>RYFJ01002976.1:0-127433 GCA_003991445.1 Oryza meyeriana var. granulata | reverse complement strand
GGCGAAGACCTCCTTGATATCAAGCGCCACACCATCTAGGTCCAGCTCGCCAGCTGATTCACCCAAGTAGCGAACGCCTCAGACAAGCTCCGAGTGCTTTGAACGAATACTCAGCACGGAGCGCGATTTGCAGTAGGATACCCCAGCACTTCCAGACCAAATGCTCGCTATCTAGGGTAGCTAACAAGGCCATCTGAGGGCTTTGCCGAGGGAGACACAGATAAGGGCATGGAACTGTAAGCCAGGCGATGCAACGCAGAGGCGATTGCTAGGACTGGTGATGTAAACATTGAAACAATACAGTCGGTGTCCCATGAACAAATGTAACTGCTGTAAATATTTTGCTAATGCTGAATTCTGGTCCGAGAGATTTCTTTTCAAATCGTCATTATACCCACTATTAAGTTTGCGCCAAATGTCGAGTAAAACTTAGGAAAAGGTCACCCTAAAGCCGGGCAAAGCTTAGCATAATCATTGTAAACTCATGACTCAGTTAAAACAAGCTCAGATTTTATTAACAAAAGGCATTAATACATGTACCCCCAACTCATACTTGGTTGAGACAAGCGATGTAGTGAGTCAAAGAAAAAGTTTATTTATATAAAAAGAAAATACAAGACTCATTGTATAGAACAGGACGTAGTGTTCTACATTCCATGAGTTGCTGACTAGGACACCGTAGTCTGTCTTTAGTCAGTAGGCGCCCGGACATGTCACCTTAGCGATAATGAACGGCCCCTCCCAAAAGGGAGATAATTTATGCATGTCTTTGGTCGGTTTGAATTTTTTTCTCAAGACGAGATCTCCCACAAAAAGGCGCGGCCACGAACATTTTGACTGTGATAACAACGCAGGCCTTGAAGATACCGTGCTGACTGGATGGTTGCGATGTCCCTTGCTTCCTCCAACTGATCTATTTCGACTAGTCGGTCTTCAGTTGATTTTGCATCTGAGTGGGCCCAGACTCGTGGTGAGCCGAACTCCAACTCGGTTGGTAACAGCTCAGCACCATAGACTGGAAGAAAGGGGATTGCCCTTCTGGCCGACTAACCATGGTTCTTAAAGACCAGAGGACAGATAGAAGCTCTTGCACCCATCGCCCTGCATATGGTTGTAGCCAATCGAACACCCTAGTCTTGATACCTTGTAAGACCATGCCATTAGCATGTTCAACCTGCCCATTGCTTCGTAGGTGTGACATAGAAGCATAACAGATCTTGATGCCAAAGTCGTCACAGAAATCTTGGAAAACGCCGCTAGTGAACTGAGTGCCATTGTCCATTATAATGCAGTTGGGAACTCCAAATTGGTATAAAATACTCATGATGAAGTCTTTTTCCCTTGCCGCTGTTATTGTAGCAACGGGTTTTGCCTCGATCCATTTTGTGTATTTGTCCACTGCGACGAACAAGTGTGTGAACCCTCCTGGCACTTTTTTGAATGGCCCAACTATGTCAGGCCCCTAAACTACAAAGGGCCAAGCGATTGGAATTATTGTAGTTATTGAACTGGAAGATGTATTTGCCACTCGAAGAATTGACATCCATCGCATGTCCAAACTATATCTTTAGCGTCTGTAACCGTAGTCAGCCAAAAGAAACCTTGTCTATAAGTCTTTCCGACTAACGTCCTTGATGAGCGTGGTTGCCACAGATTCCCGAGTGGATGGACTGCAGTATATGCTTGCCCTCCTCAGGAGTGACGCAGCGCATGAGGACTCCAAATGCGCTTCTTCGATAAAGGTCTTCACCGACTACGAGGAAATTTTTGCTTTGATGTTTCACTCACTCGGCCTCGTTGCGATCTTCTAGGAGTTCGTCTTCCAGGAGGAACCTAATAATTGGAGTCTACCAATCTTGAGAGATGATTAGTACTTTGTTTGTTACCAGGGTAGGTTTAGCCGTCGATTGCTCGAGTACTGGTTTTTTTTGACTGACGGTTCCAATAGTTGCTTGACAAAGATTCCAGTCGGGACCGCTTCTCGTTTGGATCCCATGTTGGCTAACTCATCTGCAGCTTCGTTATATTGACGCAGCACATGTGTGATCTCCAGCCCGTCGAACTTGTTTTCCCAGCTTTTCGTCACTTCCTAACAATACTGTACCATGTTATCGTCCAGACACGTCTAGCCTTTCATGACCTAGTTGACCACGAGTTGAGAATCCCCGCGTACTACCAATCGGTGAATGCCGAGTGATATAGTGATGCGGAGCCCGTGGATGAGTGCTTTGTACTCGGCGATGTTGTGGGATGCTGGAAAGTGAATCTGGAGGACGTATTTCAGTTTTTCTTCGGTGGGTGATGTCAGGATGATGCCAGCCCCTGCTACGCCAATCCATAGAGAACCGTCGAAGTATATCATCTAGTAGTCGAAGTTGTCTGTTGGTGTAACCGTCTGAACCTCCGTCCACTCGGCTACGAAGTCGGCCAGAGCCTGTGACCTAATTGTTGTTCGAGGTTGAAAGATAATGTCAAATGCCATCAGCTCGAGCACCCATTTAGCGATTCTGCCAGTGGCCTTATGGTTGTGTAGGACGTCCCTGAGTGGATATGAAGTGACGATTATGACTTGATGCGACTGGAAATAGTGCACCAACTTCCGGACAGTTATGAGTAAACCATTGAGCAGCTTCTGGACTTAGGAATATCTTATCTTGGAGTCAACTAGAACATCATTGATGAATTAGACTAGCCTCTGTACTTTTTGTATGTGCCCAGGCTTTGCCCACTCTACGACCAACACCGTGCTGACTACCTGAGTGGTTGCCGCTAGATAACATAAGTGGTTCTAGGGCATAGGTGATCCAATACCGGTGGTGACGTGAGAATCTTCTTGAAGTTGTCAGCTTTCTTGAGTAATTTGAAAAAGGGCATGCCCCATTCGCCGAGTCGTGAAACAAATCGGCTGAGTGGCGCCATGCAGCCAGTCAGCTTCTGTACGTCCTTCTGGCTAGTGGGGGTGCCATGTTCGTGATAGCATTGACTTTCTCTGGATTAGCCTCGATGCCTCGGCGTGATATGATGAAGCCAAGTATTTTTCCCGAAGGTACTCCGAAGATACACTTTTCCGGGTTCAACTTCATCTTGAATCTCCGAAGGCTTTGGAAAGTTTCTTCCAAGTCGGTGATGAGGTCTTCCTTGACTTTTGTCTTGATTACCACGTCATTGACATACGCTTCCACATTGCGCCCGAGTTGAGTGTGAAGACACTACTAGATAGCGCGCTGATACGTTGCGCCAGTATTTTTCAACCCAAATGGCATAGTGACATAGCAGTATGCTCCAAATGGCGTGATGAAAGAAGTCCTTAGGCAGTCCTCCTCCTTTAGACTGATCTGATGATATCCTGAGTAACAGTCGAGAAAACTGAGTAACTCTCACCCCACAGTGGAGTTGACCACTTGATCTATCCTTTGTAGACCAAATGGATCCTTGAGGCATGCTTTGTTTAAGTCGGTGTAGTCGACGTATATACACCATTTACCGTTTTTCTTCTAGACCAGAACTAGGTTTGCCAGCCAATTTAGGTGGTAGACCTTTTTGATGAACCGGCTGCAGGAGCTAGGTAATCTCCTCCCGAATAGCATCTTTGTGGTCTTGTGCGAAGCGCCACAGCCGTTGTTTGACTGGTTTGGTGTCCGGCTTGATGTTTAGGGAATGCTCGATCATCTTCCTTGGTACACCAGGCATGTCAGAAGGTTTTCAAGCAAAAATATCCTTGTTCGCCTGGAGGAAGGTGTTTAACACCAA
Source organism: Oryza meyeriana var. granulata (assembly GCA_003991445.1). Lineage (NCBI taxonomy): Eukaryota > Viridiplantae > Streptophyta > Magnoliopsida > Poales > Poaceae > Oryza > Oryza meyeriana. Next base: position 123,683 of record RYFJ01002976.1, on the reverse strand, counting down.
AATTTGGTACGGTCATTATCATGTTTGGTTAAGGAAAGAGGCTATATCAGCCGATGGAAGCTAATATTCTAGAAGCCGAATTCAGGAAGGAATCGTGAAGACCACAACATGGCAGTTAACTATATTATCTATAAATTAGGTAGCTTTAATGATTTTTAGGAAACCTGATCTTGTGTCCGATCAGGGCTTGTTAATTTTCCTTTTATAGATAGGAAACTCCTGTTTTGTATTCGATCAGGACTGTATCAACTCAGGGTATAAATATGTATGCCCGGGGACCATGTAAACTATCTCACAGATCAATACAACTTCGGCGCATCGCCACCCTTTTCGACAAGTTCTTGCTTCTCGAGCCGGGCTGCATCGGTTAGGTTCGAACTCCTACGAGAGGGTAAGTCTCATTACCCCGACTACCTTATCGGCTAGGACTTCCTCGGTTAGGTCCGATATTCTAGCTGATCTATGGTAGTCGGCTTACCACGGTGTATCTATTCTGCCTACGGCTGCATCAGTTAAGTTTGATCTCTTAGTCTGAGTAGATATATCACATCACGATTGCATAGGATTTATCGGCTCATCGAGTTTCTTTTATCATCATCAGTTTGTGCTGCATCGGTTAGGTCCGACCTACTAGACTGGTGATAATAAATTTATCCTTGTTGAGTCGATAGGTTTTTATGCGATGTTTTATCGGAGTGCTTAGCCGATAAGTTATCGTGACTTTATATCCAGCCGATCTATTATGGTAGCACGATTAATATAGTTTTTATCGGTCTAGTGTTGTTAATGTTAACCTTATACTGTCTCGGTTCGGTCCAATCTATCAAGGTTGGTGTTAACAGTACGACCATCGGTAGTTACTAGGTTTCGTCTCATCGGAAGCTGGATGAAGCTGATTGTATTGTCTATTGATTATTATTCTGCCTATCTACTCTATCATCGGCTTTTAGCCAATGTCCAAGTGTTTTTTCGGCAGTCGGCTGGCTTATTATTTGCTTACAGCATCATCGGCTTCTAGCCGATGTACAAGTTATTATCGACAATTGGCTGGAGGAATTCTATATCGACTGGTTGGCCGATTGGATCAATGATCTAACTTTTTCTATCTCCTTGTCAATTGCGGGGTCAAATTGACTGGCACTCCTACGAACCTCAAATTTAGGACCTGCACTGGAGCTAAACAGATCTCCCAGGCCTTCGCGTGTCTAGTGCGCCGAACCATATGATCGGCTCGTTCTCAACGCTGCCGGTGATTTTCGGTGTCAACAGAAGGTGCTGAGCGCGTCTTCCTATTTTGGGTTGAGTCCGGTCCTGACAAGCGTAGTCTTGGAGGAGTCAGAAGGGTCTAGGAGATCTTCTTTATTTCTGAATCCACTGAAATTCCCGATTTGGCTGCTTTTTTTGCCAGAACTTGGTCATCCTCGTTTGTAGTTGTCACTACTAATCGGATGTTGTTCCGCCTAACTGCTGCTTCTTGAGATTGGGCCAGCTTGCAGCTCTCCTTGTCGCAGGTGAAGACTTGCTTGATATCGCTACGCAGGGAAAGTACTCCTGCTGGTCCTGGCATCTTGAGCACCATGTATGTGTAATGAGGCACTGCTATGAACTTGGCTAGTGCTGGCCGTTCGAGTATGGCGTGACACGCGGTCTCGAAGTCAGCAACCTTGAAGCAAATATTCTCGGTGCGGAAATTCTCCCGCGTGCCAAAGGTGACTGACAGAGTGATATGTCCGAGTGGAGTGGAAGAGAGGCCAGGGATTACCCCGTGGAAGGGCGCTGTACTTGGCTGCAACTCGGATCGGGGAATTTTCATCTCATCGAGTGTCTTGGCGAACAATATGTTGAGTGTGCTTCCTCCGTCGATGAGAACCTGCTTCATCTTGATACTTCTGATGACTGGATCCAGGATGAGTGGATAACGCCCTGGGTGCGTGACTTGGTCAGGGTGATCTGCACGGTCAAATGTGATTGCCGTCTCTGACCTTCACAAATATTGGGGGGCGTCTACTGGGACCGAGTTAACTTCTCTGGCTGTTAGTTTTTGTTTTCTCTTGGACTCGTAGGCAGATGGCCCTCCAAAGATGTGGTTGAGCTCAGCCTGGGGATCTTGGTAGTCGTCGGCTGCGCCCGAGTCTGGCTTGTCTTTGTCTTTGTCTTTGTTGTTGCCAGATGTTGAGGTCTGCTCGGAAGCAAACTTCTTGAGCATGAAGCAATCTTTAGCCACGTGTTTCCCCTTAGGGTGGAAAAGGCATGTCCCGTTCATGACTTTCTGGTAGTCGTCCGTCCTTGAGTGTTGTGGTAGACTGCGCTCCACAGCTGCTACGACGTTGTCCGACTTGAGCTTGCAGTTGCCGGACTTGGTCTGTGCTGCATCGTCAGTGTCTTTCTTGTCCTTCTGTCAAGGCTCCTTTTTGTCGTCCAGGGCCTCAACGACCGCATCGGCCGAATCAGCGTATTTGTTGGCCATATCAAATAGAGCTTTGACAGAAGAGGGAGGCTTCCGAGTGAACTTGGCGATGAACGGGGTATCCTTGACTCCCTTGTGGAAGGCAGCGATGACAACCTTGTCCTTGAGTTTTGGGATCAAGTTCCTCTTCTTAGAAAACCTCTTGATGAAGTCACGCAGAGACTCGTTCTTCCTTTGACAGCATTGATAAAAATCGTACTCGGAAGACGGCCTCTCATATGTTCCTTGGAAATTTGCAATGAAGCGTTCTCAGAGTTCTCCCCAAGAGCCGATTGACCGCCTGGAAGTCCTATTAGCCATGTCCTCGCCGAGTTGGCTAGGGCGACCGAGAGGTAGTTAGCCATGGCTTTGTGGTCACCTCCAACTACGCGGTTCGCCAGAGTGTAAACCGTGAGCCAGGACTCAGGATTGGTCTTTCCATCGTATTTTTTGATCCCAGTCGGCTTGAAGCCAGATGGCCAGTCAACTTGTTCTAGCTCGTGGGTGAACGCTGGTACTCTGTCGTCTAGGTGAGGGCTTCGACTCCGACTACGGCGATGAAACCGCTCATGGTGAAGGCCGAACCGCTCGTTTTCGTCCTCTAGTCGGCGGCACTCATCCTCCTCACGCTCTCATCATCGGGCATTGATATCTTGCCGAAGATCACGCTGTAGTCGGCCTCAGGCATCCCGGTTGTCGCGGCGGTCGTCCTGATGTCACCGCCATCGGTCGTTGTTTTGCTTGCCGAGTGATGTGTGGCGTGACTCTGTGCATGGCTGACTGGAGCCAGCCGCCTAGTGTCGTGCTGAGGCAAATGTGATTGCCATATTAGAAGTCATCCTGTTGGATCGTATGAGTTTGTCTCCCGACTGTTGCCGCTGCTGGCATGTAGCAGCAGTAATCATGGTCTTGATCCTTGCCATCGTCGGGGTGGCCTGGTGATCAGGCCCAAACTGCAAAGTGTCCAATAAAGTGGTAGCAGCCACGATGTTTTGTTGTGGGGTCACGAAGACGTCATGGTCACGGACTTGGGTTTGGAGGATCTCCAGTTGAGCGGTGCGTCCAGCCTTGCGTAGATTGTCATTGCGTGTGTCACGCTCGGCTTGTAGACGTCGTGCTTCTTCCTCCTGTTGTTCACGCAGTCGGCGAGCCTCTTCCTCCTACTGATCGCGTAGTCGGCATGCCTCTTGAGTGGGAGCTGAGCCCTTAGATGCCATGAAGATTTCACGCGGTGGAGAGAAGCTTGCCGAACTGCTGTCTGATTGAGAGTCCGAATCAGAGTAGTTGAGGGGGTAATTACGACTCCAACCACCCTAGATCCAATCTCGAGCAGCTCTAGGCCGTATCCGAGTTGAACTCTAGGGGATTGGGTCTGCTGCATTAGATGTTGATTGAAGTAATCTATGGCATTACCGAATCTAAACAAGAGATTGGCTATCTCCTCCTCTCTTAGCCCGATCTTGACCGGCTCAAGGCCGAGTCTGAGTTGAATACCGAAAGAAAGAGTTGTCCTGAGACTTAGGCATCTTGGGGATCGCCACAGCATGTCATCAAAGATTGCTACAGCGTTGAGTAGGCCGACTGGCGCGGAGTCAGCTTGATTTCTGGCCGATCGGATCGAATCCGAGTCGAACAGGGTGATGTCGCCAAACTTGTCGACGATGAAGTCGGGGCTCCCGAAGCTAATCGTTTGCCTGGGGAAGAACTTGACGCCATCAACTTCGATGGTTGGATCCATCAGAATTGTCGAAGATGATCTCGCCGATGCCCCTACCTGGCGCGCCAACTATCGATGTTTTGTATCGGCAATAATAATATGGGGCTACTCGTGAGACCTAAACTTGATGGATTGCTAAGGAACATGAAACGATTTATCTAGGTTCAGGACCTCAAGGTGAGGTAGTATCCTACTTCCACCTGTTGTGTATTGCCTTTGAGGTTTTTCTGGTGAGATTGTGATATGCCCCAGGGTGCTCCCTACCCTCCTATATACTAAAGGGATGAGAGTTACAGGGTAGGAAACTCAATCGGATACGACCAAGGGCTTTTCTTATCAGTACATAGAGAGTCTAAGTAGGATTATATCCATTTCCTTGTCATGCAGGGTAATATGAAGCCGAGTCCTACTCTATCTCCAATTGCAGGAGCCAGCCCACCCTCTGTCTGAGTGGTCGTAATTGTCTTCCTTGATGTATCCAGGGCCCATGGCCTCCACATTGGAGATAGGCTTTCTTCATCTCGTTGCGGAGCTGAAGCCCTGCTCCCCCTATGACTTAGGGTTTGGATTTTGATGGCTAGGGTTTGATGTGAAACAGGAAGCAGAAAAGATTGAAATGGGGATCGACCCCGAGAAAGGTCTCACAGAGGGTCACGAAAATAGAAATCTAGAGGATGGAGTTGGGGTTGAGACGAATGAGCTTGATTTGATAATAATTGAGTAGGCCACGGAGAAAATCAGAAGAAGGAAGAGCAAAACCCTATTGAAAAAAGAGGCGAACACTATAGTCTCATGGGTATCCGAAGAAGGGATTGCCTCAACGATGGCCGGACTCCAGTTGATGAGCTCCTTTGGCTGGAGGCATTTCTTCTTCTCCAGATATGCGAGCTTCATAGAGCAAGTGGTCGATGTTGGCCATGACCTGGATGGGATGTGGGGGATGTCGAACAGAGCCGTTGGCATCTTCGGAGTGTGCAATGAGGGAGAAAATCTTCTAGATGGTGAGAATCAAAGTTGGAATGGAGAGCCTTGCGGATTTCTGGAGGGGAGTTCGAGCAAGCGGAAACCCTAGGTGAAGTGCAGAGCACGAAGTTTGGGCTCGATTTCTGGAAGCCGAAGCAGGTTGGCGATTTGGGGGAGAAAGTGTCATAGCCTGATTTTTTGGGAATTAAATAATTAATTAAATTTTCCTGAATTTATATTAAATTATAAAGCAAATTAATTAAGTAAAGTAAAATAGGAAATAAAAATTTCCTTAATAAATCATGGTTGAAAATATTTTTAATAAATTATTTGTGTGTAATTACACTCTCTGAAATTTTCTCAGATTTTTGGAGCTCCAAAATTAATTTTAATACCACAAAGATCAATTTCAGTAATTATTTAAACAAATTCTAAATTCCTTTTCTCAGGTCATTTCTAGTCCGATCCCTTTGTGCCCTTCTGTTCTACTCGGACTCGGGCTGTTGTTCCCGAATCCTCAATTCCCTAAAAGTCCGATTCCGTAAAATATTCTCGAAATCCAAAATCCGGATTGTCGGATATATCCAATTCCTCTCAAATAAACCCTACAAAATTCACTATCCAAAGTTCTCGAATAAATCCAGTTTCCAAAACTCGGAAATCCCTTAAATCTCGAAAAAAATCCTTTTTCTTCAGAAATAAATTCTTTGTATTCCTTTGAAATCCATTTCCGATAAATTAATTCAAATCCCCTGATATTCTAATTTTTTCCCAATTTCCGAATCCCGTAAAATATTTTCGAGTTTTCGATTCCCAAAAATAATACCAAAGTATTCGAAATGTTTCAATATCCCAAAATACTAAATTCTTCAATTTAGGATTTTTCCCGAAAAGCCCCTTAGGTTTTTTTTTCTTTTCTTCCTTTTTCCTCTCTCTTTCCCTTTTCTTTTCTTTTCTTTTTTCCCCTCTCCTTTTTCCCTGTTCTTCCTCCTTCCTACTTTCACCCCGCCGGCTCGGCCTGCCCCGCAGCGCCCTAGCCCGGTCTGCCGCCTGCTACGCCCGACACGGCCCACACCGCCGCTCCGCCGCCGGCCCAGCCCAGCGCCGCCGCCTGCTCGTCCTCCCCGCGCCCGCCGCCGCAAATCCCGGCCGTCGCCAACCGGGACTCCCGTGCCACCGCGCCTCGTGCTGCCCCTGGATTCCGGAGCCGCCGCCCCTATATATATCGCAGCCGCCGCCCCTAGAAGCCCGAGCAGCCGCCGCCTCTTGCTCCCCACCGCCGTCGCAAGCCGCCGCCACCGTGCAAGGAGCCGCCGCCGGTCGCCGCGGACGACGCCGTCATCTGCGCCAACTTCGCCAGCCGCCGTCGCCGTTCCCTCTTCGACGGTTTCGCCGCCTGCCGCCGCCCATCCAGAAGCAGCGCCGCCGCCTTGCTCTGCTCCCGTGCGCCGCCGTCGTCTGGACGTCTGTCGTCGCCGTCTGCCGTCGTCCCGTGCCGTCGCCGGTGAGCATCTCCCCGCCGGAGCTGCCTCCTCTCTCCTCATCCCGTGCCGCCGTGCTGCTGCACCGTGGCACCGTCGTCATCGTCTTCACCACGTCGCCGCCGCTCTACTCGATCCGGTCTGCCGCCGTCGTCCCGGCCGACCAGCCGCCGTCCCGCGCCGGTCTTCGCCGTCGCCTGCCGTCGTCGTCGTCCGTCACCGTCGTCGCTGATGCGTCGTTGTCGCGCCGCCGATGACCGTCAGTCTCCGCCCGTGGCCGAACGCCGTCGTCGAGCAGCTCGCACCCCTCTTGCGCCGGTGCCAGGGGCACTGGCGAGCCCAATCCGGCCTCCTTTTCCCGTGACACCGCCAGTGGGCCCCGCCGGCTTACTTTTCCCGTGACACCGCCAGTGGGCCCGGTCGGCATCCCCATTCGATGACACAGAACGTGTGGACCCGATGTCTCCCCTATGCTCTGTATGACAAGTGGGCCCGTGAATAATGATATGATCCGATCCTATCCGTTGAATCCTTAAGATCCAATCTTAGCCATCCAAGATATATAAAATTCCCATCTAATCCCGTCCGTCCGATCTTTCTAAAGATCTAATCCTAGCCATTGGACTTTTTTAATTCAGTCAACGGTCACCTCAGTCCTAACTTCCACGTAGGCATCCACCTTTATGCCACCTCACCACCACGTGTCGCCAAGACATCGGACCTCCATTCCATATTCCACCTTACCCTTCCTGCCACGTGATATCCTAGTCACCAGTCCACCCCAAACCATTCATCCCTCGGTCCAGTGGGTCCGTTATTAATTAATTTCTAAGAGAATATTTCAAGAAATATTCTTTTTTCTTTCTAGATTTATTTCGAATTCAATCTTCCAAAAGCCGTATCTTTTCCGTTTAAGCTCCGATTCGACCCGTTTTTCTTCCTAAATTCATCTAAAATCATAATTTACTTGTTTATGTACTTTTTACGTACTGTTTATTTACAGTTTCTTAGGATTTTCATCTTTTACGTGTAGTTGCGTATAATCGCTGTTTTGAAAACTCGCGGAGTCTACGAAAGAGTTCGGAAGAGCAACTAAAGACGTTTTCTTTTACAAGGCAAGTCACACGATAATCACCTTGAGCATGTTGATCCAATTTACGAAAATTATTTTATTTTTAACATTATTGCATGCAACGCTTTTGAATGTCATTATTATAGGTATTTATTTATTATCATATATTCCTTGATTATAGCTATTTTGTGATTGATGCCTTTACCTTGATACCCTGGGTAAATAATATTGACTAGCCGGGTGTTCAATTATTTATCTGACTAGATTATTTAGGAATTGCTTAGCCATTGCTTAGAAATTGTAGCGTCATTTTATGTGGGAAACTATTCATTCATTCTGATTAATTAATGGATACTGGTTATTATTGTCACGACAATGAGTCGTGGTTGGTTAATTAATGGTGCCAACTAAAACTTGACTGAATGGTGGGTTGTGAGCACCAAGATTGTGAATATTGCTAGCGGGGCTCATGACAATTAAGAACCAGTTTGCGGACTACTTGTTGCAAAGTATTTACCGTACTAACCACAAACCAGAATGGGCAACGGCTAGATCTGTAGTGTAGCGAGTTCAATAGGAGGCACCACATTGTGTTTGTGGCTGTGTCAATAAGACCACCATGACCGTATCAATAAGTCCATGTTTCGGGCGTTGAACCGTCTCTCTGTTGGGTGCCTAATCAGTTCCTGCCGGAAACTGGTGGTTTAGCGGGTGTTATTCTGTTGGGCGAGTTGCATGAAAGGTGTTGTCATGGTTTCCCCCTTTGCAGTACCATAGTGGTATTTTAGGGCATGATGACATGTGCGGAATTGTGTCTTGTGGGTAAGGTTGTACACCTCTGGCCAGAGTAAAACTATTCAAATAGCTGTGCTCGTGGTTAATGAGCAGCCTAGCAATATTTTTTCTGATTAGTCCTACACTACTTAATGATGATGATAATGGTGGAAACTTGATAGCTCCAGTTTGGAGGGTTATGGTTTTGGGCCTGAACTGCGTTGGAGCGCTGTTCAGTGGTTGATTCAATACTGACTAATAATTAAACTACACTGTTTTTCAATGTTTGTAAATGTAAATGTTTTAAATGACACAAATAAGCCATACTATGCCTTCCTTTGGATTCCTGCTGCATTATATTGCATTTCCTAGTGTGACTTGTTGAGTACGATGGGTGGTACTCAGTCTTGCAATATTACAATCATCAGAGTGAAGCTTTACGAGGAGGAGAAGTTTAGTGTTTGGCTTATACCTCAGTTGAGCTGCCTGTGGTTTAGACCTGAAGCTACGCTAGTTGCTATTCGCTGCTATTTTTCTTTGGTGTGAGGACTAAGTGTCTATTCTGTAAGTATTTATCGTTATATCGTTTTGGTTATGTTTATCAAATTGTCGACTTGTGTACCTCGGCTGATTCCTAGACGAGGATTTATTGCACAAATTAGCTTTGAAAATTCTGTTGAATTTCTGGGCGTGACAGAAAGGGAAATCTTTTCTCCCTCCCTAGGATTTATAGGCCTATGTTGAGTGGTTGGCTTAGGCTAGCCTACTTTGTAATGGGTCGAAAGATATGAGTTCTTAAATAACATATCTTATTGGGCCAACAGTTGTCTGTGTTAAAATCACAATATAGGTGCTATTTTACAGGAACTGATTAAAATTATCAGATATGCTTCATGTTAAGTTTAATTGCTGGACACACGTGTTCAGATATCTAAATTATGTAATAGGTATTGAGGATATATCCTTACAAGGATCGGCTAGTCTTCATTAAAATTGGGGATATAGGTATCTCTCGAGTACACCTAACTACATATTGTGTCAAAATCCATGAGTGGTACTCGGCTTACATGCTTAGCCAAATTGTCTTGAGCAAAAATCTTTTCTAGCTAATATGATGTTGAGGAGTCTAATTTCTAAGAAACATATCACTGGGGAAAGACTAAAAGTTAAAAATCTTTGACTTTATATTTAATTGTTTCACAATTAAGCACAAAGTAGAGGGCTATACTAAATAGGTGTGCCTATTCGGCGCACACTATTTAACTTTTTATATGAAGCTCTTCATAACCTCGTTGCCAGTAGACATGAAGCAAGACATGGAGAAGAGGTACTCAGACAAGTACTTGTGAGCAATGTACTCGGAAAATCTTCATCCTTCAGGATGACCACTCAGCGTCAGCTGTGACTCAACTATGAAGGTCTCAGGGGCTACTGTGGAGGCCATGGGCTCCGGGTACCCCATGGAAAGCAATATGGCCACTCAGATAGAGGATGGGGCTGATCATGTAATTACGGATATATTAGAACTCGGCTTATGTTACCTTGCATGATAAGGAAAATAATATAGTCCTAGCTGGATACGATGTGTTCCTAGAAGAAAATCTCTTGGTTGAGTCCGACTGGGATTCCTACCTTGTAACATTGTCTTCTCAGTATATAAGGGGAGGCAAGGAGCCCCCTGTGACAGAGAACAACACCATACAAAATCTCACCAGAGAAACCTCAAAGGCAATACACAACAGCTGGAAATTGGGTATTACCTCATCTTGAGGGCCTAAACCAGGATAAACTCATTTCGTGTTCCTTTGCATCCATCAAGTTTATATCTTACAAATAGCCCCATATAATTATTTCCAATACAAAACATCAACACGCACCACAAGAGAAGCACCCGTTGAACCACCTATCTCCCATAGGGACTGATCACGTGCCTAATAGGGAGATGGCCCATCGTCCAAACCATGGACTTATGACTGCCATACGTGGACTTATTGACTACCACAACATGCCCTGGTGCCTCCGGTTGAACATGTCACACTTCAACTCCCACCATTACCCATCCTAGCTTGTGATTAGTACGGGTATTGCTTCGCAACAAGTAGTCCGCGAACCAGTCCTTAAGTGTCATGAGCACCACTAGCATCATCATCATTCCATGTGCTCACAACCCACCACTAGTCAAGTTTTAGTTGACCACATTAATTAACCAAACATGACCTCAGTCGTGAACTAGATCATCATTTCATGTCATTCAAATGTCAAAATTAGTAGTTATGTGATAGCCCATAAGTTCCAACTATTGTTTCTAGCTAACCAATAATTAAAGCTAGCTAGTCACATTATCCCATAAGTACAAATAATAGGTAATCAAAGAAAACATGCCATAACAAAGAATAGGGTTTTCCCTCCCGATGACATTGCAAAATAAATGCATATTTGAATGAAATATAGCCTTAAACCATGGGTTCAATGTGCTCAAAGGGATTTAGGATCTGTGTGACTTACCTTGCTGCTTTGCGAAAACCTGGAAACTCTCCTCGTAGAATCCTACATTTTCAAGAACGTCGGTGGCTAAGGTCAATAGACAAAAATGGAAACATATCAACAGTACAAGATTATATTTTTTATTGGATAGATCTTGAATTTTAAAAAAATTTGCAAGTTGAATCACCCCAAACAGAGTTAGGATGAATTAGTTATGAATTTTCAAAGTTTAAAGCCTATTATATGTGTTTTAGAATTTGTTAAAGGATTTATGACATCAGCCCTAGGGAGAGAGAGAACCAGCGGCATTGTCATGTGGGCCCCACATGGCAGAGAGAGATAAGTCAGGTGCACCATAGACCGGTTTCACCGAAGTGGCATACGGGATTGGACGGTTAGGATTAGATCTAAAAGGATCAAGCGGCTAGGATTAGATCTAAAAGGATCGGACGGCTAGGATTAGATCTAAAAAGGATTGGGCGGCTAGGATTAGTCCTGGCCAGATCTATCCACACGTGATGCCACACGGGCAGCCACAGGGGATTTGGAAAGCTAGCTAGCGGCTGACGAGGATGATGACACAGTGCCACGTCGGCAGGAGCTCACCGGAGAGGGGCGGGGCTCGGATACCGATGGTCGCCAGTGAACGGCGGTGCGTCGGAGTAAGGCGAGGGCACAAGAAGGTAGAGCGGCTCATGGCAATGCTTACCACTGTGCTCATGAGGACAGACGACGACGAGAGACGCTGGCGGCGAGCTTAAGGCAGAAAAGCACTTCGGGTCCCTGGTGGCGATGATCTTCCAGCAGGCTCCGGCTTCAACAAGATGGCGGTCGGTGTTCCTCTCTTCACTGCAGTGCCGACGGTGGTGGTGGCAACGACCAGTGATGGTGGAATTGGCGGCGAAGCTCGGCTGAAGGCGGCGGCCACCGGCGAAGTAAGATCGAAGCGCGGGGAAGGGGGCTAGGGCACGAGGAAGCTTTGATCAAGGGGCGAATTATCTCAAGGGGGTTCGGGGCAACCTATTTATAGCGGAAAGAGGAGGAGATTGGCTCGGATACGACTGCAACGGCGGTTATGGTTCTTCTTGGACTCCCGAAGCTTCACGAGATCAAGATGGCGCTGATTCCTTCGGGATTTGCAGCAAATCTTGGGGGAAAAGAGAGAGAACGGCAAGGGGATAAAAACCCCTCAACCAATTTGAGAGGACTGGTGAAGATACGGCTGAATTGCGCAGGGAACCGGAGTCAGGTGACAGCGGAACTCCGGCTCAAGCTTGAAGATAGAGCTCACAGCCGGGGCCCACCAGCCAAAGAGAGGAAAGGGAAGGGCGGCGTTGCTAGGCTCCCAGCACGCAATGGGCCACCCTGGGCCTTGCGGGCTGCGTAGAGGAAAGGAGGCCAATAGGGAGAGGAGAAAAAGATTCGGCCAGAGAGGATTTTCTAGGGATTTTTCTTTTAAATAAATGCTGAAATGTTCTGTCATTTATTAAAAATACTTCCCTTGCTCAATTAATTCCCAAAAAATTCCAGGAGCTAAAGGATTAAGTAAAATATTTATTAAAATTTCGTCTGGGCCATTTTTGTTGAAAATTTTCATAACTTTTTACTATTTCACTCCTGGCCACTTTATTTAATTCTAAAAATGCATTTTCCACAAGAATTAAATATTTACTGAATTTTAGGGTTTGACATCTGCTCCTATAGTGTCAAGAGTAGTTAATCATAATAATTTACCATGTTTATCTAAGTCCTATGGTGAGTCAGTCTGTGATGTATGTCAGATGTCTAAAAGCCATCAACTACCCTATTCTAAGTCCTATAGTGTGTCTCATCATCCTTTGGAACTCGTGTTTTCTGATGTTTGGGGTCCTAGCCCCAACTTTGTTGGAGACTAGAAATGTTATGTCAGTTTCATTGATGACTATAGTAAATTTGTCTAGATTTATCCTCTTAAACACAAATCTGATGTTTTCACCAAGTTTCATGAATTCCAAGCTCTTGTTGAGCGGCTTTTGGGTCGCAAGATTATTTCTATGTAGACAGATTGGGGTGGAGAGTATGAAAAACTTCACTCTTTCTTCTAGAAGATTGGCATATCTCGTCAGATTTCATGCCCTCATACTCATCAACAAAACGGCTCTGCTGAACGCAAGCAACATTATATCGTAGATGTTGGGCTTGCTCTTCTTGCTTATGCTTCCATGCCATTAAAATTGTGCGATGTAGCCTTCCTAACTGCAGCTTATCTCATAAACCAAACCCCTAACAAAGTTATCCAATATGAGACTCCCTTAATGCGACTGTTCCATCAAAAGCCCAATTTTGGGTGTGCCTGTTGGCTCAACCTTCGCCCATACAATAATCACAAACTTCAGTTTCGATCCAAACAGTGTGTTCTTTGGATACAGTTATCTTCATAAGGGATTCAAGTGGCTTGATGTTTCAACTAGGAGAGTGTACATATCTCATGATGTCACTTTTGATCAAAACGTTTTTCCTTTCTCCCAGTTACATGCCAATGCCGGTGCCCACTTGAGAGCTGAAATTTCTCTCCTGCCATCCTCTCTCTAGCCACAATCTTATTTTAGGGGCAGAACAAAGCAGTGGCCTTGTGTTTAATAATGCGCCTACTAACAATTTATCTTAAGAAAATATAGACAATGTAGCAAAAAATGCAGATGTACCCCCCTCTGGTACACAAGCTGGGGTGGATGCAGCAGATCCAGGATCAATGCCAACCTCTCCTGGGAGTCCTGACCGAGCGAATGGACAGCAGGTGCAGGTGGAACAGTCGCCGGTCCAGGAGATGCAGGCGTCGGCAGGACAGGTGGAGGCACAGGAAGAGCAGGCAGCATAGGCGCAAGAAGAGCAGGAGACGCAGACGTCCTCGGCAGGTGGCACACAGGCCGGCAGTGATGGCACTGTACTGTACCAGGTGGATGAGACTGCTGCTGACATGGGATCGTCTATGTCTCAACCCATGCGACCAAAAACGCGCCTGCAAAGCAGAATTTGCAAAGAGAAGGTATACACTGACAACAGTACAGTAAAATACTCCTGTTTTATATCTTCTGGTGAGCCACGAAATTTAAATAAAGCTGTTAGTGACAAAAATTGGAAGGAAGCAATGGATACAGAATATTTTGCCCTTATGAAAAACAGGACTTGGTACCTTGTTCCATCATAGAAAGGGAAGAATGTAATTGATTGCACGTGAGTCTACAAGATTAAAAGAAAAGCTGATGGCAATCTTGATAGATACCAGACTTGGTTGGTTGCAAAAGGCTCCAAGTAAAGGAATGGAATAGACTACGAGGACACATTCAGTCATGTGGTTAAGACTGCTACTATTCGCACTATTCTTTCCATTGCTGTATCCAGAGGATGGAATCTTTGCCAACTAGATGTGTAGAATGACTTCCTTCATAGAATTCTAGAAGAGGAGGTTTATATGAAGCAACCCCCAGGGTATGAGGATCCCATGTTCCCAAATTACATCTGCAAGCTTGATAAGGCACTGTATGGGTTAAAATAGGCTCCTAGGCCCTGGTACTCCAGGTTGAGTGCAAAGTTAATTGAACTTCGTTTCAAATCGTCCGAGGCAAATACATCCTTGTTTTTTTATAGCAAAGGGAATGTTACTGTCTTCTTTCTTATTTATGTTAATGACATAATCGTTGCTAGTTTAGTATCTAGTGCAACTGCAGCTCTCTTACAGGACCTCACTAAGGAGTTTGCCTTGAAGGAGAGTTACATTATTTCCTTGGTATTGAGGTGACTAATGTACAGAATGGGCTACCGTTGACTCAAGAAAAATATGCTGGTGATATTCTTCGTCGAGTAGGAATGCAGAATTGCAAACCAGTGAGTACTCCCTTTCTCACCGCAGAAAAGATGTCAATTCATGGTTGAACTTTATTGGGTCCCAAAGATGCAACCCAATATAGGAGTGTGGTTAGAGCTCTCCATTATTTGACGTTAACTCGACCAGACCTCTCATTTTCTATTAACAAGGTATGTCAATTCTTGCATGCTCCAACTGTTGATCACTAGACAACAGTTAAAAGGATCTTGAGATATGTTAAATATTCGATAAAGTGTGGACTCAAGATCAGTGGGTCTCCTTCCTTGCTTGTTAGTGGCTTCTCTGATGCAGACTAGGTAGGTTGTATTGATGCCAGATGCTCCACCAGAGGATTTACAGTATTCTTAGGCTCAAACCTTGTCTCATGGAGTGCAAGGAAGCAGGCTACAATGTCGAGGTCAAGCACTGAAGCAGAATATAAGGCATTGGCTAATGTCACGGCTGAAATTATGTGGATACAGATGCTTCTTCAAGAAATTGGTATAGATGTACCAAAGGCTGCAAAGGTCTGGTGTGATAACATTGGGGCAAAGCATCTCTCAGCTAATCTTGTCTTCCATGCCCGAATGAAACATATAGAAGTTGATTTACCACTTTGTTCGAGAACGAGTAGCTCGAAGACTTCTTGAGATAGAATATAATTCTTCCAAGGATCAAGTTACAGACGGATTTACTAAACCACTTGCTCTGCATTCGTTTGAAGATTTTAAGAGCAATCTTAACATAAGAAGTTTAGATTGAGGGGGAATGTTAGACAATGTATATCTATATGTAATCCATCTCTCTGTGGGATTTATCTCTTGGTTTTAGGAAAGGTTTGGCTAGTAGTATAGAGATAAGATTTGTTATCGTATGTAAATAGGATTTGGCCAAACCTACCAAAACCTAGAGTATATATGTGTATGTCCTCCGCATGATTCTGCGTCCAATCAACATGAAGCCATCGCACCGACGATGTTCTCTCAATTGTGTTTTCTTTCACATCGGCTGGGGTTGGTGGCGAGGAGAGAAGAGGGGTGGTGGAGAGGGATGGTGATGAGGGGAGGAGATGGGGCGATGGAGAGGAGAGAGGGAGAGCCACGGAGTGCAGAGTAATGGTGGCCTAAGACTTAGCCACTTGCGGCTCAGGGATGGTGGCAAGGTTTCTTATACTGTCTCACGAGTTTTGAAGGCGGTTCTTTAAAAGGACCGTCTATAAAAATTACCTTATTTCTACAGACGGCCTGCTTAAAAGACCATATGTGAAAACCGATTTTTACAGGTGGTCAATGACCGGGAGCACTAAGTGCATTTTTATAGACAGGGTTTTTTTAGGCCGCTGTAAAAATAAATGGGGTTGTTGTGAAAAATAATTTTTATAGTAGTGGGATCCCAAAATCCGAAGCACTACAACTCTCTCTGGCTGTCGACATGTTGCTGTATTCCCATGATTGTATACGGAGGTTGTAAGTGTTTGAATGGATGCATCACACAAACTGTAAATGTGTTCTGTGATTATAAATGTGTTCCCCAAAGTAGTAGTGTAACATACCCAAATTTCAACTTTCGAAATTTTAACTGAAATAAATTAATAAAAAGACCTCGATGGTAAAATCCTATAGTTTCTCTATAAGGGAATGAAATGAGAGGTAAATTGACTAGAGTAAATCATAAAAAGGAGTATGCTAAAACTTTTATAGGAGAAAACTCACCCTAGGTGAAAATATATAAAATATAAGAGCATATAAAACACGGCACAAGAATCCATACTACAAATTTCTAAAACCCTCCTTAGGTCAATTGAAAATGGAAGTAATACATATTCAATTGTGCATAAGAATTTTGATTAAGTTTAAAAGCTTAAGGGTTGGTGCATAAAGATTTTTAAGAATTAGTTTATAAAAATAGAAAATGTAATATGACTAAAAGTGTATAAATAAAAGTTGACATAAAAATCTAGAGATAAATAAATTCGTTACCAATTCATGTGCATGCCTTCTTTTGATTGTTTTTGGATGTTAAAGTGCATTTCCACAATAGGATGCATGTGCGTTTGAATAGTCTAAGGAATTTATAGAAATAATTGGTTTAGCATAAAATTATGGACAACTTCCTATAAGCACTTCACAACACATTAAATCAACTGTAAATTTTGCTTGATTTTATCACTTCAATTGACGCAACAATAAAATCCTTCAAATCAGCAAAACCAGGAAAACTAGCCAAAATAAATTGCTTAATTCATATTTTTACCAAATAAAAATAAAACTGGTTACTGCAGTGGCCTTGTATCAAAATGTACCCTACAACCAGAAAAGTTGGCTTAATTTAATTCTCAAAGAAATTACATAAAATAATAAGAGCAAAGCCTTAGGGAATAAAAGAGATTGCAGAAAACTGTGTCACCAAGCCTATTTCATCTTTTTGCCACATTAAAACTATCAGGTTTCTAACTATGAGACTTCGCAGATCAGTAAACCATATATCCATCTACTCACATAAATTCTGCCAACTCTAGAAACCATCCGTAACTCGGTGAAATTATCAGTGCAAGACAGCCATATGGCACGGCCCTCCACACTTCGCTTCTAGAGGACTTCTCTCCCATTTTTCACTGCCATGTGGGACCCACTGGACTCCTGGACCCACCTGCTAGCCAGAGACACTGCTCCAGCTCAGCTCCTCTGCCTGCAATGCACCATGGATGCCTCCACTTGCCGATGCCAACCAGTGCCACCATAGGACCTCCATCACTGAGGAAACTCCAACATTTGATCAGCCGCCTCGCCATCATCTTCCCCATCTCTCCCTCTGTCTATTCTACAGGGAAAACTAGGAAAACCACCATGGGTTCACCGGGAATGGCATCGTCTTCTCCAATACCGGCCACTGCTCGACCACCACCGCCACCGCACGGGTGAGCTTCACCACAACCTAAATAGTGGAACACGGTCCTCTTCCATTGCCTAATCCATTTTCATGCTTTGCCTTCCATGCCGAGAAGATTGAAGGGAGCCGTCCACCACCGAGCATGCTCTCGGGTCTGAAGTGCCACCGCCGCGACATCATCGCCATTCCGATCGCTTCAAGGCAACCTAGGCCGAGCCGCCGCGTCAACAAGGTCACCTCGATCCTAGGACCCTGAAGCTCGGAGGAATTGAACCAAGAAGCCTCGAGCCACGAGATCCAGTCCATCTTCCCCATCTCCGGCCAAAGACCTCGCTGTCGATTCTACCACTCTCAGCAGGTTTTACTTCGATTCCTTACACCGGTGGCTTCCTCTGGACCACATCAACCTCGAGCTCATGTTTTCTTGGCAGCACATCCACCAGAGCCAGCTGACATCGTCATCCTGCTACTTCCGCCGCCGCTAGGCCGTCTTCATCGCCGTCGTCGCTAACCTGACCTCGCTGACCCTCGCAAGATCTTCGGTGAGCACCCTAGCAACCTTAGGACACTCATGCATGCAATGGTTTGCCCTAGGTCGATCCACACTGCAATTCACCTAGGCTTCCCAAGATGCTCTGCCGCTCGCGCAGCCACTGCTTTCAACTCTGACCACCATTGGAGACGAGACCACCACCGACAACTTCACCACAATCTCCTCTTCGCATTCTCTTTTGGCCGCCCAGCGAGATACACCGCCGGCGCCACCGTGAAGCTCGCTACCGCTGCTGCTCTGCCTCGCCTCACTGCCGCTGCTGCTTTGTCTCACTGCCATGTGGGCCCATGTGATTAGGTGTGCGGGGATGTGATTAGAAATAATTTAAAACTTCTAAGGTTTAAAGCGTAAAACACATTAAGCTTACATGTGGACCCAAGGACATAATTGGAAATAAGTAAAACATCAAGCACTATTAGCAAAGTTTCCTTTCCCACGTGCCTAAGGACCGCGGGTTGTATTTTTGGAAACCCTAGGGATGTGTCCACGAAATCTCTCTCACTGACCGGTGGACCCAGCTATTTTAAAAATCTAAGAAAACTTAAGAAAAGGTAAAAGGTATTATTTGTTGAACTGAAAAATGGATAAATTTGTAAAATCCATAACTAATTTATTTTAACTCCAAATTGGATGAAACAAAATTTGTTGGAAGCACAAAACTCGACACTTTATTTCTGTAAGTTAAAATCTGAAAGAACTAGTACATAATTTGCCACAAAAATAGAAGAATATATAAAAGTACATAAACACTTTATAAATTTTAGCCATTTCATATTAATTTTAACTGTGATAAATCAATACATGATAACTTCACAAGAATGTTGAATCTTGCTGTTGAAAACTAAAACTTGATCAAACATGTACAAAAGACATTTCTATAAAATTTGGTAATAGCTAAACACTTGATTAATTGTAAAATGTGTACTACCTTCTAAAATGCATAGGAAATTCATATTAGCTCCAAATAACATGAATCCAATTTTGTTAGTTTCACAATAATCTTCTCTTTAATTCTGTAAACAGAGGATTAACCAAAAATAATATATAAAACACCTTTGAGATGGGTATAATAGATGGTGACTATGAGTAGGGTATACAAGGTAAAATAATTTCATAAAATTTTAGTAATTCTATTTTAACCTCGACTAAATTACAGTGAATTCACAATGTACTTTTCTTGATTATACAAATGTAGATTTCATAGGAACCCAGTCCTAAAATGCATATACTAAAAACACATATAAATATTATATACAAGCCTAAACTCACAAAATTCACATCTTCTAAATAAAAGTGGATAAAATAGAAATTTCTTCACTAAGATTCATCTATGACCATTACCCACTCACTGCATAGCTTCCACTTACATTAAAATATTTTGGGTATTTAATATGATTTGTATTTGGATATATTCACATATAAAATTTCTAAATACAACATTTCTCAAAAGTTAAAAATTCTAAATTAGGATTTTTCACACCACCCATCTTTGAAAATAGAACTTTTAAAGTTAAAAATAAGAATTTGACAAAACTACCTCTTAAGGTAACTCTAAAATCCACCTAAAGTACAAATATTGTATTTCCATTGAAAGGCTTGTAAAATTCATAACTCCCAAATGAAAAGTGATAAAATGGAAATTCTTTCCCCTAAATTCACCTTAGGTCAGTACCTAAACCTTGCACAAACCTCATGCATATTAGAGCATTTTGGATTTTTCGCATTATTTGATATTTATACGATCGTACGATAATTTTCTTTGAGAGGACGAATTTGAAGTTGGTGAAGGAGTGGATTTGATTGTTGCTCTAGGTATTCAAGAGTAAGGCAAGCATTCTCCCCTACTCATTTGAAAAATTTGAATCCTATGCTTTGGGGAATGAAATGTGTTTATTTATAAAGTTGCATGCGTATTTATAACTATCAGTATTTAAAATGTGGAAATCGGTAGTTACAACCTATTTGTTGCATAATCAACCTTGAAAACTTGAAAACTTTGCTGATTGTAACCTTAGAAATGGTTAGAGCATTTTACTTGTGCTCATTTGGAATTATACATGCTTTTACATATGCAAATTGCTTAGCCATGCTTAGAGTTATGCTAAAATAGATTGTGATTACTTTATGAATTAGATTTTGGGAATTTCATAACTTCTGAATAGAGGTGAAGCCTTTGGTTATTTGTGAACTAAAATGATAGAAAATGAGATTTTAGACTTGGGCAGCAAGTGGTGTGCATATGGAGTAGTTGTACAGCGATAGGGGGAGTGTTCGCCTGAGTCAATTAAGGACCAAATTCTATGTCACCCTCTATTGTTTACAGTACAACCACATATACTAGTATGGGATGGACTTAGCCTATTAAGTTTTGTATCTATCTAACCTTGCATTCGGAGGCGGTTGTAGTATGAACTACTCTTGGCGATGGTTTACAGGAGCTACCCATGTGCATGTGTTTATTTTTACGGGACTAGAATCATCCCAGTGTGTTTATGTTCTGTGAGTAGGTTGCTTCTCTACTTACAGCATGAGGATCTAAGCATGTCCGATGCCACGTTGGTTGTTTCTCCACGATGTCTCGGTGTTTGGCTAACCACCGTGACGACATTAAGGACCTGAACTTAGTGTGGTTTCCCACTCATCATGCTCATGCAAGGTTAGACAAATAAACAATGTAACAGCTTCGTTGTGACCTCTAGACCGCACTCAATGTGTAGAGTGTGGTAGTGCTTCGCGAGCACAAGACAAACTAGAGAATTCACATCATGTGGGTAAAGTTGATCAAACTCTACAGAGTCAAAACTAATCGGTTAGCCGTGCTCACGGTCATGAGCAATATAGTGATGTGTCATGAGTATAGATTTGTGCTTTACAAATGTGTTTATGAAATTGGGATATAGATTGGTGATTTTTGATGATTATGATGACTTGTTGCCAGGAAGGGTAACAATATGCTACTTCTATTATGTTGATCACTTTTTTTATATACTATATATGTTTTATTGCTTTACTAAATACTGTTGCAACTGATTGTGCACTAAAATTTGCTTTATGCAAAATGAACCTACAAATAGCCTCTCTTTGACTTAGAGCTTGTATGTAGTGATATAGGATTGTCCTTGCCAGTATATTATTTCGGTAATGTACTGATTCTTCCTTATGTTATTGTTATTAATCTTTGCTGTAGGTTGAGTGCTACAGGATCCGTTGATTCTTCAGAATTGATTCTTTAAGGAGTTTACCCCGAGTCGGTTGCTTGTGGTATGGGTAGACAAGCTTCCGCTGAATCATATTATTTGGCCGATTGGCCTATGTAACTCTAAGCTTGTAGCATAGTTTATTTTCTTGTATACCCATTCATTGTATATCATTGCTTGAGATGAATGTGTGAGACTAGTAATTTTCTTGGGAGCTAGTCGAGCACAAGTATGGACTTGAAATAATTGAGATATTTGCCTAATAGCTGATGTTGATCGAGTCCTCTGGGATATGTAGTCTCTTGGTTGCCACCATCGTTTGGTTTGAGGGGCATATCTCGGGGAGGACCGGTGTAGGCTATTCTGTTGAGTATGTCATTTATTTCGAGTTCAGCGCCATGAGTTTGTAACTTATTTGTGATTTGTGACGTTAAGTCTACTTTGAGGTATGGTGGTTACAGTATTTATTTGGTTTTATTTGAGACCCCACCACCCAATAGTTAGCGTTGATGTGGCGAGTTGCAAATCACGCTACAAGTCTCGCGGTGTCCTCACAAGTAAATTTATGAAAAAGTCCATATTTATTCCCTCAACTATTGTAATGGTATGATTTTGGCCCCTTCACTGCAGAACCGATCACTAATTGGCCCTTAAAACTGTTCACAATTCATCTGTAGGTCCAAATAATGGTGGTTTTCGATGACATGGTGCTATATGGCTGCAAATCTCAATTGGCAAATCAAAATAAAAAAAATGAACACAGGATGTGAGTATCGTAGGAAAGAATATATGCACAATGACATATAGGTTCCAATATTTCCCTTATTTTGTTTATTTTATTATTGATTTTTATGATGACATTATCACTATTTATTCATGCAAGCTCCATTTAGATGCCATGTCGTCAAAAACTATCCTGGTTGTCACACCCTGAAAATCGCCCTAATTAAAAATTATATGGGGTAAATGGGAATACAATAAAACACTAGAAATGTTTGTGGAAGTGTTTGAATAAAATTCTAAATTTTCAATATTCAAATTTCCACGTTAAAACCTATTTAATGCTTGGCATGCTTTTGTATTCCAAAGGGTGGTTGGAATATTTTAAGCATTCAAGTATTTATAATAATGGATTGTTCTTTTTTGTTTCATGGTGATATTTGCTTCTGGTAAATTTCCCATGGCTTAATAAACTCTCTGAAATTTTCTCAGATTTTTTGGAGCTCTAGAATTAATTTTAACATAACAAACATCATTTCAGTAATTGATTATATGGAAAAATCATCCCAAATTTTTTTTCCCAATTTTGGGTCATCCCTGGCCCAATCCTTTTGTATCTTTCTTTTTCGACCCGGGCCCGAGTTTCCCCTCCAACAAAAACGCCTTGTGTCGCGAAACTCGCTTCTCGAATCCCTATTCCCTAAAAAGTCCGATTCCGAAAATCCCTTTGAATTCAAAATCCGAGATTCTCGGAAATATCAAAATTCCCCAAATTCCCGAGTCATGAAAATATTCCAAATACTCTGAATATCCCAAATATTCCAATTTATTCCCAATCTCCACGAACTATCCTCATTTTTCCGATTTCCAAAATGTCCCAATATTCCAATATTCCCAAAATATTCCAATATTCTGAATGCTTCAATATCCTTCTTATTTCCCAAATTTTCCAAATTTAGGGTTTTCCTAGAAAATTCTTATTTTCCTTTTCCTCTTTTTTTTTTCCATTTTCTTTTTCCCTTCTTCCTTTTCCCTTGTTTTCGTTTATCCCATTTCTTTTCTTTTCTCCCTTCTTCCTTATTCCTTCTTCTTCCTTCCCTCCTTCTCTCCCCTTTGGCCTGCCCAAGCCCGAGCCGCCCCTAGCACCCTAGCCTACGCCCGCTGCCGCCTTGGCCCCTGGCCCACCACCACCGTTGCCGCCTAGGCCCACTGGCGTGTGCCGTTGCCCCGAACTGGCCTGCACTGCTCCGTGCAGCTGCCGCTCGTCCTAACCACGCTTCGCCCTATAAATACCACACCTCCGCGCCTCCTCTCTGCCCCTCTGGAAGCCCTAATCCCACCGCCAGCACCTTGCGCAGCCTGGAAGTAGAGCCGCCGCCGCGCTCGAAGCCACCGCCATCGGAACCGTCACCACCGCCTTCATGTCCGCCTTTTGCCGCCGGTGAGCCCCGAAGCCAAGTCCACCGTCCTCTTCTTCCCTTCACCGGCGCCTCCGCTCCCCTACTCCACTGGCCACCCTCGGCTTCAGTTCCCTCTCCATCCCCCCTTCACGCCGTCGTCGGCCCTTGCTGTTGCGCCATCGCTGGCATCGTCATCTCCGTCCTAGCACCGCACCATCCCCTAAGCCGGTTTCCGCCGCCGTCCTCCTAGCTTCGCCATGCCACATGTTGTGCCGGCGTCACCACACGCCATAGCGCGGGTGCCCACTCGCCCTTGAGAACCACTAACATGTAGGCCCTACCGGCAGGCATCTACTGTGAATGATAGGGGGCCCCACTCTTGTATTCCATTCAAAAATAATTCTTTTAATTAAATTCCGAGGGAATAATCAGAGAATATTCCTTTTCTATTTTCTATTCGGATTTTCTCTGAATTCAAACTTCCGAAGGCCATAACTCCGATTTGACCCGTTCGTTCTTCTTCCTAAATTCATCTAAAATCATGATCTACATGTTTGTGTACTTTTTATGTACTGTTTATTTCAAGTTTCTTAGTATTTTTCTCGTTTTTCGTGTAGTCGTGTAGTTTCCACCATTTCCGAGGAGCTCGAAGTTAGTGGAAAAGTTCGGAGGATCGGTTGAAGACTTTTCTATTGCAAGGCAAGTCACACGATAATCCCCTTGAGCATGTTGATCCCAATTATGAAAATTATTTTGTTTTAATGTTATTGCATGCAAAGCTTTGGATTGTCATTATTACGAGTATTTATTATTAACCCTATATTCTTTAATTATGGCCATTTTTTTATTGATACCTTTACCTTGATACCTTGGGTAATTAATATTGACTAGCTAGATGTCTAAACCAATGATCTAGCTAGAATAAACAGTTTTGCTTAGCCATTCTTAGAAACATTAGTGTTAATTTATGTGGGAAAACTATCCAATCAATCATGATTAATTAATGATTAGTGGCTATATTTTCACGACAATTGGTCGTGGTTGGTTAATTAATTCTGCCAACTAAAACTTGACTAATGGTGGGTTGTAAGCACATGGAATTATGATGATGCTAGTGGTGCTCATGACAATTAAGAACCGGTTTGTGAGCTACTTGTTGCAAAGCAATACCCGTACTAACCACAAGCTAGAATGAGTAATGGCTTGACTGCAAGTGTGGCGCATTCAACAGAAGGAACCAAGGCGTGTTTGTGGCAGTTGTAAGTCCATAGATGGTAGTCATAAGTCCATGGTTTGGGTGCTAGGCCGTCTCCCTGTTAGGCACCTGATCAACCCTACCGAAGACAGTTGGTTCAGTGGGTGGCACCTCTGTTGGGTGAGTTACATGAAAGGTATTGTCACGGTTTCCCCCTTTGCAGTACCATGGTGGTATTTTTGGGCATGGTGACATGTGTAGAACCATGTCTTGTGGGTAAATTGGTACACCTCTGGACAAAGTAAAACTATTCGAATAGCCGTGCCCGCGGTTATGGGCGGCCTAGCAATGTTTTTTGTGATTAGTCCTACACTACTCATTAATGGTAAAATGGTGATAATTGATGGAAACTTGATAGCTCCAGGTGTGTAGGGTTTTGGGCCTGAACTGCATTGGAGTGATGTTCAGTGATTGGTTTAATGTTGATAATAATTAAACTATACTGTGCAAATGTTTTAAATATTGTTTATTCAAAGAGCCATATTATGTTGTTTATGTTGTTTACATTGCATTCTAGTGTGGCTTGTTTAGTATGGTGGGTGGTACTCTGTCTTGCAATATTACCATCAACAAAGTGAAGCTTAGTGAGAAAGGAGAAGGTTTTGGAGTTTGGTTTATACCCTAGTTGAGCTACCTATGGGCTTGGTGCTGAAGCTTCGCTAGGTTTCTGTTCCACTGTTGTTTTCTTCTATATGAGGACTAAGTGTCTCTTTTGTAAGTATTTATCATAATCTCATTTCGGTTATGTTTATTAAATTGTCAATTTGTGTACCTTGGCTGATTCGTGGACGAGGATTTAATACACAAATGAGCTTTGGAAATTTTGGTGAATTTCCAGGCGTGACAAGTTGGTATCAGAGCCAATCTTAACTGTAGGATAAGCCAAACAATTAAACCCTTAAGGACATGTTTGTGAAATGGAAACTATATTTGTGAAAACCTTCTTTGCTTCCCTTTTCTGATGTTTGTTTTCTCTCCTTACCCCCTAATCAGAGGCAACAGAAGAGTGGCTACTAACTTAAAACTTTCAACATTGTTTTAGATGGCCAGCAAAGAGAGTGTGTTTCTTGGAGATAACGGTTTCTTGGCAGAGCTCCGTCGCATGGCTACTGAGATTGGTTACGAGTCTTTGCCAGTGTACCCGCAACGGCAATGATTTCTCCTACAAGGTCACGGTAACCCTTACTTCTATCCAAGAAGGACTTCCTCAATTCGACTTCGCCGCCAAAGCAGAACATTTCCTGTCTGCCTGAGAGGAGGTCTCATATGAAGCCTTGTGCTGACTCCGTTATCATTTCAACACTGCTCTAGCAATCACGGTGTTTCACTACCATCCCTCCCACAACTGGTCAGGTCTGTAGAATGGGTGCGAAAATACTTGGTTTGAAGACAACATGGTTATAGTGCACATGAGGACGATGCTATATGCATTGAATGATCTCCGCACCAATTACAGAGGAAGAACTAGAATCCAGATGCACAATCAGCAGAGGAAGATCGATAAGCTGCAGAGGCAGGTGGATCAACTAACCCAACAGAATCAGGAGCTGAGTGTCGGCCCCGGGTTTTTTAGACCGAAAACCTTCCATGCATAGAGTACCAAATCCCTGGATCAGTAGTTTGGCACTTACATGACATCACTGGTTCCATTGCATCTTGCGGAATAGAGTCTTACAATACTTGTTCATTACAAAAAGAGGTTGCCCACATAGGGACCCAAATAGCCAAATATCTTGCAGTAAACCAGCAAAAGAGGCGCGGTGCGATAGCAGAAACATAATTGACAGTGGCCCTGCATTAGTCCACAGGCGCTCGACTAGCAACTTGGGCCTATGGTGCCTCCTTCGGTGCCTCCTCCTCCTCCGGGTTGTGCTCATACAGTTCACCTTCAGTGTCTAGTTCTAAAAAGGGGGGACTAAGCAACGGTGAGTACGTAGAGTACTCGCAAGCCACCACTTCAACATGAATATATGCTCACAAGGTTCAAGGGAAGCAAGGGTTTATTTGTGCAAAGCCAATTTTCGCAAAAACATTTCCCAAAACCTATACCTAGTCATTTTACTGAAATATTCTCGCGGCTAGTTGGATAATTTAACCCATCATGAAGGTTGTGTCCACCTTGCTAAGTTACCCCTGGTTCGGCTTACCCTCATGTCCAATGTCTGTCTCCATTTCCACATTTCACCCACATCCCTAACCAAAGTTTAGAAAATTTCTAGTCTAGTCAAGACTAGCACAAGTCCCGGTGCTCCTTTAACCATGAGTACGGCTATTCAAATACTTTAATTTTATTCACACTGCAGTGGATGTAAGCTTTACAAGCAATCCGTGGCGCACACAACACATGAGACTTGCCACAGCCTAGTTTTTCGGATCTTCCAGCATTGCGGCACCCGCTCTAGAGACTATGTGCCCTCATGCACCCCCTGTCACTCCAATCCCGCCTTGCCAGTGGTGTAAGGAGTCTTGGACCCAGAGATATCAAGCAGAGGGAAGCAACGTTCGTTTTATTTGACATGTCATTTAACCCGTATTCTATCATCTTTCGTCTTCATCGCAACACAACACCGTGATCAGAACCGGCCATAACTGGGGTGCCACCCCACTAGAATCCCCTAATCTGCTAGGTCTATACCAATACGAGAATTGCGGTCGTACTCTGGTCGTTTCCTGCTTGTTTTCTTGACTTGGTTCTTCACTCACCAGGGTTGGTGCTAGCCTTTACTAGGAACCACCCAAATCAATCCATGTCGCACTGGTCGAAAATGGTTTTATTTCTCCATTTTGGTTTTCGCAAATAGTTTTCATGTGTCTCACGAACATCAATTCATGTCTCCGCTCGCATAGAATGACGTTCGTCCCCTACTTGGAACGATCATCCCCATTCCAATCATTATCACATGTAAAAGAGATATCTAGAAAGCAGTGCTAAGCAGTGTCAACAAATGACTTAAACATATATAAAGAGCATATGGCATCAAGGTACAGTGCATCAAACTCAATAAAGGCTTTAAACGAAATTTAGGTACGGAATTTAATATAGCAAGCAATTTATTTGTAAATAAAAATAATTTTGCATTAGGAACAACATGCTCAAGAAAGGAGGCATGGTGACTTGCCTTGCTCAGCTACGGCAACTTCCTCCTCTACATCAAGGGGCTCGTAGTCACAAACATAGCCTAGTTCGAATGAAACGGATAGTCACAACTCACGTCCAAACACAAATAAATGAGGAACAAATATAAAGAAAAATAGGAAAAATACCAAACTAGTGCCATTGGATAGATCCTGATTTTAGATGAATTTTGGTGAAAGTTTCACTTGATTTTTACTTAGAATGAAGGAGATATGGGCTTTCAAAGTTTCAAATTTGAAATAAATCAAAATAAAAGCAAAAAGCTACTGTTGGCCTATTTTATTTATAGAATGAAGGAGCACTGAGCAGCGGCACTAGCGGGAGGGAGAGGGGGCTCACCGGCGTGTGCGGGGAGGCGGCGCACCGAGCGCGGGAGGTTGGGGATGGTTTGGCGGCGAAGAGCGTCGTCGAGCAGCGCCCACCTTGCTCCGGGGTTGGGACGGCGAGGAAGGAGGTGGGAAGCTCTGTGGTGTGAGGGGGGATTGAATGGGGGGGTTTCTACTCTTTTTTTGTAGGCGCGGCGGAGGCAATGGAGTGCCGGCAGGCGGTGGTACATGCGCGTGGCTGGAGGGCATAGCGGGTAGAGCACGCGCGCATGGGTGGCGAGGACGCACGTGGGCGGCGGGGACTGGAAAGGCAACGAGGTGGGTAGGGGGGTACAGGAAGGGTTAAGATCCACTGATCCGAAGTGGGAGGTGGCACGGTGAGGGCCATTGTCCGCTGGTCCGAGGGCCGTCACTGGGCGCGGTGGTGGCAGGCAGGGTGCAGGATGCCGCAGTGTTTAGCTGCGCGCGCGATGTCGTAGGTGCGGCAAGGAGGAAGGGAGGACGGCCGGTACCACGCGGGGCAGTTGGGGAGGGGAAAGGGCGCTCATGGGCGGCACTCAGGTGGTGGTAGGCGGGGTGGCCTTCGGACCGGTGGGCACCGTGTGGGGGTGGTACGGCCTGGGTCCAACGCCTTGCCGCGGTGGCGTGCTCCGAGCGGGGGGAAAGAGAGAGAGCGCGAGAGAGGGAGTGCGAGGGGAGGAGGATGGCCGCACAGCCAGGTGCGCGCGGTCGGCCGTCAGGCTGCGGCACTGGCTGACAGGTGGGGCCCGGCACAGTGGCTGTCGAGTGGGTGCGTGCACATGCAACATGGAGTGGCCATGACTGGCGGGTGGGGCCCAGCTGCCAGGGAGGCCGGCTAGGCCGCTCTGCCCAGCAGCAGGGGTTGAGAGAGAGGCTCGGGGGGAAAGGCCTAAGCCAAGGGGGAGATGGGACTGGGCCGGCCCACTGGAGGGGTTAGGGTGGTTTGTTGATTTTTGAAAGAAAAAGGGAAGTGGCTAGCTCCTTTCTCACATATGTATGTGTGTGTGTGTGTGTATATGTATGTATATATATGGATATAGGTTCTATTTTTAGTACCAGTAAGACTTTGGAAAGCCCTAGGGTAAGATAATTTTACATTTGATCTTTTTGGCATTGGTAAAACAAAATTAAAAATCCAGAATGTCCATCATGATGCAATCTTTGAATAGTTTTTGTTGGTTTAGGATTTTTTGTTAATCGCTTTTTATTTCAAAATTCTGAGGATGATACACTGAGTCAGAATAGGATCCGGGAGTTGGGAAAAGGAACTCAAGGAACCAAAAGAAGAAGTAGATGCCCCTCAAATGGAAGGAGAAAACCCACCCGTTGAAGCCAAGTGTCTTTGCCTTGGTTCTACCAGCGCCGCACCTAGGGAAGTAACTTCAAGCCAGCCAACGAGGTCAAAGAAGTTCTCCAACTATCTTCCCGAAGCCTAAGCTGCACCCTCAAGACTAGTTCCTCCCGTTTAGTTTAGCCGTATGTGTTAGTTTGCTTGTTATTGTGCTGGTGTTTGCTCCTTTTGTGTTTGTATGCGTGGGTAACGTATGGCGTATGTCAGGTCGTGATATGGCCATACTAGTTTGGCAATATAATAATTAATACTCTATTCATTGCAGCTTAGTAAAAATTTAAACATTTAGTTAAGAAGTTGCTCCTTTCTCTCTCTTTTGCTCTACACGTTCTCTCCCCTTTTGTCCCCTCACCACAGATGGTTAGTTTTATACATGATGCTATTGAAGGAAGAGATTATGTTGAACACACTCATAACCCCGGTTCACCTTAAGTTATGCAAACCCGGTTTTGTCTAGAACCCTAGTTCACCAAGAGTTAGCTTGCCCTTTCATGGAAACAAGCCCCGGTTTGGAAGTGGAATTTTAAACGGAACCTGTCTAAAGATTGTAAAAGCTACTTTCCCCAATGGAAGCTAGTGAATTAGTTGTATGTCTACAAGATGGAGCTAAGCCCTAAGAAGTACTCTCAGCAAGAGAAGATCGGTTTTGCGTCGCACCAATTACATGGACCCTTTTGGAGTGACGGGAACACCTTAAGAAGATTTTGGAAGGTACAAGTAATGAGTGGTCAGTTAAGTTCATCTTTGGAGAGTATGACCAAATCTCAGAAGACAAAGCAGTCCATCAGGAAGATGAGTAGAACAATTGTCGATGTTTTGTATCGGCAATAATTATATGGGGCTATTCATTAGACCTAAACTCGATGGATTCAAAAGGACACACGAGATTTATACTAGTTCAGGCCCTTGAGGTAAGGTAATACCCTACTTCTAGTTGTGGTGTATTGCTTTCGCGGTATTCTCTGGTGAGATTGTCATATGCCCCAGGGGGCTCCCTATCCCTCCTTATGTACTAGAGGGATGAGGGTTACATGGTAGGAAACCCAGTCGGATATGACCAAGGGCTTTCCTGATCAGTATATAGAGTATTCGGCTAGGACTATATCTCTTTCCTTGTCATGCAAGTTAATATGAAACCGAGTCCTACTCTATCTCCAATTGTAGAGGCCGGCCTACCCTTTGTCCAAGTGGTCGTAATTGCCCTCCTTGAGGCACCCTAGGCCCACACAACAATATGGAGAATTGAAAGAGACAGTCAAGTTAGGATTGACGGATCATCCTCGCCGTTCCAACTTTCTAAGGAGAACAACCCTGCTAGTCACAAACAAGACAACAGAAATAATGCTTAAACATGGATCGTTTCTCGAGACTGTGTCTGAAGCTGAAGCACCAGTCATCACAGAGACATCCCAACAACATCATCGTCACAAGAATCACTACGATATCAGTAAGGCACAGGATTCAGCAGGATCAGGAAAGTTGCCAAGGATCTCCATAACACAGTGAACTCATGATGGAGTTAGTGAAAGCCAGTTTGTGTTGCTAAAAGTAAGCCTGATCAAGTTATTATCTTCAAGAATGATATCGGTTGTTACCACGGTCCTAAGCCTATCCACACTGACAGATGGTACCTAAAACAGGAACATCAAGGAATGGAAAGCCTTTTAACTCATATCCCAACGGAAAACTTGGATCATTTTCGTAATAACCAGAACTCAGAATGTGATCACCAGGAACAAAGGACAACCTTATTCTCGCCGTCTCCTCCACCGACATCGCCGCGACGACCCCGACCTCATCTCCACCTTCCCGACGCCGCCACGAGCTCGTTGCCAGTCATTGTGTCAACCCCCGGTTTTGTACACCGGAAACCTCTCGCATTTATGGTATACCAAATCCCTGGATCAATAGTTTGGCATACATACCAACTTAGCTGTTATACAGTACTTGCATCGTCCAAGGCTTACAATACATAATATTACAAGGGTTGCCCAAGTGGGACCCAAATAGACCTAGCACGGTCGAATACATTACAGACTTCCAAAAGATTAAGTTACGGAAGTGGATATAGAAGCGGGAAGGGGATAGCACCACCCCACAGGCAACGACTGGGGATCCAAACCCTAAGGCTCCTCCTTAGGTTCCTCCTCCTCCAAGGGGACGCACTCATACGGATCATCCTTGTCAACTACTTCTAAAAAGAGGAAATTAATCAACATGAGTACAAACATACTCGCAAGCCACCACCACAAGAAGCATTAATGCGGGATCGGTTCAAAGGTAGCAAGGCTTATTTGTAGAAAGCAACTTTCACAAATCAGTTCATAAATCCTAGACCTAGCAGTTTGACTGAAAAACAACATTAGGTTGAAGTTGTTAACCAATAGTGAGAAATGTCATCTCCTCCCCAAGCATCCCTTGGGTTGGTTCGCCTCCAATTTTAACCCGTTTTCCGAATCTTGACCTTCCCGCATCCCGGGAGGGTCCACATGCCATCATCCCATCCTAGTCTAAGCAAGATTAAAACTTCTGAGGCTAGTCAAGTGTATAACGAGTCCCGATGCTCCTTTAACCACAAGCATGGCTATTTGAATAGATTGTTTATACTCGCGCTGTAGTGGATGTACACTTTACCCGCACTCCGTGACACACCCAATGCATAAGACTTGTCATGGCCCGGTCTTTTGGCTTCCCTCGCATTGTGGCACGTGCTCCAAGGACTATGAACCCTCATGCACCTCTAGCACCCAACACCTCGAGCTGGTGGTGAGAGGAGTCCTGGTACCTAAGAAATCTAGGCAATAGACTATATATATACTTAGTTTGACATCATTAATCACAATAGCGCAACACTTCACATCATTGTACCCTCTATGTGCAGAACCAGCCATGACTAGGGTGCCGCCCCACTCGGGTCACCTAATCCCCCAGGTCTATGCCCATATGAGAAAATGTGGTCGTACTCTGTTCGTTTTCCGCATAGCTTCTAGACTCGGTCCTTGATTGACCAGGGTCGGCGCTAGCCTTTTCATAGAACCACCCAATTAGGTCCATGCCGCCCTAGTCGAAATCAGTTTTGTATCTTTAAGCTTTTGGTTTTCGCAAATGTTTTCATGTGAGATATGCAGAGTGGCGCACATGTCTCCACTCATTTATCGATAATTACCCTACCCAAGGCAATCGTCCCCTCTTTACCCTTGAACTTGTCATGAGCACATAATAAATGATCAACTACTTAAGCATGGCTAAGCATTGTCATTATATGACTAAGGACTGAACATAATACGGCAATCAAGGTACGGGGAAACAATACCAAGGAATGGCTAGTGACTTGCCTTGTTTAGCTAAGGGTTCCTCCTAGGCGGCAACGAACTTGTCCTCGCAAACGTACCCTGGTGCAGCGGAAAACTAATCAAGCTACGCTCCAAAAATAGGTCATAAATTATAAAAAAGGTAAAAATACCAAACAAGTGCCATTGGATAGATCTTGATTTTAGAAAAATTTTGGTGAAAGTTTCATCCCAATCCGATTTAAAATGAGGGAGTTATGGCCGTTTAAAGATTTAAATTTGAATTAAATCAAATTAATTGAAAAATCTTACTATGCATTTGTTTTCCCCATTTTCCCGAATAGTTTTTCTAAAATAAAATCCCCGAGTCACTAACTAGTGGGCCCCAAACCCCTTTTTACGGGAAATTGATTATTTTCAACAAGGAAAACCCTCCAGTGGTTGACAACAAGGAAAACCCCAAATCCCTGAGTCATTGATTTTTTCAAAGTTTGACCGCCGGCCAGGCGGCCCACTTCCTAACCCAGACCCACATGTCAGCCTCACAGAGCCTTTTACTGGTTTAAACAAGATTTTAAAGTGAGCATGCCCCGTTTGTCAGTGACAACTTTTGAAAATGTTTCCAATTAGTTTTCCTTAATCAACATGGCCCACATGTCAGTCACTGAAGTTAAACATGTCATTAGGGTTAATTACGGTAATTAAGTTTCTGAATCTCCCGGGCCCACAATTCAGTCCCACGGCTTCCTTCTTCTTCCCCTTCTCTCGCGCTCTATCTGTCTCTTCACCACGCGGCCGGTTGCCCAAAACGGCTCTCGTGGGGCATCGCTGGGCTGAGACTCGGGGCTGCCGGCGAGGGGCAGTCCGTGGGGACCTCCGCGACATCTAGGCGGTGGCACGCAGGCCGCGGTGGCCCAGGGCGGTGATACGATGGGTGGCAGCAGCACGGGGTGCCCGGGCTTCGGCGCGACGGCGTGGCGGCGGCAGGGTGGTGACGCGGAGGCCCGCGGCGGCGTCCTAGGGCTTCGGGGGACACAACACAGGGCCACCGTGCTACCTCCTATGGCTGGCCGAGTTCGTGGGGAGGGATGACTACGGGAGGTGATGAGCATGGCGGGGAGCAGTGTCACGCCCAGAATTTCCATCCAAAATTTTGGAGTTTTATTATGTGAAAACCCTCGTCCAGGAATCAACCGAGGCACACACGACATAGTTGATAATCAAAGTAATTGTTTACATATCGAAAGTATTTATTATAGAGGCGAATGGTACCTCACAAAATGATAAAGTTCTAACAGTGGTAAATAACTAAGATAACGCGACAAAACCCACTCCATGAACTTGACCACGACTCCTGCTTAATCCTCCAAGTAGTCCTCCTCGGTGAAGTACTCTTCTGAATGATGATTGTTGATTGCAAGGTGAGTACATGAAATACTCTGCAAGCCACATAGCAAATATGCAAGTGCACAAGATAACAAAGAATGACATAATATGGCTCAATTTACATAAAAGAATTTAATAAAACATTTAAGAGGGTAATAAAGCCTTAGTTATTAAGCAATATTGATCAACACTATACCGCTCACCAAAACGGTATAGGCCCAACCACTCCAACCTGGAGCTTAAAATATCCCACCATTCAACGGTCAAATTTTAGGTAAAGTGGGACTAATCATAGAAAACATTGCTAGGCCCACCCTTAACCGTGGGCACGGCTATTCGAATAGTTTCACTCTGGCCAGAAGTGTACCAATTTATCCACAAGACACAACTCCACAACACATCACTGTGTGTCTTAATACCACCACGGTATCTCGGAAAGGAATTGTGACAAGACCCTCCATGTAACCCGCACAACAAGAGTGCCACCCGTTGAACCACCAGTTTCTGGCAGGAGCTGATCAAGCCCCCAACAGGGAAGCGATCCAATGCCCAAGACAAGGACTTATTGACACAGCCATGGTGGTCTTATTGACACAGCCACAACACACCGTGGGGCCTCCGGTTGAACGAACTACACTTCAAATCCTGCCATTACCCATTCTGGCTTGTGGTTAGCACGGGTATTGCTTTGCAACAAGTAGTCCACGAACCGGTCCTTAACTGTCACGAGCACCGCCAGCAATATTCACAACCCTGGTGCTCGCAACCCACCTTTTAATCAAGTTTTAGTGGACCATTAAGTTATCCTCGTACAACCACCGTCGTAAATGGAATCATCATTTCATGTGAACGAAATATTATAATCAAAGTTAATGTTACAGCCTAGAAGTTATTCTATAGTTTGCTAAGCATGGCTAAGTAGAGTCCTAGAGGTAATCTAGCTAACCAATAACTAAAGCTAGCTAGTCACATTTATCCCATAGGTACAATATCCAGTAAGCAAGTCAAAGGGGCCATAAACAAGGATCAGGGTTTCCCTTTACTGATGACATTCCAAAATAAATTTAATTTCTAAAATTCCTTTTTCACAATTATTTTTATATGGGGATAAATTTAGGGTGTTACAAGCAGTGCGCCTCCACCGCAAAATTTGGCCTGGCCGGCTACGTGTCGTCCCGAGGCCGACCTCGGCGGGGCTCCGCCGTGGGTAGGGGAGTGTTTCCCCCAATTGGCCGAATGGATTCGTGGCCCACGCGGTCCGAGCTATGGGGAGGAGCAGGGGGATGCGGTGCTGTGACCATGGTGTTGGCAGCAGGGAGAAATTGGCTGTGGGGGGCTGGGAGTAGCTACTACGCCCCCTATCCTACCCCCTGCCGACCGGCCATGGCCGATTTCCCGGTGGAGTTGGCGCTTTGGCGTTCGCAGCCGTGGAGGGGCTGAACAGAGCATATGCTCTGTGTGTGCATTCGCGTGTGCGCACGTGGACGGCGGCGTGTCGGCATGGCTCAAGCAGCAGTGCCGAGGCCATTATGGCCTCGGTCTCATCATAGGCATGTAGACGGAGGTCGCGTTGGGTTCTCACCTTGCGGCAGCCGGGAAGCGGCACACTGAGGCGGCGTCACGGACAAGCTATGGGCAGCAGGCTACCGGTCAGTGAAGGTCGATCTCACTGTTCGTCCTGTGTCTGGTGGTGGCGAGCGGTCGAGTCGGCGTGCGTGGTTCATCCCGAGGCCCGCAGTCAACCACGTGTTCGTCCGGCTGCCGGGTTGTTTCAGGGCGGTCGATGGCGCAGGGTGGTGAGGATGGATGGGGAGAGAAAGGATGTGGGGGGTGGGGGGGCTCGATGCAGACACAGGCTTAAGTAGGCCCAGCTGGCCCGTTCCCATCGCGAGAAGCCAACCGGTTCAGGCCCCTAAGTCGTCGCACCATTAAGGCGCATCCTTCACCTGAGATTCTCACGTCTGGTGCAGACGCTTGTTGAGCGGCCACGGCGGCTATGCGAGGGGAGACCGAGAATGAGTGGGAGAGAGAGAACTACAAGTGGGATGGGCAAAAGGGGTTCATTCCCCTTCTCTCCTCTCTTCGACGGGCACAGCGCATGGCAGGAGCAGGTAGGGGCGGACCGTGGGCACAATGATTGTGCCCTGTGTGGATGGCAGAGGCGAGGCGGGCGCACGAGTGGGAGGGTGCAGGCGCACGCGGCGCGGCGACCACGACGTTTCATGACGCGGCCCATTCCTTTCGCCTGGCTACATGCAGCGGTTCGCGAGCATCGTGGTCTGGGTACACGGCACGGCGCACGGGAGCAGGTAGGGGCAGCACACCGAAGGAGTAGGTGGGTGAGCTGCGACGCACGGCTCCGGGGCTCCTGACTTAGGGTTTTCACCCGGCATAGCGGTCTCCAGCAGCGGCGAGGCACGGCAGGGCGGGGAGGAGCTGTCTCGTCTTCACCGATGGTGAGACTCGGCCGAGTGTTCATCTAGGGCAGCGGCGAGGCAGCGTAACAAGGGGACTCGGCAGTGGGCTCCTGGCTCAACTCGGCCTTACATGCTGGCTCGGTAGGCTGGCCTGGTGGGCTAGCCTTCCTAGCTGGGCCTGCCAAGGCCCAAGGAAGATTTGGGCTTACTCTTCACTAGGGCCAAAATTTGAAAAACTTTTTTCTCCTTTTTTATTTGTTTATTGTTATTTCTCTATTGTTTTATTTTTAAAAAAATAAAGGGGTTTCCTCGGCACTGGTACGGCAGCTCCCAAGAATTCGACAAAAGCCAGCATGATGCAATTTTTGAAAATCAGGTTTTTGGGTTGGTGCGATTTTGGTTATTTGCATTTTTCCTATCCTTTGAATCTCAAAACTCAGGATGTTACAGACCTACCCCCCCTTAAAATAATCTTGTCCTTGAGATTGCTTACCCTATTAGGAAAACAGGTTAGGGTACTTGTTCTTCAGAAAATCTTCTCGCTCCCAGGTGGCCTCCTACTCTATGTGATGACTCCACCGAACTTTGTATAGCTTTATCACCTTGGAACACGTCCTTCTTTCTGCTTCTTCCAAGATCTTGACTAGTTGTTCAGGGTAAGTGAGATCTTGGCTCAGCTCAACTGCATCTAGAGGGGCTCGTTCTTCGAGAACGTGAAGACACTTCTTCAGCTGAGATACATGAAAGACCGGATGGACATCGGAGAGGGACTCAGGTAGCTCTAGCTCGTAAGCAACAAGCCCACGACGTCCTATGACTTCGAAGGGACCAACGTAGCGAGGTGCCAACTTGCCCTTAACCTTGAAACGTTTTGTCCCTCGTAGGGGTGACACTCGCAGATAAACGTAATCGCTTGAATTAAAGGCTAACTCTCATCTTCTGTTATCCGCATAACTCTTTTGCCTTGGTTGAGCGGCTTTCAAACAATCTTTCATTAGCCTTACTTTTTCTTCGGCCTCCTTTATGATAACGGGTCCAAACAACGCTGCTTCCCCAACCTCAGACCACGTAAGCAGTGTGCGGCACTTCCGGCTGTGGAGGACTTCATTTGGAGACATCTTTAGGCTGGCTTGGTAGCTGTTATTATAGGAGAATTCTGCATAGGGTAGGCATTTTTCCCAATTTGTAGTAAAATCCAAAGCACAGGCATGTAACATATCCTCCAATACTTGGTTCGTCCTCTCCGTTTGTCCGTCTGTTTGTGGGTGATAGGCCGTGCTGAAAGCCAAATGACTTCCCAGTGCTTCATGGAACCGTGCCCAAAAATGGGAGGTGAATTGGGTACCACGGTCAGAGATAATCTGTTTGGGTACCCTGTGAAGACACACAATTTTGGACACAAAGAGCTCGGCCGGTCTTGCAGCGCTATAGGTGGTCTTTACTAGGATGAATCGGGCCACTTTCGTGAGGTGATCCACTATTACCCAGAAGGAGTCATAGCCTGAGGTGGTCTTGGGTAGCCCTCTGATGAAATCCATGCCTATTTCATCGAACTTCCATTCTGGAATTTTTATGGGCTGCAAAAGGCCCACCGGGTGCTGGTGCTCGGCTTTCACTCGTTGGCACACGTCACAGACTGCCACGTGTTCTGCTACCTCTCGTTTCATTCTGGGCCACCAATATGTTTGTTTCAAATCATGGTACATCTTGGTGCTACCTAGGTGAATAGAGTAGGCTGAGTCATGGGCTTCCGTGAGAATTAATCTCCGAAGGCCGTTCGCGGTGGGCACGAACAACCGTTCTTTATACCGTAATATTCCTTGCTCGTCGATTCTGAATTCGGCAGCCTTTCCCAGGTTTAGTTGATGTTTGATCTTACTTCTGTATCGCCTTTTTGAGCTTCCTTTATTTGGCTAGGGAGTTTTGGTTGCATTTTCAAGTTGGCAATGCTCCCCTTCATTACCATTTGGAGGTTAAGGTATGCCACGTCCTTCTGTAATCCTTCCGGTAATTGATGGTCGTCCAGCATGAAGCAGGTTGGCATCCGGCTGAGTGCATCAGCCACTACATTCGCCTTACCGGGATGGTAATGAATGCCTAGGTCATAGTCCTTTATCAACTCTAGCCACCTTCGCTGGTGCAGGTTCAAATCTGACTAGGTGAAGATATACTTGATACTCTTATGGTCCGTGTATATATCACAGTGGTTGTCGATCAGGTAATGCCGCCATATTTTTAGCGCATGAACGACTGAGGCCAACTCTAGGTCATGCGTGGGGTAATTTTCCTCGTGGGGGCTTAGTTGGCGCGAGGCGTAGGCCACTACCTTGCCATGCTGCATCAGTACTCTTCCCAGGCCTTGGCGGGAAGCGTCGCAATAGACCTCAAAGTCCTCCTTATTATTTGGGAGAATGAGGATGGGAGCAGATGTCAGTCATGCTTTTAGTTGGTCAAACCTGTTCTGACACTTGTCTGTCCATTCATATTTTCTCTCTTTTTTGAGTAGTTGCATCATTGGCCTGGTGATCTAGGAGAATCCTTCAATGAATCTATGATAGTATCCGGCCAAGCCTAGGAAACTCCTTGCTTCCATCACAGATCTAGGAGAGGGCCACTTGGTCATGGCATGAACCTTAGCAAAATCTACGGCCACCCTTCCTGCGGAAACAATGTGCCCAAGGAAGCTAGCTTCCTTCAGCCAAAACTCACATTTGCTATACTTGGCATAGAGTTGGTGTTCTCTTAATTTATCCAAAACTATTCATAGGTGCTCTGCATGTTCCCCCTGGGTTCTAGAGTATATTAAGATATCGTCGATGAAAAAAAGGACGATGAATTGGTCGAGGTATTCCATGAATACCTTATTCATCAAGTTGATGAAGTAGGCAGGGTGTTAATTAGGCCAAAGACCATGACCAAGAATTCGTACAGCCCAAATCTAGTGGAGAATGTCGTCTTGGGTATATCATCAGAGCGAATTTTCAACTGATAGTAACCGGAACGGAGGTCGATCTTTGAAAATACCGTAGCCCCCTTCAAATGATCAAAGAGATCGTCAATGCGGGGGAGGGGATATTTGTTTCTGATTGTGACCTTGTTCAGTGAACGGTAATCTACACACATCCGTTGGCTACCATCTTTCTTTTTCACAAACAAGACTAGAGCCCCCCATGGGGATGAACTTGGGCAGATAAAACCTTTCTCCTGTAACTCCCAAATTTGGTTCTTTAGTTCTTCTAGTTCATTTGCCAGCATCCTATAGGGTCATTTGGATATAGGTGCAGTCCCGGTTATTAGATCTATGACGAACTCAATGTCTCTATCCAGGGGCATGCCTGGAAGTTCCTCAAGAAAGATGTCGGGGTATTCTCACACAATAGGGATTTCTTCTAGTGGCAAGGCGGCTAGGAACCCCTTCTGATCCCCTGCGGCTGGCTGCAGTGGCCCCACTTGAACCTTCACTATGTCATTCCCTTCCGAGTTGAGGGTTATGGTCCTACGCGCACAGTCTATCACTCCCCGATGTTTAGTTAGCCAGTCCATCCTTAGGATGATGTCGAGGTGCTGGGAGGGTAGCACTATCAAGGTAGTAGGGATTACTACTCCTTGGAGCTTTAAAGGTACCCTCTTACAGGCTCTAGATACACTAAGATCACCTCCAGGCGAATGAATGATCATGGGTGTAGCCAGCTGAAAAATCTTCAGGTTATGGTTACGGA
The DNA here is from genome assembly GCA_003991445.1 of Oryza meyeriana var. granulata. NCBI lineage: Eukaryota > Viridiplantae > Streptophyta > Magnoliopsida > Poales > Poaceae > Oryza > Oryza meyeriana. The sequence goes on along the minus strand of RYFJ01002976.1, from coordinate 83,242 downwards.
TGATCTTTGGTGATATAAAAGAATGAGATGCACCGAAATCAAATGGCAGGTATAGAGTTAATCGCAAACATATCAATCAGGACGCCTTGATCTTCCTGCGTGTCTTCAGCGTGAACATGGTTCACGCAGCCTCACGCGATGGACGTCATGGTCCTCATCCTCACTGGGGTTTGTTGAGTCCCACATGGCGTGGCAGGCGTGATAGCCCCGTGCACGGGAGTAGCACCAGTCGGGAAACAAACTAGGGTCATCCTCGGTTGTGGGCATTCCCTGGAGAAGTGCCCGGTCACACCGCAATTGAAACAGCTGAGATTTGCCCTACCTAGTGCAGGGAGAGTGGGACTCAGGGTGCGGAACCCTATCATTGGGTGTGCTGCCGGGGCTGTAGTTACCGCAACGGGGCAAGGCGGTGCCATGTACACCAGCTTCCAATTCTGTCGTAGGGCGCCCTTGAATCTAGGCCTGTCTTGGGGTCTGTTCTTCGGGGCGGCGAACTTTCATTTCCTATTGGACTCCACAATCCGGTTGTCAGCTTCTGCCTGGAGTGCCTTGTTGATCATGCTTTGGAAACTAGCGTGATCCTGAATAATCAAAGAACCACGCAAGTTGTCATTCAGCCCACTTAGGAACTTATCGACTTTTTCTTCTTCGTCTGGTAGATCATATGGGGCATATCATGCTAGCTGAGTGAACTTATTTAGATATTCCTGCACACTCAAGCCCCCTTGTGCAAGGGATCTGAACTCATCCCTTTTCATCTTCATTATGGTAGCAAGAACATACATTTCACGAAATGCTGCCACGAACTCCTCCCAGTCTAGCTCCCCTGTCCCTTCCTCGCGTGACGCCTTGTAGGTGTCCCACCAATCACTGGCTGGCCCTTCTAGCTGACTGGTGGCGAATCTAACCTTGTCTTCTTCCCGGGCCCGGATGAGATCCATTTTCTTCTCAATCACTCATAGCCAGTCTTTAGCTTCAAGAGGTTCTGCGGCTTCGGAGAACACTGGTGGCTTGGTCCTCATAAACTCCCCGTAGTTGGCCTAGTTGCAGTGGGCTTGATTTGCTTGCCCTGTTTGAAAAGCGAGGCCGTCCTGAGCTATGGACCCGCCCTGAGTGCCGGGTCCAAACAAATTTAGGAAGGTCTGCATTAGTTGATTCTGAGTGTTCATCATCTAAGCCAAAGTGGGGTTTTCCGGGGGCGGGGGGGTTTGCTCCCCCACATGACCCGCACCCAAACCCGAGGCTCGTGTGTTCACCATCTGCAAGGGGAAACAAAGGGGGCTCAGATGATTGGGAGGGAAGGCAGTCTTGCCAAAACTTAGCTACAAATTTAAACTTGTATGATGTGCACAATCACTTTTAAACAACATAGATACAACCAAACCACCATTTCATAGACATCCAAAAGTTGTACTGGTGCAAAACCTAAGTACATCGTAGTTCTACTAGAGCATACACCGATGCATGCATAACAAAAGCCGATGTCACTGTCCCGTTGCCCTAAGACCACAGCCGAGACGATACAATACATTAATGTACACAACGAACGTCTACTACTATTAGCTAAGGGGGATGTCGCCCTGTCCTGAGGCCTACCAAGTGTCGTCACCCCCACCAACGGCCTCCACTCGTGGCCTACACGCCGAGCTAGCCACGCACACCTGGAGTGGGCAGCAGAAGGTCCAAAAGGTGAACAAAGTGGTAGTGACGAAGCCGCGAATGCTATGGCTGCGACCGGTGCCAGCGGAGTCACCCGACTCGTTCATGGGCTTAGGTGTGGCGTCACGGTGTGGGCGCCCGTGGCCACGCGAAGTGCTGCATCCACGAGAGGGGCTGCAGCCCCTAGCGGACCCTCAGCCACGGCTGTGCCCAAGGCCTCATCCATGAGTCGAACCACCCGAACCGGAGCAGCGAGAACAGCTGGATGCCTCCCTCTGTGGGACGTACTCGAAGTTCAAGGAGTCCATCAGCTCCTCGCTGGTCTCCGTCTCGGTCTCGTCCTCGGTCTTGGTCTCGGTAGCCTGCTGCACCTGAACTCCCCTCCGTACCACGAGTACTGGCCTGGCCTCCTCCACCTGCAGTGCGGGTGGAGGGTCTGCCTCCTGCACCTCCTGTGCCTCCAGCACCTCCTGTGGCTCCTAGATTTCCTGGATCTCCTCCTGTGGCTCCCTGTCAGCGTGGAGCTCCTCCAAGACGTGTGGCTCCACCTCCTTGAGCTCCTCCTCCTCTGAGGGCACTTGGGCCACGACAGCCACGGGCTGCCCTGGGATGGGTGGCGAGGCCGCAAGGCCCACCAGCCCCTCTGTTGTGGAAGTACTGGGTGAACTGAGCACCTCCACGCAGGCTATGGTTGGCACAGAAGGTGGGGTCCCAGTAGTTGCTCCTGCAGAAACCGGTGCCATGGCAACTACCGTAGTGGCGGTTGTGGCCATAGAAACCATTGCCTGAACCGGTGAAGTGTCGGTGGTGGTCGCTGCGGCACTTGGCGGGGTGAAGGCCGCGAGGTAGGCGGCTCTGGCGGTGTCCCGGTACGTGGGGAAGTCCCTCGTGGAGCCTAGCCTCGCCCCCAGGAACGGAGCCGAGCTGGAGCCTGCCTCTGACCCGGGGTGGAACGTGTACAAAGTCAACGTAGTGAAGCCCACCTTCCACACCGGGGCAAAGGCCATTGTAGAGCCTGGTGCGGTCGGCGCTGTCGTAGTCATAGTAGCCGAAGGCAGTGCTGTGGCAGGTGGCGGAGCCGCGGCCGATGGCAGTGCTGAAGCGGGTGGTAACGCCTGACGTGCAGCCGCCAAGAGAGCCTCCAACTGCTCGATCCTGTGGCCCCTGTCCTCATAGCGGTCGCGAAGGGAGTCCTAGTGGTAGCAGAGGTCGAACAGGTCCCCCTCGTACTGGCACAGCTGTCCCCTGAGGAAGTCTGCCTCCAACAGGTTCTCGTGGTACCACGTGACCAGGTAGAAGCGCTGGTCAGGGAGACGCTGCACGTATAGCTGAGCACCTGCAGAGAAACTCATCTACAAACATTTTGAAAGTTAGATATAAGAAATAAGAAAAGAAATCAAATTTTATGCCAGAAGCAGTTAAGGAATAGAGTTTGCAATGTAGGTTTTCGTCAAATAATCAACCTATGGAGTAGGCAACTACACTTCCTAGAGTCTTGGGGTGGCAAGCACCAAGGTTCAATCCTACAGTCATAGGCTTTGATACCAGCTCTGTCGGCCCCCAGTTTTTTACACCGGAAACCTCTCGCATTTATGGTATACCAAATCCCTGGATCAGTAGTTTGGCATACATACCCACTTAGCTGGTATACAGTACTTGCATCGTCCAAGGCTTACAATACATAATATTACAAGGGTTGCCTGAGTGGGACCCAAATAGACCAAGCACGGTCGAATACATTACAGAACTTCCAAAAGATTAAGGTACGGAAGCGGATATAGAAACGGGAAGGGGATAGCACCACCCCACAGGCAACGACTGGGGATCCAAACCCTAAGGTGCCTCCTTAGGTTCCTCCTCCTCTGAGGGGACACACTCATACGGATCATCCTTGTCAACTACTTCTAAAATGAGGAAATTAATCAACATGAGTACAAACGTACTCGCAAACCACCACTACAAGATGCATTAGTGCAGGATCGGTTCAAAGGTAGCGAGGCCTATTTGCGGAAAGCAACTTTCACAAATCAGTTAGCAGTTTGACTGAAAAACAATGTTAGGTTGAAGTTGTTAACCGATAGCGAGAATTGTCATCTCCTCCCCAAGCTTCCCTTGGGTCGGCTTACCCTCGCCTCCAGTTTTAACCCGTTTTCCAAATCTTGACCTTCCCGCATCCCGGGAGGGTCCACATGCCATCATCCCATCCTAGTCTAAGCAAGATTAAAACTTATGAGGCTAGTCAAGTGTATAACGAGTCCCGGTGCTCATTTAACCGCAAGCATGGCTATTCGAATAGATTGTTTATACTCACACTGCAGTGGATGTACGCTTTACCCGCACTTTGTGACGCACCCAACACATGAGACTTGTCACGGCCCAGTCTTTCGGTTTCCCTCACATTGTGGCACCTGCTCCAAGGACTATGAACCCTCATGCAACCCTAGCACCCAACGCCTTGAGCTAGTGGTGAGAGGAGTCCTGGAACCCGAGAAATCCAGGCAATATACTAAATATATACTTAGGGTGCATTTTAAGTTTGACGTCATTAATCACAACGGTGCAGCACTTCACATCATTGTACCCTCTGTGTGTAGAACCAGCCATGCCTAGGGTGCCGCCCCACTCAGGTCACCTAATCCTCCATGTCTATGCCCATACGAGAAAATGTGGTCATACTCGGTTCGTTTCCCGCATAGCTTCTTGACTCGGACCTTAATTGACTAGGGTCGGTGCTAGCCTTTTCAAAGAACCACCCAATTTGGTCCGTGTCGCCCCAATCGAAATCAGTTTTGTATCTTTAAGCTTTTGGTTTTCACAAACGTTTTTATGTGAGATATGTGGAGTGGTGCTCATGTCTCCACTCATTTATTGATAATTACCCTACCCAGGGCAATCGTCCCCTCTTTACCCTTGAACTTGTCATGAGCACATAATAAATGATCAACTACTTAAGCATGACTAAGCATTGTCATTATATGACTAAGAACTGAACATAATACAGCAATCACAGTACGGGGAAACAATACCAAGGAATGGCTAAAGCAATTTGGTGCGCAATTTAAATATAGCATGCATTTTTGTCTGCAACCAAATCATTTCGCAACATAGGATTAACATGATCATGGAGGAGGGCTTAGTGACTTGCCTTGTTCAGCAAAGGGTTCCTCCTCGGCGGCAATGAACTTGTCCTCGCAAATGTACCCTGGTGCAGCGGAAAACTAATCAAGCTACGCTCCAAAAATAGGTCATAAATTCTAGCAAAAATGTAAAAAAAAAAACCAAACCAGTGCCATTGGATAGATCTATATTTTAGAAAAGTTTTGGTGAAAGTTTCGTCCCAATCCGATTTAAAATGAGCGAGTTATGTCCGTTTCAAGATTCAAATTTGAATTAAATCAAATTGATTGAAAAATCTTACTGTGCATTTGTTTTTCCCCATTTTCCCGAATTGTTTTTCTAAAAGAAAATCCCTGAGTCACTGACTAGTGGGCCCCAAACCCCTTTTTATGGGAAATTAATTATTTTCAAAAAGGAAAAGCCTCTAGTGGCTGACACGTGGGGCCCAGGTCAAAGTCTGACTAGCTAGGCAACCCACTTCCTGACCCGGACCCACATGTCAACCTCACAGAGCCTTTCATTGGTTTAAATAGGTTTTCAAAGTGAGCGGGCCCTGTTTGTCAGTGACACAACTTTTGAAAATGTTTTAAATTAGTTTTCCTTAATCAACATGGCCCACATGTCAGTCACCGAAGTTAAACACGTCATTAGGGTTAATTATGGTAATTAAGTTTGTAATCCTCCCAGGCCCACATGTCAGTCCCACGGCTTCCTTCTTCTTCCCCCTTCTCTCACGCTCTACCTCTCTCTTCACTGCGCGGTCGCTCGCCCAAAACGGCTCGCGCGGGGTGTCGCTAGGCCAGGACCCAGGGCGGTTGGAGAGGGGAGGTCTGTAGGGACCTCCATCGCGTCTAGGCGGTGGCGCGCAAGTCGCGGTGGCCCAGGTAGGTGATAAGATGGGCGGCAGTGGCACGGGGTGCTCGGGCTTCGGCGTGGCGGCGGCAGGGTGGCAACGTGGAGGCCCGCGGTGGCGTCCTAGGGCTTCGAGGGACACAACACAAGGCCACCGTGCTACCTCCTACGGCTAGTTGAGGTCGCGGGGAGGGATGACTATGGGAGGCAACAAGTGCAGCGGGGAGCAGTGCGCCTCCGCCGCAAAAATTGACCGGGCCGGCTGCGTGTCATCCCGAGGCCAACCTCAGTGGGGCTCCGCCATGGGTAGGGGAGTGTTTCCCCCCAATTGGCTGAACGGATTCGTGGCCCACGCAGTCCGAGCTATGGGGAGGAGCAAGAGGACGCTGTGGTGCCACCATGGTGTTGGCGGTGGGGAGAAATTGGCTACAGGGGGTTGGGAGTAGCTACTACACCCCCTATCCTACCCCTTGCCGAGCGGCCAAGGCCAATTTCCTGGTGAAGACGGCGCTTTGGCGTTCGCGGCCATGGCGGGGCTGAACAGAGCATGTGCTCTGCGCGTGCATTCACATTTGTGCACGTGCGCGGTGGCATGTTATCACGGTTCAAGTGGCGGTGCCGAGGCCATTGTGGCCTCGGTCTCATCACAGGCATGCGTGGGAGAGGGGAGACAGAGGCCGTGTTGGGTTCTCTCCGTGCGGTAGCCAAGAAGCGGCACACCGAGGCGGCATCACGGACAAGCTACGGGCGGCGGGGTACCGCTCGGTGAAGGTCAAGCTCGTTGTTCATCCTGTGTCTAGCGGCGGTGAGCGGTCGAGTCGGCCCACGTGGTTCATTCCAAGGCTCGTAGTCGACTGCGTGTTCGTCCGTCTGCCGGGTTGTTTCGGGGTGGTCAATGGCACAAGGTGGTGAGGATGGATGGGGGGAAGGAGAAAGGATGGGGGGGCTTGACGCAGGCTTAAGTAGGCACCGGCCAGCCCATTCCCATCACGAGAAGCCAACCGGGCGAGGCCCCTAAGTCGTCACGCCATTAAGGCACGTCCACCACCCAGGATCCTCGCGTCCGGCGCAGACGCGCATCGAGCGGCCACAGCGGCAATGCAAGGGGAGACCAAAAATGAGTGGGAGAGAGAGAGAGCTGTGCGCGGGATGGGCAAAAGGGGTTCATTCCCCCTCCTCTCCTCTCTCTCTAACAGGCATGGTGCGTGGCAGGATCAGGTAGGGGCAGACCGTGGGTGCAATGATTGTGCCCCGTGCGGATGGCAGAGGCGAGGAGGGAGCACGAGCGAGAGAGTGCAGGCGCACGTGGTGCGGCGGCCACCACGTGTTGCGACGCGGCCCGTTCCACCCACCTAGCTGCGTGTAGCGATGCGTGAGCATCGTGGTCCGGGTAAGCAACGCGGTCCACGGGAGCAGGTAGGGGCGGCGCGCCGAAGGAGTAGGTGGGTGAGCTACGGCGGGCGGCTCCGGGGCTCCTAACTTAGGGTTTTTAGCCGGTGCGGCGGCGAGGCACGGCGGGGCGGGGGGGGCGGTCGCGGCTTCGCCGGTGGCAAGACTCGGCAGAGTGTTCATCCGGGGCGGCGGCGAGGCAGCACAACGGTGGGACTCGGCGATGGGCTCCTGGCTCGGCTCGGCTTGGCAGGCTGGCCTAGTGGGCTAGCCTGCCTAGCTGGGCCTGCCAAGGCCCAGGGAAGATTTGGGCTTACTCTTCACTAGGGCCAAAATTTGAAAAACCTTTTTCTCCTTTTTTTTGTAAACTAAAACAAGGAGTTCATAAAAGTTGGTAGGGAGGTTTTCAAATATAGGTGTAAACAAAATTATTATTGTTACTATTATTTATTTATTGTTATTTCTCTATTGTTTTATTTTTTAAAAAAAATAAAGGGGTTTCCTCGGCACTGGTACGACAACTCCCAAGAAATCGACAAAATCTAGCATGATGCAATTTTCAAAAATCAGGTTTTTGGGTTGGTGCGATTTTGGTTATTTGCATTTTTCCTATCCTTTGAATCCCAAAACTCTAGATGTTACACGTTGCCATCGTCCTTCCGCCGTCTCCACGTTGTGGTGAGAATCTCCAACCCATGCTCTGTCTTCCCGAGCCATCGCTATGTTGTCGCGCGCCGGCAACCTTCGGGTCCCATGCTGCCGGCGCCTGCCGTGCGCCCTACCGCCGTGGCGTGCACACATGGTGGTCACATGGGCTTGCTCGCCTGCGTGGCTACCCATGTGACTGCCCATGTGGGCAGCCGTGGGGCTTTCTTGTCGGCATCTCCCCAAGACCAACGCGTAGGGCCCACGTCTCAGTGTCCGATCCGTTCTCCCTCTAGGGGGCTGACACAATAAACCTGGATTTTTCAATACAAAAATAATTCAATAATTCAGAAATCTCCATTTAAATTGCATTTAAACTTCGGATGGCCATAAATCGGTCATACGAACTCTAAATTGATCCGTTCAAGTCTCTAAATTTTTGTTAAATCATGAAGAATCCAAATATGTGTTTTTCATGTTCTTTTTTTGCTTCTTGAATAATGTTTTAGTCTCTTTTGCGTGTCTCATGTAGTTCCATCGTTTCGGAGGATCCCGAAGTGTTGATCAAGACGTCGGAAGACCGTTTTTCTTTGAGCAAGGCAAGTCACACTCTCCTTGAGTATATTGAAAGCCAGTTTACGAAAATTATTTTGATTTAAATTATTGCATTTCGCTTTATTAAATCACCGCGATATATAACTGGTTTACTTAGCCGTACCTATATTCCTTGTTATAGCCTTATTATTGGTATGGTATTGTTTGTCAACCCTAGGTAACCAAAACCAGCTAGTAATGTGTTCTATATGTGATGCTTACTAGCTATTTTAGGTTTATGCTTAGCTGTGCTTAATTAGAAACTACTTAGTTGTTTTGCAATGATCTAGACTGTGGGAAAAATAATGTCACTCTAGAATAACTTTGGGAATGGCTAGTTTGCCTAGACATGAATCTTCTCTATTCAAAATTCCCAAAATGTCTACCTGTCCTAGGGTTCTGGCCGTAGATGAGGGTCAGTCTCGGTTCTTTTGTCTAGAATTGGTCTAAGTGGAAGGTTATGTCATGATCTTGGCTTTCCGGGTACACGCTTACGGGTACACGCTTATGTGCAGTTATGTATCGTATCCTAAGGGTAAAGATGTATACCTCTGGCCAGTGTATAATCTATTCAAAAAGCCGCGCCCTCGGTTACCCAGTTAGATGTTTCCTCTATTAAAATAGAACTAGGGATTAATGGATTAAAACTTGATGGTTGACCAGGTTGGGTATGGTTGACTTGGTTTAAAGCAGGTTCGCATGGTCTTGCGGCCTTGATAATAATTTGGAGATAGACTTAGGATCATGTTTCAAAAATGCCTTGGAATACTAAAATGATTTAAAGGGCTTGTTTGGTGCAAAATTAACACTATTAAACAATTCCTTGTATCCCCTTTGCATTAAATCTGCATATCTCTAGTGTGGCTTGCTGAGTACTATGGTTATACTCATTCTTGCTCAATCTTTCCCCCTTCAGTGAGCTTAGCTTTGAAGATGAAGTTCCTGGTGGAGTTTTGGCTTATACCTTAGTTAAGAGCCTGTGAAGATGGAGTCGTAGACCTGCTTTTCCACTGCTATTTATTTTTCTTTTGTTGTCAGGCCTATGCACCTTTGTAATAATGTAAATCTTATCATTATAATAAAGTGGTGACTTTTGCATCAATGTTGTTTCGGTGTACCCTGACTTTTCCTGGGACGGGGATTAATACACTAGCGATTGGTGAAAACGGTATTTTTCCCGGTCGTGACAGCCTTTCTATTTTGAGGACCCTAGTTGAGACTTTGTTTTTTTTCTCTTGAAACCCTCTTTAGGGTCTTAATTTAGGGTCCTACTAGAGATGCTGTTAGCCAACGTCTCTGCCTCCTCTACTGGATATCGATAGATGTCAAAGAAAACAAAATTATCGAGGGGCCAGGCCACTCCCTCCTCTCCCACGCACGTACAAGTTGGAACCCCTGACATATTTTCAGTAAATGTCCTCATGTACTGTATCCAATATCCTTTTCTTCCAAGTATTGGAGCACAAAAGTGCAAAGATGTTTGAATGAGATTGTCCTATATATGGCCGTATGCATGTAACTTGTACGTACGACATCAAAGAAATACGGCCGCAAGAAAAGTAGCCCGAGCAATAAGTAGGTAACAGTGTTGTCACCAAGCACACTTTTGAGAGGAAAAGAGCATATTATTAGGTGTTGCATATCATTGTACCTCACCATCATTGCACCATATAACTTGCCAGCCATCATGGAAGCAAACTCATGCTCATCTTTGCATGCATGCATGTAGTATCAAGGTTTCGCACTAGGAGAGAGCTACAACTAGGAGGATCGCCAGAAACAAAAAGGGATTACATGATCTAATTAATTAAACAGAAGCAAACTCCAAACCAGACCGCTAAAAAGCTTAAACATAGTTTGGGAGAAAAAAAACTAAGAGGTAACAAGAAGCTTCTTGTAAAGTGATCACTTGATCATGCATGTTTCTTGGTAGGCTACTCCAAGAATGTCTCCATTAGGTCGGAGTAGACACCGCCCTCGTGTGGCCCCCTGTACTCCATCCCTTGCTGCTGCTGCGGCGGCGCGGGCGCCGTCGAGGCCGACACCGACGGGGATGTCGACGTGGACGAGCTCATCCTCGCCGGCAACGTGAAACTCCTCTTGAACTTCGTGCTCTGGGCGTTCTCCATCCTCCTCGCCTTGTTCGAGTGGCTCTCCAGGCTCAGGTACTCCTCCACGTTCTCGGCGCCGCCGTGTCCGGCTCCTTGCGCGTCCTGCGCCGTCTTCCCGTCGTCAGGGCCGCCGCCACCACTGCCACCGCCGCCGAACAGGAGCTTCGCGTCGTCGGCCCGGCCGGTGAGCGCAGTGAAGAACGACAGCCCGTTGGGCCATTTGAGGTCGCCTTCGGGCGCCTCCCCGCCGGGCGCCATCGACTGCTGGTGGTGCTCGTCCATGTGTGTCTGCTTGGCGCCGTGGTGAGCCGCCGGCGGGAGATGAAACAAGTGGCTCTCGTCCTTACCGCCGGCGCCAGGGAACGGCGGCACCGGCCGTGACGGGTGGAACGAGGCCGGTCCAGGCGGGAAGAGCGGCGACGCGGCGGCGGGCGGGAGCTGCGGCGGCTGTCCCGGCCAGTTGAAGAGCTGCGGCGGCGGTCGCGCGGGCGGTGGCTGCTTGAGCGGGAATGACGGCGACGGCGAGGTCCCCCGCGACGAGGAGAAGAGCTGGGAGAGGAAGAATCCCGACTGGTAGCCGAGCGACTCGAACATGTGCCGCATCCGCAGCACGAAGTGCAGGTCCTCGGGTATCTGCGTACAGTAAAGTCGTTGCAATAATCCGATGTATAAACTGAAAAAATCCCCAAACTAGTGCACAAACGTCCATGTCTGCATCTTTGACCAACACGACAAAAACAAATCGAGGAAGGGCCATAGCTGTACTCACAATCTTGCAAGAACCCAGCTGAAGAAGGCCATGGCCAGCTTGGATCACAGCTATGGTCTACAAGCAAATTATTAAGCAAAATTTTAGCATCACTAATTAATATCGATCAGAAACTAAGACAAGTAAAAGAGAGCAACAGTGCATGCCTGGATGCCAGAGGCGAACTGATCAGTCCATTCCGGAGGAAGCTGCAAAAGCAAAAGCGGCGAGGGAATTGGTTAAGCGAAAATAGGAATAAAGGTTTGCCGTGACAGTGATCTTAGCGTTAATTCTAGGTGATATCCTAAGGTGCAGCTCTCACTCACAAAGAGCATCCAATTCCTCTCTTCTTTTCGGGGGAGCAGAGCAGGCTAGCAGATTTGATGCAAAGGCTGAGCTCCCCAGAGACATGTCGATCTCTCGACCTTTACTTTTTTTTTTTTGCAGTAAAAACATGAAGCCTACTTGTGTTTTGGTGCCAGTGCTGAGCTTATTTTTGCAAGTGATTAATGTGTTGGTACTACTGGTAAGGCCTCCCCAAAAGCAGGGGGCAGAGACTGCAGAAAGAGAAAGGAGAGGGGTGCAGTAGACGGTACATACGGCATCAAAAGAGCTCTGCCAGTAGTTGGCGATGTTGGGCTCGCATTCAGAAGGTTCCTTGAAGACCCATTTGTGACATTTATCAGATGCCACCTTTCCCATCAGCCTGCAGCAGCGGTCCAAATCAACTTAGGATAAGTTTAAAAGTGAGTAAAGATAAAGAAAAAAAAAGATTATGTAAGAGATGAGCTATTAATATACGATTAATTAAATGTTAACTATTACAAACTTGAAAAATAGATTTATATGATTTTTTAAAACAACTTCTATATAGAAATTTTTTTAAAAAAATATATTTTTAACAGTTCGAAAAGCATGCTAAAAAAAGAGAATAGCTTTCACTCTTTGCTCAGTCTTGAACCCACCCTTAGCACATCACGCTCAAAAGCTCAGTGGAACAAAGTGAAACAGACCAGAACGCATGTAATTACTCAAATTAATCCCCTACCCTCTCTTATATTACACAACAAGCAAACAGAGCTAATACTACTACCGCAGTGGTTCTACTGTGCTAAAGTCGTCGACATGGTCACAGAGACGTAAAAATCGACGCAGAGTCACAAGGAAGGGGCAGAAAAATCTATATTTGCCTGCTGCTTGATACTCTCTGTTTCTTTTTTTTTTGGGCTGTTTCTACGGTGTAGCATTTGCTTGTGCGCGTAGCAGTGGGTGTTGTTAATCCGCAGACAAACCCCGCAATTAACCCACTGACGCGCCGCGATTTGTTTATGCGCTACGAGGCACCGCCCCCACACCCCAACGAACGTGCGCACGTGACAGCCCGCCTAAAGCCACGACTTAAGTGGCTGTTAATTTTAGTTTACCCACGCCCTCTGCCCACGCATAATGACCGCCTGCACCACGCGTGATGCCGGCGTGCATCAAAACCCCAAATCAAACCCTAGATAGGTTAATTTGGAGATCGATCGAGAGTGTCACCCACACACTAATTAAACCCAAAAGAAAGCAAACAAGCACGGTAGATAGATATAGAACAAATTTAAAGTGAAAAGATGAAAAAGCTCACACCCATCCCGTCTCCCCTTTCCTCTCCTCTCTCTCAGCTGGTCGTACTACTAGTGTACTACTGGTTAATTAGACAAAAATGGAGCTGCACACACTGAGTCCAAGACGCCGAAATCATGGGGAACTATTAGCATTAATCGCCCAGGGGCTCAGGTCCTAATCGAAGAACAGGGAGCATGGAGAAATTTGCAGATTGCTAGCAGGCAGACATGACCCGGGCAAGCCAAGGCTACGTCGTCGAGTCTAGCACGCCAAGGGGAAACGAACTCAAAACTGTACACGATTACTGCACCTACCCAGCACCCACCCTTCTCCGTAGTTGTAGAGCTGGATGGACATCTTGCTGAAGGCCTTGCGCACCGGGTCCTCGCCGTCGATGTCCTCCAAGCACTCCGCCACCCTCGGCCGGCAGAACCCGTCCTCCCACATCAGCATCCTGCATCCACACGCCACGCCAGATTATCGATCCAGCGGAGCAATCGAGACCAAGAGAAGAGGTACGTGGTGGTGCGCATGTATGCTCACTCACAGGCTGCCGTTGTCGTCGCCAACCTTGCACCCGTTGCCGCCGCGGCACCGCCTAGCAGAAGTGTGGAACAAGTCATTAATCAGCAGCGAGAAGGGTGTGAAAGGAGTTAAGATAGGAGTACATACGGGCGAGGACGGATGGTCCAGAAGACGGAGTAAGTCCAGTCGGAGTTGAGGCAGACGTTGCGGAGCGCCTCGTGGAGCGCCATCATCCCGGCTGCCTCTTTGCTCCGCGCGTGATCCCCTCCTCCGCCTCCCCCTGCCGCCCCGGAGCCCACCATCTCCACCTCCCTACCTACTATCTCTTTCCACCTCTTCTTCACTCTCTCTCTCTCTCTCTCACTCCGGCGCTAGCTAGCTAGCTAGTAAAATCTCCGTGGTTTGTCCAAGGCAGCTGTCCGGCCGGCCGGCTGGTCGCTCTCTTTTTGATCGTCTCTTGGGGTTTTCTCGGGGGAGGGAGAGGTAGAGTGAGGCTGAGGAGGACTAGCTTAGCTTAGCTCGGTCTCTTTCTGTCTCCCTCTCTTCCTCCTATTCTTGGGCTGTCTCTCTCTAATTGCTGTTTTTAACTTGGGCAGGGGGAAGGGTAAACCGAAAGGCGACGGCCCTGGTGCCTTAGCGGCGGACGACGATTGGAAGAGCATTGTTTTGACTGCATCATTTTTATTTTTAGGCCACCTTTGATTTATACGGAAAACATAGAAAATCTCTAGGATTTCAATCCTATAGTAGAACTTCCTAAGAAAGCCTTTGAAACAAAGGATTGTATCCTTTCCTTTTCTTTTAAATTCCTATAAAATAGACAATCCTATATAAATTTTAGAAAAAAATAAGCATGAGCTTCTATCTCATGTTTTCTTCCTCTTTCCATAACTCTAAATTCTTGTGTTTTTCTTGTGTGTCAATCAAATGATTTTTTTGAAACTTTCCGATGTTTTTGATTCCTATAGCAATTCAATGGACTAGACATTTTATTCCTACATTTTTTTCCTATTCATGTGTTTTCACAATCCTGTATTTTAAAGTGGGCCTTAGATTGTATATATATGATGGGTGAGCTTGATTTGCTGAAGAAATATGGACTTCCTCTATTTTTAAAAGATGACGATGTTGACTTTTGAATGTACGTTTGACAATTTGGCTTATTAAAAGAATATATAATTATCATTTATTTTATTGTGACTTGTTTTATCATTAAAGGCTTTTAAGCATCCATGACTTATATTTTTATATATTTGCATAAAAATTTTGAATAAATGAATAGTCAAAAGTATTTTCAACAGTGCCATATTTTAAAAACCAGCTGAGTATTGTTAAAGAAGGACTTGTTTATAAATACCAAAAAGTTTAAGGACTTTACCAGTGCACAGTTTATACAAGGGCTGTGACTATATCAAAAGTTAGGGGCCTGACTCAGTGGAAGCAGAATTTGATTCTGACTAGGGTTAAGTTAGCGTGTACTTTGCCATTTGGTACACACGAATTAACTTTATCTAAAAATTCATTTAAAACATATATTTTGGTTATATAAAATTATTATATTTAAGTTTGCCATAACAAGAGCTTACATAAGTATATGTAGCTCGTTTTAATATAACTAAAGAATTAGGTTGTGACTTTGAAAAGTCCAAAGTGACTTGCATTTTTAGACCGGAGGGAGTAGTGTATAGTGAAATCTAGAGAACGCAGTGTGGCGATGCTTCGAGCTGAATGTAGGTGCCTACGTGCAAAACATGATGAAATTAGCAAAATTAATAAACAGCCCATGAAACAAAAGGGTACTTACTGCCCTTGTTTAAATTAATTAGGTCGCGTTTGGAAAGCCTCATATAGAACGAGAAATATTATTAGCGTATAATTAATTAAGTATTAATTATTAAAAACTTGAAAAATGGATCTATTTGATTTTTTAAGATACAATTTATATAGAAAATTTTTAAAAAAACATATCGTTTAGCCATTTGAGAAGCGTGCTTATAAAAAACGAGGAAATAAGTACGGTGTTTGAATTGGTTTATTGTGCTAGCTTATAAGCCGTACATAAAACAAAAAACGTCATTAACACGTAATTAATTAAGTATTAACTATTAAAAACTTTAAAAATAGATCTATTTTATTTTTTTAGAGATACTTCATATATAGAAAGTTTTTTAAAAAAATATTATTTTACGTTTTAGGAAACATGCTAACGGAAACCGAGCAAAAAGCAGAAACAAACACCACGTTAATTCATGCTTGGGCTTGGCCTGTGTATATGCATGCAAAATCTTGGTTGATTAGCACTTGTTTAGCTAGGGCAATCCATTACAAGACATTGCTAATAGTCTACCGTATAATACATTCACTTAATTTATGTGACTTATGTCTCATTCTTCGTAGGACATATCTAACGGTTCAAAATCATCTGCGTCAAATGAACAGCCAGAATCGTCTCCCTGCCCCCTTCACCCGTTAGACCCTCCCACCATACCCCTCCTCCTACCCCTCCTCCTCTTTCTTTCTCACGCTTCAACACCGTGGTCGATCTCCAGCGCCGCCGTCAATTCCCGATCCGTCTTGCCGCCGCCGATCCTAGCCGATCGCCGATACTCAGCGCCCACCGGCGCCGCCGACGCTGATGCTGATCCCCAGCACCGCCCCTCCTCCCCGCCTCCGATCTCTAGCACTGTCGTCGATCCCTGATCCATTGAGCCGTCGTCAATCCCCACCAACGCCAATCCCCAGCACCGTCCCTCCTCCCCGTTGCCGATCTCCAGCGCCACCATTGATCCCAGTTCCGTTGAGTATTTTGTGAGCCGCCAAGGTGTCACTTCCGAGGCCCAACCACCCAAGTAACGCGGAAGAAAAGTGGCGGCACCAATCTGCCACCACCAACCTGCCGAAAATGCAGCCAGGTTCAATATTTTGCAGGCTATTGGTATGATTGCTGCAGTTTCTTTGTCGTCCCTTGGATTTTTCATTGAACATTTCCTGATTCACACCTCCTTGCCATCGCCAACATCGCCCCGGATCGAAGAAACATCTAATTCTGGTAATCAATTGATTCCTTTTCCAGTAGCTATGCTTATTAGCCGATTGCCCTTGTACACCTCATAAATAGCTTACCAGTGTATTAAGTTGGGATATATGGTACTTTTGCAAGTCCTTTTGTCAACTTATATGTTAGAGGCCTTCACAGAAAACTACCTGCCACTGATAGCAATTATCTTCTTTTTGTTGGATCCTTTTTTATCCTATTAATAATAATTTTGATGTACATGGAAATTATGCAGTCTGAACATATTCCTTTATCGGAGGTGTACAACGAACTAGATAGCATATTACTCCAGATTGTCCACATAAGGATGATCATCATGTCTATAATTTTTACAGGCCTTTTGAGCGAATTTGTTTCGAGAACTGTTATTGTTTTGGAGGACATCAAGAGACCTATAAGCTACATGGTCAGGGAGAAGTTAGCAGCAAACAGCCAGCAATACCAGGTAAATTTGCTGCCGTTAAATGAAAATAGCCACATAAATGTGAATGTGGTTTGTATAAGAGGGGTGAGTTGGTGGCATGCAAGTGATTAGTTCAATTTCATGCACTAGGGGTCAGAATAGAACATCTTAGAGTTGAGATAAAACATATTGTGTTGACTACCCATAACAATTCCTTCCATTATTCACATCTTCTTAAAACTCATTTCATGAATTCTTGGTAATATGTACTTCTCAGTTACTATATAGTTTAGCAACGTGGATTTGGGTACATTGGAAATGATGGTTATGCCATCTGACACTGCCCCTAAATTGTTAAGCTGAAAAAATATTTCTTGTTAAGTTTTGTTGTGCATATGGCTGTCGAAAGCATAAGGCTGCTTTTTTTGATCAAATGCACCTGAATATAACATATTTCAATGACACCATCTGAATATAACAATTGTTCTATAGCTGACACAATCACGTTTGTAAGAAATGAAAATAAAACATATACTATTATTTGGTCCACCAGAGAGAGGGGTGAGGTCCTCACTTGCGAGTGAGGCAAGGCTTTCTTTTATAATACATCCTACCTGATTTTGGTTGATGATGGTGTTCTATTCTAATTATTCACTTGTTTTTCTTGTCACCGTAGCGAGGCCAGATGAGAGAGAGAGAGCTATTTTCCATTTCTAGACAGACCCCGAGCCGAGGTTGGAACAATTCATTATTTTTTTTGTTGGTTCCTTCTTTCTTATTTAGAATGAGAATGATGGTAATATGCTAACTCTGCATGACAACAGTTACAAGTTGAATCCATTTAACAAGCTGACATTCACATATTGCCGATGGGTTTAACCATAGAAGGTCACTGTTAGAAATTAGAATTATATCTCTCATTCATTTTCCCTTTCGGTAAAAAAATAGAAAGACTTGACCTGAAGGTATAATATCATATCTCTGTATGTCAACAGTTAGTGTTAGCACTTAGGCCATACACTCACCAATTAAATATTAAATAAAAATAAATCTTGGAGTTCACGATCATGCAATCTTGGAATTCACATATTGTTGAATATAAGATGGAATGGCTTGGTAATTAGTGGTAGTTAGCATGAATTTGCCTTCAATGAATCTCAGTGTCATGTGCAAAATGAGGAAGGTGAGATTATTCTGCTGGAGCTTGTCCAGTGCCACTCTCTATTTGTTTGATAGGATCACATATTTGTTTGATAGAGTAGCACAAGGACAATAATCAGTGTGTGGCTACTTAGTACATTCGGAGTATTTACTATGTGGTTTGTGAGATTAGTAATATGCTCTATCAATGAATGACTAGGCTTAAGGTTAAGAGGGCAGAGGAGGAATAATACTGATATATGTAGCTACGAGCTATTTTATCAACCTTTGGTTTAGAACTGTAATAAATGAAGTATCGGTTGATTACTAAAACATTTCATCTTGGTGTTGGCATGTCACACAGTTAAATATTGGGAATATTGTTTTGGCACTTCTGTAGCTGTCGATGTTTTACACCGGCAATATGAATATAGGGCTACTCGTCAGATCAAAACTCGGTGGACTGCAAAGGAACATGGGGAGTTTATACTAGTTCAGTCCCTCGATATGAGGTAATACCCTACGTCCAGTTGTGGTGTATTTCTTTGAGGATGTATGGTGGTAGTTCTGATGAACTTGCCCTCAGGGGGTGCCCTGTCTCCCTTTATATACTGGGGGACAGCGTTACAAAGTAATAGTCCTAGCCGGACTACAGCCAAGGGATCTCCTCTTAGAGATATGTCCTACCCGACTAGGACTGTATATTCCTTATCGTACAAGGCTAAGTCTGCCGAGATCTATCATATTTCTAATTACAAGGCTATGCCCATCCTCTGTCTGAGTGGCCCATATGCTTGTCATGAGGTATTCGGGACCCATGGCCTCCACAGCAGTCCTTGAGACCTTTATAGTTGAGTCACAGCTGATGCCAAGTGCTCATCCTCCACGGGGAAGATTGCCCGAGTGTATTGCTCCCGAGTACTCTTTGTCTGAGTGCTTTTTCCTAAGTCCTGCTTCATGTCAGTTGGCAGCGAGGCTATGAAGGGCTCCATGTAGAAGTATAAATAGTGTGCACCGAATAGGCGCACCTATTAGGTGTAGCCCCCGACTTTGTGCTTAATTGTAAAATAATTAAACATAAAATCAAAGATCTTTAACCTTGTAGTCTTTCCCAAGTAGTATACTACTGGTATATGAGACTCTTCAGCATCATATCAGCCGAAAATATTTTATAGTCTTTCCCAAGTAATATGTCACTCGGAAATTAGACTCTTCAGTTTCATGTCAGCTAGAAAAATGTTTATAGTCTTTCCTGAATGGTATACTACTCGAAAGCTAGACTCTTCAGCGTCATGTCGGCTGGAAAAATGTTTGCTCATGGCAATTGTTGGCTAAGCTTGTAAGCCGAGTACCACTTTATGGATTTTAATCCAATATATGGTCAGGTGTACTTGAGAGATACCTGCATCTCCAATGTCAATGGAGACCAGCTTGTGACCCCTATAAGGATATATCTTCAATACATGGCGGATAATACAGATACCCGAACACATGTGTTCAGCAATTAGGCCTTCTTGAAGCATATCTGATTATCCAATCGGTTTCTGTTGGTAGCAACAGCACTGTGATTTTAACACAGCCAGCGAGTGGCCCACATTGAGCGTGCTACCGTAGAAACTCATATCTTAGTGGCCTAGTACTGACTTTGCAGGTCCAAGCCCACTTATCAGTATAGGCTACATAAAGGCAGGGAGAGAGAGAAAAGATTCACTCATCTTCTCCAATCCACTAATTGTTTTGTCTTCTAGCTTCCGTGCCAAAATTTCACACCTCGCCTCGCTAGGGTTCGCCATTTCTAGTGCTTCCCACTCGAGACTCGGGCGATCCCGCTCCTCCGCGTCCATTCCAAGCCCCCAATCACATTTCCCCCAAATTTCCTCGCCTTGAGCCATGCCGAGAGCGTCAGAAATCCTGAAGATGACTGATGAGTCTTGGCCGACTTCGGACTGCGGGTCGACTAAGCTGAAGCAGAGAGGTTGCTGAGATTGCAGAGCCGTGAAGTCATTCATTGGCATTCGGCAAAAGGGGAATCAATCCCGGTGCCCCAAGGTGATGAGACTGTAGTTTTCACCTCTTTTTTCAACCGAGGCCTTTCTCTTCCGTCTGCGGATTTTCTTCACCAGCTTCTTGCCTTCTACGACCTGGAGTTGGTAAATCTGAATCCCAATTCCATCTTGCAAATTTCTATATTTGCAACTCTTTGTGAGTGTTTTCTGGGTGTGGAACCCCATTTGAATCTGTTTAGATATTTATTTCACATCAAACCTCAGCCCTCCAAAATCAAAATCCAAGTGATTGGGGGGGGGGGGGGGAGGCGGCATCCAGCTTAGGAGCGAGATGAAGAAAATCTATATCCACATGCCCCTGAAATCCTCCCTCAAAGGCTGGCATAGGGAGTGGTTTTATTGTTCTGATCTTGAACCACGCCTCCCCCTTTTCACTGATCTGCCTCCAGTAGTTGTATCCAACTGGTCATCTGTGCCCAGTTTTGAGGAGATGGGCCAAGTATACATGCTGATTGATAAGATTGATAAGCTGAAGAGCTCCGGATTGACTGGTCCATGGGTGGCCAAACATTTTTTGACTTGCCGCATCAGGCCGCTGAAGCTGAGGAGCCACTTCGGCTGGGACTATAAGGGCAAAAGCGATCCTAGCCGAGAATATCCTGACCTGACCTGACCGACAAGCACAAGGTGACCAACATCCTGCTTGATTATTTCGCCAGCGGGGTGATCGAGACAGAAGATGCAGAGCGGGCCATGCCGGCTTATAGCCAAAAAAAGGCCTCGTCCAGAGGTAACTCTTGCTGATGTTAACTCGTTGTCCATCTGTGATGAATGCTTGTAGATGTATACCTAGGATTGCTCTGCAATGTGTGATATATGTCGTTGAACTGCTTGCAGTCATGTAAGGAGTTTGATGAAGACTCCCAAACTCTGTTGGCTGTGAAATCGAAGAAAAGGCCGTTGAGTCCTTCTGCCTCCTAGCCCGACCCCAAGAGATCGGGGAAGAAGCCTGTCGAAGACTCGGGCAAGAAGAAAATTAGCAGTCCGAGTGCTGCAGCCGGGAGCCTGAAGATTAAAGACACCACCAGCGCAACTCCCAGGCCGCTGAGTCCAAGATCGAGACCGGCGCCATCAGGCTCAGCAACATCGAGCCCAAGGGCGGTACCGCCGAGTACAAGATCATCATCGAGCCATAAGGCGGCGCCATCGAGGATCCCAGCACCCTAGCCGGCCGCACTAGAAACTGGGCTGACTAGGACAAGGACGCCACCGCCGACTATCGCGCCATCCAGCCCGACAGCCAGCAGCCCTCCACTACCGACAGCTGGAACTCCCGGATGGAAGTACAAAATCTCCAAGAGGTAAGTAACTTGTGGATCTTCTGAAAATCTTGTTCAGTATAGTAATGTCTTGACATTCGACTCATCATGCAGGAAACGAGCCAATATTGATCTCAAGGAGACCACACCGGCTGCTCCCGTTGTCGAGCCAGCCCTGGCTGAGCCAACCCCAGCAAGCTCATCTGCCGAGCCGGTGATCGTCCCATCCGTAGAGACTGAGGCGGTCCCGACAGCAGAGCTGCTAGCACCGGCTGACCAAGGGGCAGATACTGAAGCTACTGCTCCAGCCCCCGAGTGAGTTCCCGAAGCCCCATTAGTTGCCGAGTCGGGGGCCAGGGCCATGTCGCTGTCTGTCTTCATCGTCTTCAGAGGAAACGAATCTCCCCAGGCTTGAAGCCCCTCCCCACAGATTCCCGAGAACATTCCATTGGGTAACTCCCAAGGGAACTGCGAAGTGCTATGAGCACGATGATGAGGCAGCGGAGAGGGAGCGTGAAGTTCTTCTTCGTGCCGCCATTGCCCCGTCTCGAGGGGTCCAGGTATGTAGCGAGCCTTGCAATACTGAGTTCCCGACGATTTCCCTTATTTCTGGTATTCTGCCGCTTGACTCTGCTTTGCTTGTTTTGCCCTGAGTAGAAAATTGTCGACCGCTCGGAGAAAATAAACGAGGGCTTGACCCAGCTTGCCCCCCAACTCCAACGATTGGGCCAGCTCTAGACCTCGAAGGCCGATTTGGAGCGGTCTAGCCAGGAGAGGGAGACTTGGCTGAGGGGAGCCGTTGATCAGCTCAGGGGTGAGAATTGGGCTCTGGCCGACAAGATCAGAAGTAAGTCTCCTGTATTTATCTTCCCGACTAACTCCCATGTATATTTCTCCAGCCTTGTTGTTTCCCGATTGCCTAGTTATGTCTTGACTGTAATCTCGAGTTCTCGACTATTCTGATATACAGCCCTCGAAGCTGAGTTGAAGATCCGAACAGAGGGGGAAACCAAGCTGGAGGAGGCTGAGAAAGCCAAAGCCAAACTCGAGAAAGACAAGGCCGAGCTGGAAAGGGCCAAAGGTAAACTCGAGAAGGAAAAGACCGAATTGGAGAAGGCCAAAGCTAAGGTGGAGGTCGACTACGAAAGTAAGTCTTCACTCTGACAATGACCTTGTCCAATTCTTTGATTACTTTGACTGCTGTTTAGGCTGACAAGTTAACTTGGCAATAAATCTGGGCAGCTGCAAGAGCCAACGCCCAAACCCAGTTTCGAGCCTTTTGCAGAGGAGATCAAGGTCGTCAAGGAACCACAGGAGATCCTAGCCGAGTTCGTGAATGGGCTCCTTGACATCATGGATCCTCACTACGTGGGAACCAGCTCCAACACGGTCTCCCAGGTGCAGGTGCGCCTTAACGAAGCCCCGAGTATCCTGAAGAGGTACTTGGATGAGCGTGTTGTCATCAGCGTGGCCCAGACTCTTGCGATGACCAAGTCGATCTACCCCAGGGCAGATCTTGAGGCCATCGGTGAAGGGTTTGCCGAAGAGACAACACCTAAGGAGGCGCTGGAGTTGATCACCTAGGCGAGGCCGACTGCAGAGGCAATCACCAAGGACCTAGGAATGTAAGAACAATCCATCATGTAGTTGGTGTATATAAGCCTTTTGTAAGGACATGTGTAAATATATGTCCAATGCCCCCGAGCTCTAGGGTTTTACTTAGTTATCATTAGCTCTACTCGACTGTATGGTTTACGCCGAGTTAGTCTATAGGAACTTAATAAAATCATTCACCGCAAAAAGCTGTACTCGGGCGAACATGACCAAGTCGTTGTAGAACTTCATAACTTAAGTAAAACAGGCTCGTATATTATTGACAAACCACATATAATACATGCAGCCCCTGACTCGCCACTCGGTTGGAACAAGCGGCGTGGTGAGTCAGAGAGAATCTGTACACGTGGGAAAAATATAAAACTCAGGTATAGAAAGGACATAGCTATTCTATATTCCATGAGTTGCTGACGAGGGCACTATCTTCAGTCTTCAGTCGGTAGGCGCCTGGCCGTGTAACCTCGGCAATAATGAATGACCCTTCCCATATTGGGAATAGTTTATGCCTGTCTTTGGTGGTTTGTATTTTCCTCAAGACGAGATCCCCAACCAAAAAGGCGCGACCACGGACATTCCGACTGTGGTAATGACGCAGGCCTTGGAGATACCTTGCCGACTGGATTATTGCAATGTCCCTCACTTCTTCCAACTGATCTAGTTCGACCAATCGAGTATTGTTGGATATGTCTTTTGAGTAAGCCCGAACTCGCGGAGAGCCAAACTCTAACTCTGTTGGTAGCACAGCCTCAGCACCATAGACCAGAAAGAAAGGCGATTGCCATGTTGCCCAACTAACCGTGGTTCTTAGAGACCAGAGAACATATGGGAGTTCTTGTACCCACCGCCCTGCATATGGCTGTAGTCGGTCGAATATCCTGACCTTGATATCTTGTAAGACCATGCCATTGGCATGCTCAACCTGCTCATTGCTCCGTGGGTGTGCTACAAATGCATAACAGATCTTCATGCCGAATTCATCACAGAAATCTTGAAATACGCTGCCCGTGAACTGAGTGCCGTTGTCCGTTATGATGCGGTTAGGAACCCCGAATTGGTATAATATACTCATGATGAAGTCCTTTGCTCTTGCCACTGTTATGGTAGCAACGAGTTTTGCCTTAATCCACCTCGTGAATTTATCCACTACGACGAACAAGTGTGTGAACCCTCCTGGCGCTTTCTTAAAAGGCCCGACCATGTCAAGCCCCCATACTGCAAACAACCAAGAGATTGGGATGGTTTGAAGTTCTTGGGCTGGGAGATTTGTTTGTCTTGCATAGAATTGACAACCCTCGCATGTGCGAACTATGTCTTTCGCATCTGTTACTGCTGTTGGCTAGAAAAATCCCTGTCTGTAAGCCTTTCCGACTAGCGTCCTGGACGCGGCATGGTTGCCACATATGCCTGAGTGGATCGATTGCAGACTCTGTTTGCCCTCCTCGAGTGTGACGCAGCGCATGAGGACACCAGAAGCACTTCTTCGGTACAGGTCTTCTCCGACTACTAGGAAACATTTGTTTCAACGTTTGATTTGTTCGGCTTGAATGCGATCTTCTGGGAGTTCATTGTCCAAGAGGAATTTGAGAACAGGAGTCCGCCAATCTTGAGATATGATCAGTACTTTGTCTGTTGCTAGGGTAGGTTCATCTCCCTATTGTTCTGGCACTGGTTTCTTCTTGACTGAAGGCTTCATTAGTTGCTCGACAAACATCCTGGTTGGGACCACTTCTCGCTTGGATCCCATGTTTGCCAATTCGTCTGCAGCATCATTGTATTGTTGTAATACGTGTGTTATTTCCAGCCCATCGAACTTGTTTTCCAGCTTTCTGACCTCCTAATAGTATGCCACCATGGTATCGTCGAGACATGTCCAGTCTTTCATGACTTGGTTCACCACGAGTTGAGAGACTCCACGCACAACCAGTCGGCGGGTGCCGAGTGATATAGCAATGTGGAGCCCGTGGATGAGTGCATTGTATTCGGCGACATTGTGGGAAGCCAGGAAGTGGATCTGGAGAACATACTTGAGTTTTTCACCGGTGGGTGACGTCAGTACGACGTCGGCCCCGGCGCCACCGATCCGTAGGGAACCGTCGAAGTACATTGTCCAGTACTCTAGCTTGTCTGTTGTTGTAGTCGTCTGAACTTCTGTTCACTCGGCCACAAAGTTGGCTAGAACTTGTGATTTGATAGCTGTCTGTGGCTAAACGGTGATGTCGAACGCCATCAACTCAAATGCCCATTTAGTGATTCGGCCGGTGGCCTCGCGCTTGTACAGGACGTCCCCAAGTAGATACGATGTGACCACCGTGACTTGATGCGATTAGAAATAGTGCACCAGCTTTCGGACAATGATGAGTAGGCCAAAGAGCAGCCTTTGGACCTGCAAATATCTCATCTTGGAGTCGGCAAGGACCTCGCTGATAAAGTAGACTGGCCGTTGAATTTTTTGTATATGACTCGGCTCGGATTGCTCGACCACCAGCACCGTGCTGACTACCTGAGTGGTTGCCGCCAGATACAGCATTAATGGTTCTTTGGGCATAGACAATGCCAACACTGGTGATGATGTGAGAATTTCTTTAAGTCTTCGAAGGCTTGCTGGGCTTTGGGAGTCCATTGAAAATTATCTGCTTTCTTCAGTAATTTGAAGAAGGGCATGCCCTGTTCGTCTAGTCGGGAGATAAATCGGCTGAGTGCCGCCATGCAGCCTGCCATCTTCTAGACATCCTTCTGGCTAGTCGAGGGTGCCATGTGCATGATTGCGTTGATTTTCTCTGGGTTAGCCTCGATGCCGCAATGTGATACAATGAAGCCGAGTAGCTTGCCGGATGGCACACCGAAGACGCATTTTTTTCGATTCAACTTCATCTTGAATCTTCGAAGATTTTGGAAGGTTTCCTCCAAGTCGGCGATGAGATCTTCTTTGGATTTTGTCTTGATCACCACATCGTCGACATATGCCTCCACATTGCGCCTGATCTGAGTATATAGACACCGCTGAATTGCTCATTGATACGTTGCTCCAGCGTTTTTCAAACCGAACGGTATAGTGATGTAGTAGTATGCGCCAAACAGCGTGATGAAAGACATCTTTAGGCAGTCTTCCTTCAGGCTGATTTGGTGGTATCCCGAGTAACAGTCGAGAAAGCTGAGAAGTTCGCACCCCGCAGTTGAATCCACCACCTGATCTATTCTCGGTAGACCAAATGGATCTTTGGGGCACGCCTTGTTCAAGTCGGTGTAGTCGACGCACATACGCCATTTACCGTTCTTCTTCCAGACCAGGACTGGGTTTGCCAGCCAATTTGGGTGGTAAACCTCTTTGATGAACCCGGCTGCGAAGAGCTTGGTTATCTCCTCCCGAACAGCATCTTTCCGGTCCTGTGCGAAGCGCTGTAACCGTTGCTTGACTGACTTGGCGTCTGTCTTGACATTGAGGGTGTGCTCAATCACCTCCCTTGGTACCCCAGGCATGTTGGCAAGTTTCTAGGCAAAGATGTCCTTGTTTGCCTAGAGGAAGATGACGAGCGTATCTTCCTATTTGGGGTTGAGTCCAGTCCCAACTAGAGCAGTCTTAGAGGGGTCGAAAGGGTCCAGGGGGATCTTCTTCGTGTTAGAGTCCGCTGAAATTCCCGATTTTGCTGCTTTTTTTCCGGAGCTTGGTCATCCTCGACTTCGGCTGTAGCGGCTTGCCGAATGCTGTTGCGCCCGACTACCGCTTCTTGGGACTGAGCCAACTCGTAGCTCTCTTTGTCGTAGGTGAAGGCTTGCTTAATGTCACTGCGAAGGGAGAGAACTCCGGCTGGCCCAGGCATCTTGAGCACCATGTAGGTATAGTGAGGTATCGCCATGAATCTGGCTAGCGCCGGCCGTCCGAGTATCGCGTGGTACACAGTCTCGAAGTCGGCAACCTCAAAGCAGATGTTTTCTGTGCGGAAATTATCCCGCGTGCCGAAGGTGACCGGCAAAGTTATTAGCCCGAGGGGTATTGAAGACAGGCCGGGAATTATCCCTTGGAAGGGCACTGTACTCGGCCGTAGTTCTGAACGAGGGATTTTTATCTCATCCAGGGTCTTGGCGAAGAGGATATTGAGCGCGCTGCCTCCATCTATGAGGACCTTCTTCAACTTGATATTTTTGACGACCATGTCCAGAATGAGTGGGTAGCGTCCCAGGTGTGAAACCCAATCTGGATGGTCCGCGCGATCGAACGTGATGGGCGTTTCTGACCAGTGTAGATATTCGGGGGCGTCTGCTGTGGAGACCGAGTTGACGTCGCGAGCTATTAGCTTCTGCTTCCTCTTGGACTCATATGCGGACGAACCTCCGAAGATATGGTTGAGCTCAGCCTAGGGATCTTGATAATCGTCGGCTACGCTCGGGTCTGGCTTGTCTTTGTCCTTGTCGGCGCCAGATGTTGAAGCCTGCTCAGAAACAAACTTCTTGAGCATGAAGCAATCCTTGGCCGCGTGTTTACCCTTGGGATGAAAGGGACAAGGCCCGTTCATCACTTTCTAGTACTCATTGTTCCTTGGGGGTCGCGACTAAGTCCGCCCCATGTTGGGCACCACGTTCTCCGACTTCCGCTTGTGGCTGCCAGATTTATTTTGTGTTGGCTCGTTGTCAGTTTTTGCCTTTTGGTCCTTCGGCCAGGACTCTTTCTTTTCATCAAGGGCCTCAGCAACCGCCTCGGCCGAGTCGGCGTACTTGTTCACCATATCGAAGAGAGCCCTGATAGAGGTTGGAGGCTTCCGAGTAAATTTTGCGATGAACGGGGCGTTCTTGACTCCTATGCGGAAGGCGGCGATGATGACCTCGTCCTTGATCATTGAGATCGAGTTGCGCTTCTCAGAAAACCTTTTGATAAACTCGCAAAGAGACTCGTTCTTCCTCTGGTGCAGCTGGTAGAGATCGTGCTCGGAAGGCGGTCTTTCGTACGTCCCCTAGAAATTGGCTATGAAGCATTCTCGGAGTTCCCCCTAGGAGCCGATTGATCGTTTTGGGAGCCCTGTTAGCCATGTCCTCGCCGAGTCGGCTAGGGCGACCGGGAGGTAGTTAGCCATGGCTTTGTGGTCACCTCTAACAGCTCGGATCGCCAGAGTGTATACGGTGAGCCAGGACTTAGGATTGGTCTTGCCGTCGTATTTTTCGATTCCTGTAGGCTTAAAGCCCGACGGCCAGTCGACCTCTTGTAACTCCTAGGTGAAGGCAGGTATGCCTTTGTCTGTGTAAGGGCTCTGGCTGCGGCGGTGGAACCACTCGTAGTGGAGACCGAAGTGCTCGTACTTGTCCTCCAGTCAGCGGCGCTCGTCGTCTTCGCGTTGGCGGTGCCGAGCGTTGATGTCTTGGTGGAGATCGCATTACAAACGGACTCGGAGATCTTGGTTGAACCGACGATCGTTCTGGGGACGCCGCCGATTGTTATTGTTTGTGTTGCCGAGAGATGTTTGGTGTGCCTCCGAGTGCGGCTGACTTGAGTCGGCCACCCGGCGTCGTGCTGATGTAGACGAGACCGCTGCTGCAGAGCCCGACCGGTTGGTCGGTATAAGTGTATCGCCCAACTGCTGGTGCTGCTGACATGCGGCAACTGTAATCATGGCTTTGATCCTCGCTATAATCGGGGTGGCCTGATGATCAGGCCTGAGTTGGAGTGTGTCCAGCAGGGTTGCAGTGGCCACGACGTTCTGTTGCGGCGTGATGAA
The DNA here is from genome assembly GCA_003991445.1 of Oryza meyeriana var. granulata. Taxonomy (NCBI): domain Eukaryota; kingdom Viridiplantae; phylum Streptophyta; class Magnoliopsida; order Poales; family Poaceae; genus Oryza; species Oryza meyeriana. The sequence goes on along the minus strand of RYFJ01002976.1, from coordinate 54,752 downwards.
GACGTCGTGGTCGCCGACTCTAGTCTGGAGGATTTGCTGCTGAGCGGTTCGCCCAGCCCTACGTAGCTCGTCGTTACGGGCTTCGCGTTCGGCCTCCTCCTGTTGTCGCAGTCGGCGGGCCTCCTCTTCTTGCTGCTCTTGTACTCGGCGCACCTCTTGTGAAGGGGTTGAAGCCATAAAGATTTCTCGGGGCAGAAGGAAGCTGGCCAGACTGGTGTCTGAACTGGTGTTTGAACTGTTGTCCGACTTGGAGTCGAAATCTGAGTAGTTCATCGGGGTGATGACGACTCCGACCTTCCTAGATCCAATCTGAAACGGCTCTGGGCCATGTCCGAACTGAACCGTAGAGGATCGGGTCTGCCACGTGGGATGTAGATTGTAGATGTCCACGGCATCGCCGAGTCTGTATGGGAGATTGACGATCTCTCTCCTTCCTAGCCCGACCCCGGCCGGCTCAAGGCCGAGTCCGAGTCGAACGCCGAAGGAGAGAGTTGTCCTAAGACCCAGCCAAGTGGTAGATTGCCGCAGCAAATCGACGAGGGTTGTTGTGGCGTCGTGTGGGCCGACTAGCGTGGAGTCGGCCGGTTCCTCGACCGATCGGATCTGGTCCGAGTCGGCCAAGGTAAGGTTGCTGAACTTGTCAGCAATGAAGTTGAGGCTTCCATATGTAATCGTGTCTCCGGGGGAGAATTTGCTGCCGTCGACTCCGGTTGTCGAATCTATCGAGCTTGTTGAGGTTGATCTCGCCGAAGCCCCTATCTGGCGCGCTAACTGTCGATGTTTTACACTAGCAATATAAATATAGGGCTACTCGTCGGATTGAAACTCGGTGGACTGCAAAGGAACACGGGGAGTTTATACTGGTTCAGGCCCTCGATGTGAGGTAATACTCTACGTCCAGTTGTGGTGTATTTCTTTGAGGATGTATGGTGGTAGTTTTGATGAACTTGCCCTCAGGTGGTGCCCTGCCTCCCCTTATATATTGGGGGACGGGGTTACAAAGTAGGAGTCCCAGCCAGACTACGGCCAAAGGATCTCCTCTTAGAGATATGTCCTGCCCGATTAGGACTATATATTCCTTATCGTATAAGGCTAAGTCTACCGAGTTCTATCATATCTCTAATTACAAGGCTAGACCTATCCTCTGTCCGAGTGGCCCATATGCTTGTCATGAGGTACCTGGGGCCCATGGCCTCCACACTAGGATTTTCAAGTGATATTCTACATATCAATTCCACGGTTGAGGTGTTCTTTTTTCTGAATGATTAACACAACAATACTTGTTCTCTGAAGAAAATGACAAACATATCATGGATCTGTAGAGTGTATAAGAGAAGAGGAAAGGCTGCACTGGGAATATACATGTGGAAAATTATTATTGTAATACACTGTATTTATAGATGACAACTGGTTGAATTTATAAATTTAAGTGTTGTAATTAGATAGTTAGAAAGATATAAAAGTTACGATTTTATTTTACGCATGTGGCTATGGAATCAGCGGTATGACTACTCTCTCTATGGTTCTTTTTTTGCATGAATTTTAAATCTATCTCATCCTATGCTTATTACCAAAACATATATCTTCATTTATTTTTTTAATTTGCATTACCAAATCCCACCGTAGTGTTAGCATGGATGCGTTACAACAGTATTTTAATTAAAGAAAATTATCATTAACCGGTTATTACCATATTTTCCATATATATCATCTCTTAATTACTATATATATTTGTTACTGACATATGGACCCTTTAGCCCCACACTGTCCTTTTTTCTTTTCAAAAAATAGAGAGCTGGTGGTGGTGGTTGACATATAAGTTCTCTAGACCTACACTGTCATTTTTTTCTTTTAAGAAAAGTAAAGAGTTGGTGGTAAGCGTGGTAGCAGATTCACCATTCACCGCTACCACTACTCCTTTTAAAAGAACTATAGATACCGAACTCACAAAATGCATACATTACTAATTCAATACAGCTCTCCGATCTCGTCATGTCTTGAATACTATGTCTCTGAAAACTATAGGTTTCACACAAGAACTAGTTTTCATCCTTTTTTACCTCATTTATTGTGCTACACGTCATATTTTATCCATGGCAGTATGCTATTTAATACTATGGACACAATCGTAGTTAGACCACTGAGATTGGCCTTAGGGCCTTCGCCCATGTCCTGCACCATGTGGCCAGATGCATTTGGATGTAAGGCTATTGGTTTGAGCGAATCAGAGGATCAATCTTCATAGATAATAGTTGGGGCCTCTTCTAAAAGTTCCAACAATAATCTAAATAGGTAAAAAAGATAAAATTTCCCACATGTGGATTGGAAAATTTTTCTTTTGCTAAAATTTTAAAAAAGATAGCACTGCCTGCATCGATTTATCAAATCTATGGTACAGATCATCCACCACAGAATATATGTATTTTTCACATTTGGAGTTAATAATTATCCTATTGTATCTTAATAATTTGGAGTTTTAATTATAGTTTTGCCATGATTTAGTAATTTTAAAATCGTTACTTTATTTAACGTTACTTTATTTAAAAAGATAGAACTACCTGCACCCATTTATCAAATCTATGATTTAGTTTTAAACATAGAGTTTTACTTAGATTAGAGTCTTATAGTTTTTTGATGATTTAATGATTCTGAAATTTGAAATTAATAGATACTAAATTTGTACTCAGAGTCTCAATTATTTTTTATGAATTATTAAAACCGAAATACCTAGTTGTATTATGTTTGGAGTTTCAATTATACTCGTAATATCTTCTTATTTATCAAAAAAGGAAATTAATAAATGTTATGTTGTTCTTTGTGTGGAGTCCCAATTAGTGTTTTATGATTTAATAATTTCGAATTTTTAAAATAATAAATATCGAGTTGTCCTCACTTTGAAATCACAATTACAATAATTGCATGATTTAGTAATTCGAAAATATGATTGTTTATAAAACATGTAGCACATGCAGTGGCTAGTTTGACTAATGGACAGAAGTCCGAAGGGCCAGCCATCAATCCTCAAAAGTAGCAGACTTATTGTTCACTGCAGCGCTGGCCCATCCGAAGCTACATAAAAGCCTAGACAGTTCGGAGAAGTGCCCAGCGGTTCTTCACATACACACCAACAAGCGACCCAGCGCCCTGACCGGGTCGATCGACGTCTGGGCCGGGTTTTATAACAGTGCCTGGAAGTCGATCTTAACGACGTCACACGCGCGCCAAACAGGTTGTAGGTTGTTTACAGGAAAAACGTCATCTCGGCGGTGGCGCACCCATGACAAACGTCACCTTGTCTACAGGGAAAATATTATCTCACGAGCATGCATACTCATGCGACATGTTATAGATGGCGCTCTAAAAAAATATAGCTCTGGCCACACATGTATATAACTCTTGTATGGCACCTTTGAGTATATAATAAATATGTTTATTGCAAGTGTGCATATTGGTTTCTCGAAAATAAAAATTATGCATATTGGTATAAAGCAACATTGGACAAATAATAAAAGATCAATTGGTGGTCAAATAAAATAGCTATATGCAATTTATTATAGCTGTACAGATCATATTATCTCATGGTTATGGTAGAGATTAACGTTTTACTTTCATAAAGGTGCACAAGTCTCAACATAAATTGTTGATTTTCCCTGACTAATGAAACTGAAAAAACACTATCTTTCCGTGATCGAGGAGAGGTCAAGAGATAGGTTTATCCTATGACTGAAATAGATTGATGACGTGGTTAAAAGTGGAGACTTCTTTATGATATAATTATTAATATTAGTGAATATGTAGAAAAAAATAATAGCCTGACCAACAAGGCTGGACACGTTCTGTTGGTGACTTTACTACTGGCTCTAAGGCCGGCCGGCTATCTCTCCGCAATGTTGATGGATGGATTAATTTGCAACCATCAAGTTTCACTATTTCTCTCCTGTAATATTTATTCTCATGAAGGATGTAAATTAGATTGAATAATGATAACCATTTGACACAACTTAATCGGTGGATTCCTGTAGGTCAGTATGTGTGCATATAATTAACTAGGGACATTAAGAGGCTCTAACAAATAGGAACTATCCCATACTACTTAGAAAATTGATTTTCATTGAGAAGGACAATAATAAGCTGTGCCTGTGGAGAAGATCAAGTAAGTCACACACAAAAGCCTGCCTACGTAAACCTCTCTTCGGAGGCGGGTGGCTTAAGTCGGCCGTATGTAAAAATAAAGATGTATGTGCTAATCGCTAAGCAGCCCGCCTATGCAAATGTGACTATTTCCACTTACAGGCCTCTTAAGTGGTCCCTTATGGGCCTATTATTACCCTCTTTTCATATTGATATTCCATAGCCACTACATAGGCTATATAAAAAAAGAAGTGTAAACTGTTGAAATTATTGTCTCCTTATTTATTTATTATATATATAATTTGTACGCTGCTACAATAATATTTTATTATTGCAACAAGCAAAGAAATCTAAACATTTCTCACACGAAAGTAGTGACCATGCTGAGGGACCTTCTCTTGAAATTATTGTCTCTTTATTTATTTATTATATATACAATTTATACACTGCTACGATAATATTTTATTATTATAAAAAGCAGAGAAATATAAATATTTCTCACACGAAAGTAGTGACCATGCCGAGGGACCTTCTCTTGTGGCAAGCCATGGCATTGGGCTGTCACAGGCAAAGAAAGTAGGAGATTTAGCCATTGGCCATGTGGATGTTGATTTTAGATACTAATTGAGTGATTAGTTGGCTATTATTGTAGACATTTGTATGTTTAATTAACTGGTAGTAAGGACTATATGATGGAACTTTCTTTCTAAAAAAATGAATAAAGAGTCTTACAATAAAATATTAACCGGTAAAATGCAAACACTAAAATAAGTACAAAAATTTAGTGAATGTCCAATGGTTTAATGCTTTTTTTCTTCAAATGAATCTTTGATCCATCAAAATATTGGCATGACCGTTGCTCTAAGCAGAGGCACAGTCCGAGTGTAGGAAAAAGGGAAATATGAGCCAAGCATGTCTATTAAACAGTGAACTCTTGTGAAAATTACTTCATTGGCAGTAATTATATGGAAAATTTACGATTATATATAGTTGTTGATTGTATTTAATGCCATATATTTAAATAAGTGAGATTGTAGTAGAGTTTGCGTATAAAAATAATATCAGGTTACTAATTAAAAAGCACAATAAATTTTTTCCTTACATATTGATCTATCATAGCTAAATTTTAGTGATGAATTCGCTAGTACACCATGGTACTAATAGTGCCCATTGTTTTTTTGAGTTAGTGGTCCAGAGGTTGGTAGTATCAAAAGTAAAAGCGGTCCGGCTGAATCCCCATACCCATGCTATTGCATTCCCTATACCCTTCTATGTTACAATGGCTAATTTTATTTCGTCTCATTCCTATCCATGCTATTCTATCCCATGGAAATAGAACACTACATTTATCTTGCAGACTCGTTTCTTCGACGTAGCATTAGGCACCACCTTAAAAGATATTAGTCACAGAACTACACCCACAATCGTCCTGTTGCTCATGCCAAGTACAACCGCCCTATATATGTGATTGCTGTATCATCAAAAGCAAAATTTATCTTACTCCGACAACTGTAGTCCATCTAGAAATCAACCCTGGATATTCTATACTCCCTACCGTTAAAATCGATTTTTTTTGTTTTTTATTAACATCGTAGTAGCTTTAGTTATGTCTCTTACTATCTAGATGCGATGTTAGTGAAGGAAAGATGATTTGGATGCAACTCTATAATAGCAATCGTTCAAACCATACTGGGTTGCAACATATTAGCAGGATAGTTTTTAGTTAGATAGTTGAGGGGTGTAAAATATCTTGTTTTAAAGTTAATAGGGGTTAAAGTTAAGGGTTAGACTCAGGGCAAAATAGAATTTTCCAATTATTTCCATTGTTCTCTTGAGTTATCAAAGATATCTAAGGGCAATCCTATTGCATATATACATCGTGTGGTGTCAATATTAAGCTATGTCACATAGATACAGCTATAGAAACTATCTCCCCGTTGCAATATTTTGACTTATCTATTTTAAATAAAATTTCCTCCAATCCTCTTTCTCTTCTCCCTGTCTACCTCTTTTTTCTTTCTTCGTTTACGAGTCACTACCAGAAAACGCTATTTTCGTGAGGGTGATGAATTTTCGTGAGGGTTTTTGATGCACCCTCACGAAAATCACAATTTCCGTGACGGTGCATTGAAAATCGTCACGAAAACATATTTTCGTGACGGTGCTATACCGTCATGAAAAGTAGTTGTTTTTGTGACGGTGCACCGTCACGAAAATGATTTTTTCCTTATGAAAATAGTGTACAGTGCATCGTATCCCACTCGGACAAGAAAGCACTAGACCAACCGGTGGCGTAAGTATTTCACATGTGATTATACCCACACCAAAGCACCGGATCCAGTTTTAAAGTTAAGCGTGCTCAGACGGGAGGATGGGTGACCTCCTGGGAAATCATTTTTCGTGAGGGTGAAGTCCCTTTTTCGTGAGGGTGGACACCGTCACGAAATACCGGCTGGGTGGTCGCGTAATTTTCGTGAGGGTGAGCACCGTCACGAAAATATTTCGTGACGGTTAACCCTCACGAAAAGGATATTTTCCTGGCTTCTGATTCGTGAGGGGATTTTCGTGAGGGTGGACCGTCATGAAAATATTTTCATGAGGGTATTTCTATTTTCGTGAGGGTATTTTAACCCTCACGAAATTTCAAAATTCTGGTAGTGAGTATAACTGATTTCTTATATAAAACTAACTTCTTATATAAAACCTTGAGTTTTCTCACTTAATAAATCTAGTGCCAACTTATAAAAAATCGATTGTAGCACCTTAATGCTATGGAAACTATCAATGCAACATTGAAGCTCTCTCGCCATGCACTTCGTTTTAGTGTGATGCTCTCAAGCAATTTTTCACATATTCCAAAATTGATATATCCACCCACAAGGTCTTGAGTTTTACTCCTCCATTCTAAAATATAAACATTTATAGATTGTTTAGTAGATAATAAAGTTAAGGAGAAAAGACTTTGATGCCCCTGAATAAATGTGAAGTAAATCAATGTGAGAGGATAGATGAGGATAAGATGGAAAGAAATTTAAATAGAAAGTGATTGATAGTACAAGTACTACAGTAAATAATGTTAGAAATACTTATATTTTGGAACAGAGCGAGTAGTCAATTATTGTATTTTAGCCTTATATTTTTAGTTTTTTGGTAGAGAAATAAGTCTTGTCCCTATGATATGTAAAACATAGTTGCCTATTTGGTTATTTTATTCTTCAATATTTTTAAATAATAAATAGATGTAAAAAATAATCGATGCCCATATAGACCGAAAAAGGGAAAGTTCATGAGTATATATGTATATTTACGACCTGATGTCTTGCCCCAAAACTTGTCCTGTTGAAAATGATTGATATTTGTTGCAGGAATGGACAGAAGGTACAGGTTTTAAGGAGGACTACAGTGGTAATGTCAGTGACTCGGGCCTAAAGTTGGCATGAGCCTATGTATTGCCTGCACGTATAAAGTCAATGTCCTGCATCGGCATCCAGCTTTAGTCCTGAATCCTGACTCCTCAGTCTTCTGGTTACAGTTGTTAGTAAGAGAGAAGCAGGGGCAGCGCCGAAGGTATGGAATTAACATTTGGGAGAGAGTGCGTGAGACGGTGAGAGAGAGCAGGCCCAGAGGTGGAAAGTAGTAGATTTTTTTTTATTTTTATATTTTTTTAATAAAATATTTACAAAAGTATCTTTTCGTTTGAAAATTTTAAAAAATATACTCCCAACGCTCTCTAGGATGGCGATTTTTAGGCGGCTGGGGACCGTCTGCAAAAGTGTTGACGGCCATCAGCCACGTCATTAAATCGCCTTCTGGGATTTTGGGCGGCCCCCTTGCCGCCCTCTGGGAGAGCGATTTTTAGCCAGCCCAGTATAAAACTTCTTCCTAGACTCAAAAAATATCATAAAATTCACAGAAATTACATAAAAAAAGAGATAGCTGAGAGCAAGGCTGAACGAAAGCAGCGAATCTCTACCAGTTTGCTGATTCGTCTGCAGGTAAAATCTATTGTCTCTTTGTAATTTCTATTTCTATGCAAAAATTAATATAGTATTGTATTGGTTACGTGTATAGTACTATATAAAAATTAGTTATTACTTGTAGATCTGTAGGTTTTGAGTCAATCTGTTAAACGACTTAATTTGTGTAAAGATGGTAGTTATAAAATCTCGATTACACGGTTTTAAATGTGAGGAGAATGTTGGTACCTAGTTTAACTGAATTTTTTCATCAACAGATATATCAAATAAAGTGATATTTTAGTTATTTCACAGGCAAGAGAATGTTAGGTATGGTCCACAAGGTGTAGATATGTCGGAGTTTAGTTTAACGGCTAAGGGCATTGATAGGCCAGCTGAGAAAAGTTTCGGATCAGTGTACAACTGGCTGATGCGAGGCTTTCAATTGAACTCCCAGATCAACGCAATAACCTTATATGTTGTAGTCAGTTGTGCAGTTGAAGGTTTTTTTTGGAACTGATGCTGGTGGATTGCACTGCCACTTAGAGATGGTACGTGGAGAATGCATTCTAACGTGGTTGGCCACTGTGCATACTTGTATCGTTGTATGAGAATAATAACACCGCTACTGCAATGCCCATGCAAGATGATGAGGGTCCAAGTATGATGGGAGGAGGTGATGCCGAAACAATGGAAGAAAATGAAGGAGGGAATAAAGAAGATAGAGAGCCAACAGGTGTTGCAGATGAGGGAGAACTAATCGACACCATCGTCAAAAAATGGATAATAAAGATGCTGAAAACGAGTATGCAGAGTATGATGATTCGTCTGATAAGGACAACGTGATATCTGCAGAATAAAGCAACGAGGACTTCTCAGGCCTTGTTATCTCCGAGCAGCATCATGTGCCATAGGAGTACAAGGAGAATGAGGTCATCCAGGGGGCTAAGTATGCATATGTAGAGAATTTGAAGGATGCAGTAAAACAATGGGCGGTGTCACTTCAGAGGGAGTTTTCAGTCGTGAAGTCAAGCAAATCAGTGTATGAAGTGAAGTGCGTGAAGGATGGGTGTCTATGGCGGGCGCACGCATTCAAGGGTAAATGGAAGGATTATTGTTAAGTTTCAATTGTGACCAAGCATTCATGTTACTTACCCGGTGTTGAAAACTATCATAGAAACATGACATCTATATTTGTTGCAACAGAGATGTACTCCCATATTGTGAACAACCTGGGGTACGAACCAAGGTCAATTGTTAGACATATTGAAGAGAAATTCAAATACACAATTAGTTATGCTAAGGCTTGGAGGGCAAAACAGAAGGCTGTAGAGATGAGATTTAGCACATTTGAAGCATCTTATGATAATTTGCCTCGTCTGTTAGCCTGTACTTTTCAGAGGAATGCAGAAACCTGCTATGACCTAAAAGGCTTTCCATCAATTGACCATGGTAATAAAAGTGTGTTGTAACGAGTATTCTTTTCATTAGGTGCTTGTATTTAGGCATTTGTGCATTGTCATCCCATCCTTTGCATCGATGGGACATTTCTGATCGGAAAGTATAGAGGGCAGATATTAACAGTAATTGGAGTTGATGGGAACAACCAAGTTGTACCGGTGGCTTTTGTTTTTGTTGAGAGTGAGAACACTGATTGCTGGTATTAGTTCCTAGAAAGAGTTAAGTCTGCAGTTGTACGGATGAGGCCAGACGTATGCCTCATACATGACCGTCACGCCGGCTTGCTACGGGTAATTGAGGAATTGAGGGATGGATGTGCTGAGAAGGGATACCCACCAAGGTGGTCTGATGTCCAAAGTAGATAGTGCATTCGTCATATGGGTGCTAATTTCTACATGCAATTTAAGAATAAGCACCTTATGGATCTTTTCAAGAGGCTGTGCGCCCATAATCAAGAGAAGAAATTTAATGAGCTTTGGAGGAGGTTGGATGAGCTTACCACTAAACAAACAAATGAGCAGTCCAGGAGAGCTATTCTTGTAGGGGATGAGGCTCCACAAGCTCTTGGTCCTCTATTAAGTGACGGACCTCGTATGAGAAGAAGTTCGACATCTTCGGTTAGAAAATTTTCGGAGTGGATTGAGAATGAGCCAAAGGAGAAATGGGCATTGTTGTATGACAAGGATGGTTCTCGATTTGGCATAATGACCAAAAATTTGGCAGAGATTTATAACTGGGTGATGCGTGGTGTTCGAGGGCTCCCACTTGTTGGCATAGTTAAATTTATCTTGCATGGCACATGCAAGTACTTCAGAGATCGGTTTAGAGAAGCCGGCCCCTCAATGGCGGATAATAATATTTTCTTTGACACATTATTGACTAAGTACCTGCAAGGTAAAACTAAAAAGGCCTGAAGACATTGAGCTATACCTCAAGATACATAAAAACACAGATTTAAAGTATTGTGTGTCGATAAGGGCATGCGCAGAATCTACCGTAAAAGAGTTGTGCAGGAGTGTGCTGAAGGAAGACGGGACCTGCAAGTGCTCGTGCCGAAAGCCTACTCTGCTCCATAAACCATGTTCTCATGTTATTACCGCGAGCAGTGAGTGCGGGATAAAAGCATGTTATTTTGTCTCACCTTATTTTAGTAAAGAAGCAATCTACAATACCTGGAGTGGAGAGATATACGGCTTCAGTATTGTGGGGACATTTACTACAGAGCATCCTCAAGCTATCTACATTCCTGACCCAACAAAATTAAGAGATAAAGCAGGTCGCCGCAAGACAAGATGCATCCGTAATGACATGGATGAGTCAGAATCTGGTGGAAGACATAAACATTGTTCAAAGTACGACCAAACAGGTCATACATATAAGAAATGTTCAAAGGATGCAACCGGTCCATGTGCGGTGGAAGCTAGACCATTGGGTTCAGACGCTGATGGCAGTCGTCCTACGGGTGAAGGCACAACTTCAAGACGACCCCATCCTAGGCGTTCTCTAACATTTGGTGGTGCTGCGGAGTAGTGTAAGTCTATGCTTGATCTTTGTTGTAGAACGATATGTACCATACTGTTATTTTTTATTGTCATGTAATAATGATATAAAGCTTAACAATAATTTGTAATGTGGTTGTTCAATTAACTTTACGAACTTACTCTTTCTTGTTGCTTTGACAATATAATTTACGCTAACTCTCTATGGTGTACCATACCCTAGAGCTGCTCGACCGGGTCCTCGATCAGTCCTACCGGTCTTACCTGTCAGCCGTCGAGGGTGCCCAGCTAGACACCTTCTGTCCACGGCCTTCACGTCACCTCCTGCAGATAGACCACTAGTTCCGTGAGAGGTAAGAGTTGTACTAACATTCATTCACATCATTTGTACATATCTATGTTCCCCAATATTGACTACAGTGCTATATTTTATAGGTTGCGTGAGGCTGGACTTCTTCCGTTGTGTAGGCTAGTTGAGCTCGCACCAGACGAGAGGGACTCCGCCAGGTGATGGGATGCTGACCGGTCACTTCTAGCGGCACTGGTGGATTGCTGGAGACCGGAGTTGCACACGTTCCACATACCGTATGGCGAGATGACTCCCACACTCCAGGACATGTCCTACTTGCTAGGACTTCCCCTCGCAGGGGATGCAGTCAGTCCGGTAGACGGGACACATGGTTGGTCGCAGGACATCACTGCTCGGTTCGAGGCCGTGCACCATCGACCTGGACTTGGTAGACCGGGTTTGCTACCGCCTTACACCACGAGCGGCCCCTCACAGGCATGGCTACTACAGTTCACCGTAAGTCGCGGATTCCTTCGATTCACAATCATCCGATATGTAAAACAACAGTGGTGCTGACTACAATCTTGCTTTACAGCCTGATCAACTAGACCAAGACGCTAACCAATACTCGGTGCAGTGGAGCTTGGAGGCTTACCTACTGTGGCTGTTCAAGTAGGTGATGTTCACCAGCACGACGGGGCACGTGGTGGACAAGGGACTGATCCACTACGCTCATGCGATCACCAATAGCGAGGACGGCTGTATACCGCATTGGAGCTGGGGATCTGCTGTGCTTGCAGCGACATACCGTGGTCTTTGTGACGCGTGCACAATGACCGATGCAGGTGCGATTCTCACCGATTGCCCTCTCTTTCTGCAGCTATGGGCGGCCGAGCGCTTCGCGATAGGCCGCTCTCTGATTTAGCACTCTCCCTATGAGGGCGGTCTTGGAGGCTTGTACGGGCAGTCGGTCGAGGACCGTCCTACTATGGGGATGGTATGGTGTCGCCGTGAGGTACGTTATGTCAAATTGTAGGTTTACCATTGAAGTGCAAACACTGGCGTCTTCCCCCTGTCCTACTTTGCAGTGTCGTTACGCTCACACACAGGTTAGGAGGGCCTACTGCGACTTTGTTGTGGAGTTAGACCGCCTGCAGCCCAGCGACGTGGTCTAGGAGCCATATAGTCCGCAGGCCATCGTGGCCCGTGCACCGCTTGGACTCTCGGCTCTTTGCACGCCCGACCAGTCGTACTAGATGACGAGAGTGCTGTTGGTGTTCGACATCTTCGTCGAGCCCCACTGTCTGCAGCGCATGATGTGACAGTTCGGCCTATGTCAGCTCTTCCCTATGCCCGTGCAGATGGTTGTGCCTCGTGACGTGCACAGGTTAGTACAGCTGCGATCTTTGTTGAGTAGTACAACTCTTATATTAAGTGTAATGCACTCTCTGCAAATTGGTATAATCGTAGGGGACAGGCAGCCGGCACTCAGTGGTATCCGCGACTGCAGCAGTACGTCGACGACTGGTTGTTGGCGACGGAGGAGGTCGTCGACGAGATTTTTCCACACACTGAGGACAACTACCTAGCATACCTCAGGTGGTACCAGCCCCACACCCGCACACGGGTGACGTTCACCCCAGAGGATCCACAGCCACACGTCGCCGCTACGACTGACACGTATCCTAGACACTGTGACCGGGACTACTTCCACGCGGTAAGGCACATTCTCTTTACACTTTGCTATTCCCTTTGTAGGTGTCCATGGTTCTAATATATATTTACGTCCCATTTGAAATAGGCCAACGCACCGCGACAGGTCTAGGCAGATGTGGATGCGGCATTCGGACGGTTGGACGAAGGGATCGTGCTGACTGCGGAGGAGTAGAGGACGATTTTCGGGAGGATCCGTCAGTCGATACACGCAGTGATCCGTGCGCTCACTTGTCGTGCGGTCGATGCGGTACCCCCCGTAGCTATACGTCAGTAGCAGCCACGGCCCGCAGGAGCTAGAGTACATCAGCATGGTTCCAGTTAGCGAGCTGGCCCCTCCAGAGGTAAATTCCACTAACCATCGGTTCATAACATGGTTTTCTTCTACGACATGCTCCGTTTTACATCAATATGCTTCCGTGCAGCTTTCGCTACACCGTACCTAGATCCCTCCGGAGTTGGCACGTCCATGCAAGGAGCATACCACATCCGACCGCACGCGTAGCAGGGCATGACCATTGCCCCAGGGGCCACCACAGGAGGTCCTTCAGGTCAGATCAAAGTTTACTTTTGCCTTGCAAAATTAAACTTTGCAATTATCAATATTTTTGTGCACAGGGTTCCACTCTACAGCATGGGGGATGTTTGCTAGTGTTGACTCCTCCGCGCATGGTGCACGCAGCAGCGGTTGGGTATAGGATCCTTTTGAGGGGGACGACTTGGAGGACGAGGACGAGGAGATCCATGAGATACTAAATACCTCGTAGCTCGAAGGAGCTCCACCACCATAGACATAGGACCCACCAGCTGCCACACCCGTACAGGCGACCCGCGCTGGCCGTGCCGTACCACCAGACCGGCTGATGTACTCCCAGGCCCAGGTGCGAGCGCAGGCTAGGAGGACAAAGCGGGCTAGAGGTTACTAGTACGTTGTACCAGTAGTAGTTCACCTCTTGTACATCGTGTTTTATTAATTCAACGTTTACTGAAGAAACCCCTCTTGATGAAACCTGCTTTTGCAACTTGAGGAATAAGTTCAATGTCATAGATATCTTAAATGTCGCTTGATCTCTTGCATTGTGCTTGTTTTTGGTGATTCTCTTTGCTCTTGTTTCTTTGGTCTCTCTTTGATTTGTTGTTCTTTTTTTGAAAATGGGGAGTATAACATTAAGGGGGAGTGTTGCACATCTCATATGTGTAATACAACCTTTAGAGTGTGAACAAATTGATGAAAGTGCTAGAAGAGTGTTCAAAAGGCCTAGTTTGACCAAAGTCAAAAATTTGTGAAAAACTCTGTTTGTTGAAATCTACCATTTTGAAAATGTTTCACATGGTATCTTATATGTTTTCTAAGCTTAACCTTGAAAGAAAATTAAATTCTAAAGAAAAATGCCTTCTTACCACTTTTTGGAAGAAACTAGAATCTTGTTTTTGATCAAATTGCCCTAAATCTCCAAAATGAGTTCGAATGAGATTTTGAAAAAGCTTCCAAAACAAAGATGTTAGACTTAACTATTTGAAATGTTTTTGATATTCAAACTTCTCTCAAAAATCAAATCGTTGAAAAGTTATTTGCTTTTGAAATTCAACAAAAAACTACCATAAACCATAATAGGTCATTTGTAGCACTTAAGTGAGAATTGTTGCAAATTCCATAGTAAATCTCAAATATATGGAAATTGTCAATGTTTGAGCTCACACATTCAAATGGCACCTTGTGTCATCTTGTTTTTCCCCGAGATCTTGAAAGCTTGTGCGGTGCCTTTTTGTGTGGGGGGGATTTGCCTGTCCAAGGGCTGGAGGCAAGCAGATTGGGCACAGGCGGTCCGACCGGCGCTATATGCGCAGTCCGACCGGCCTGGTGCCTGCGGTCCGACCAGCTAAGGGTAGCCGGTCCGACCGGGCCATGGGGTTGGGGCCCAGGGACGCCCATTACTTATCCTATCCGACCTTCTTCCTCCTCTATTACTCTTCTCTTTTCCCAACTCACCCCAAACCCGTTTCTCTCTCTCTCCCTCAAACCCTAACTCTCCTCTCCACTTCCTTCTCTCGGTTGGCCTAGGATTTCTTCTCCGTTTGGACCGTAAGTGATTCTCCTCCGTTCCCTCTCTCTATTCTACGGTTTAGTTTTGGATTTAATTGTGTTTTTGAACCGTGCCTTGGAACTCTAGGTGAAGGAAGTGTGCTTCATCGATTTGCATCTCTAGAGGGGAGTTTTTGGTGCAAATTAAGTCTATTTCTTTCGGCAATCTAGTGGTAATCCCTCTCCCTTGCGTCTAACTCAATCCCGTTCACCTCTTGATGCTTCTAGGGTTAGGGTTAGTTTGTTCTCTTGTTCCTGTCCTATATATGTGCACAATGGCTATCTTGTTCATCTTCTATTCTCTCTAGTCTTAATACCATATTAGTTTATCTCTTGTGTATGTGAAAAATTTTTGATGAATGCAAGTGTGCAACCTCGATCTGCCAGTGTTGGTCGGATCGGCCTGATGCCTTCGGTCCGACCGGCCTGCGGTTCGACTGACCACATCCATGAGGTCTAATCGCCCCTGGACTGAACAGGAACTTTCAATTATCAAATCTTTTTATTTTATACTAATCCTCGGTGATCCTTTTCTTTGTCTCTTTGTTAGTCAATGGCTCCTCCTCGCAAGAAAATTGCGGAAAGACGCTCTAAGAAGTGCCATGATCCCGTTACTTCATCAGAGGAAGAAGAGATGGATGAGGATTATGTGGTGGAAGAGGAAGAGGAAGGCCATGAAATAGATGAGGATGAGGATGAGGATGAGGATGAGGAACAGCCTATTTATCCTCGAGGTGACCCAACTGCTCCACCTCCTTCGGTCTATTATTCAATGCCTCCTCAAGTGGATCCAACTATCAACTTCCGAGTGCGATTGAACAACCCTACGGAGTACATGCTTCTTAGGGATCATGATCAATTCAAGAGACCTAACGACTCCAACGATCCAAGGTTCCATACAAACTTTCAGAAGGAAGTATTTGAGAAGATCTACACTTCCACCAAACCCTTTATTGATCATAAGTACATTGTGTGGAAAGAAATAAACAAGACCTCGGAGTTTCAAGTGTTGCACAATCTTTTCTGAGAAGTGGGAATTAACAAGTCTGTTGCTATCCATCAGGATTATGACCCCACTCTTATCCGTCAGTTCTACTCTACTATTTGCATAAATGAAGATTTCACTCAGATAAAGTGGATTAGTGGAGAGCTTAGGTGTGTGGCAACTAAGCGAGAGTTGTAAGAAGTGTTGGAGTTGAGATATCTTGAGGGTACAAAGCTTCACTCTGATCTACACTACTCTCCAATATTTGTTCAAAACCAAGCTCAATTCTACGACACAAGTGTTCATTGCACATTTGGAACCGTCACTGGATTAAGAACTGTGCCAAGTGTAATCAACCGGATTGTCAGAGCTTCTATTGTCCCAAGGTGTGGCAACAAGGATGCCATTCGTGGTATCACATGGCATGTGATCAAAGCTATCATAAGTGAAACTCGGTTTGATGTCGCTGACCTTATTCTTAGAGAGATGCACATGTCAAAGAACACCCTTGGACAACGTATATATTATGCTCTATTCATAATGAAGCTTATCCTTGCAAAGTGTGGAAGAATGGGCAATAGAACATCTTGCCATAAGGAGTATAGGCCCCGGCTTCCATTGAATGCTCCCTCCGGGCGGTCCTTTGAGAGCGATCAATCTTCTCATTCCGCTCAACCTGAAGGGCCTTCTTTTGATGATCATCCTCCTCCTCCGCCGCCTCCACAGGACTTTGGTCAGTTCTTCTCTCCTTAATATGCATATTTTGGGATGCAGCCAATGGAGTATTTCAATCCGGTCATGGGAGCTCTCAATGCCCTAAATGACAACTTCACTCGTTTGAATATCGGATTTGAGGAGATGACTCAAGAAGTGAGAGGCTTAAGCAGTAATGTTGGAACTATGCAAAATTCTTTTGATCGTGTTGAAGGTCGCATGGATGGTTTGGAGCAACGTATGAGGATTGTAGAGACCTCCCATCTGGTTGTCTACCATCATCACCACAATGCACCTTCCTCCCCAACTCCTCAAGATTGAAGACCCTTTTTGTTATTTGTCAGCTTTGTTGTAATAGGATAGTTAAACTCTTATTTGTCTCCTTTGGAGTTTATTGCTACTCGAAATTTATCTCGTTTGAGCTATCCTATTTTCTTTGATTAAGTTCAAGTTGTTATTGTTTATCACACTCTATTATTTTAAATTGATGGAATGCAAATCATATTGCAAACTCCTCTCGTCGCTGTTGTGCCTCTTGTGATTGTCATGCACATGTTTAGGGGGAGTCTATTGTATGATTTGCCTTCGTGTATTGAACTTCATTTATAATTTCGCTTTATGTGTGGTGTTTGTCATTAATTACCAAAAAGGGGGAGATTGAAGCATCTATGCCCCATTGTTGATTTTGATAATTGATGACAAGCGTAAAAACTAGCCGTTGCGGGCCAAATCCCCCAACTCAGGTCATATCTAGTCCGACCGCAGGCAAAGGATCGGTCCAATCGGGTTCAAATTCAACAGCTAAAAAATACTAGCCGGGCCGACCGCAGGTGAAGAGCAGGTCCGACCGGCACCCTATCTCATTTGTATTATCGGTACTGGATGCGGCCGGTCCGACCGGGTGGGGGGAGGTGGTCCAACCGCCACCCCCACCCCCACTAGAACTCCCTGTTGGTACTGGATCGGGCCGGTCCGACCGGCCAAGGGAGCGCGGTCCGACCGGCACCCGCATCACAACTCCCCAGGAGGTTCTAGATGAGGCCAGTCTTCTCAGCTAGGACAGCCCGGTCAGACCGCTGAGCAACTAAGATAAAGGAAAATAGATGAACCAAGCATGCATGACCTAGTGCGGCAATTTGATTACTTCTTCGCCAAGGTTACCACCTCTCTTGATAGTACGACAATGCTAAAAGAAAAAAAATTAGCTTACTCTACATCGTCCTTCACCTCGATCATTTGAGAAAACTGCTAATTTGTTCGTCCTCGCTCCATAGCTTTACACCATCAAGTTTAATTGGTGGTCATCCTCCTTGGCATGTGGACCTAACTTTTTTTTGTATATACTCAAACACAATGGTTAGTCCACAACTAGCACTTGTCATCAATTACCAAAATCAACAATGGGGCCTAGATGCTTCAACCTCTTTACTTCGTTTACGCTCGTTGATCAAACGATGTACTCCTCACGATCTACGTTCGCGACGAAACTGATCAAAAACATGAATTTTCAAGTTTCAACCTCACGGCGAAAGTAGATTCCGAGCAGTGACAACCGAGCACACATTAATTGCTTACGAACATAATGAAATTATCCATCCAACGAGTACAAACGGCACATGAAACATTTCTAGTTATCGTTATTACATGCCTTAGGTTATTTCAAACGGATATCCGATTAGATATGCAACTACTGTGTTCAGCGTTGGTACTTCCCCTTTCTCGTCGCCTCCGGCCCAGCTTCCTTTGCACGCAGTGCCCTCTCCCACTTCCTCTCCCTCTCTGCCTCACGGGCTTCCTTCTCCTGCTGCTCCTTCTCCTCCTTCCTCTTCTGCTCAGCCTCCCACTCTTCTTTCACCGCCCAACGACGTTCGCACCGCTCCCTGTTCCAATCTTTTAAACTGCGAAGAAACTTTGCGTCCTGTGAACGGATCTCCGTATCTATCCACTGCACAAAGTCGCACAGAGGCGGAGGAGGCTTCGGTGCCTTGACATATACAAATTTGTTAGCTCAAAGGTCCAAATATTTCGTACTACAGGATAATTCGTATTACCTCTACTGGCTTCTTCGCCTTTCTCTTCTTCCCTTGTGGCTTCGGCTTCTCCGGGGAGTACGCATAATTAGCACACATCCAATACCTTTGCCGGTATATGTAATCCTTCTAACTTATTATGACTTTGCAATTATCTCTACACCAACACATCGGCGGAGGCATGTCAATCGGAGGTTGTAGATGACTGGATATACTGAATGCATCCATAGCAACCTACATTATAACCAAATAAACGCAAGTTATAACTCGCTAAGCCAAAAATACCTTATATAACTACATACCTAGGGTATACTACACATGACTACAAAAAATAAAATGTCATCGTCCTCATTTCCATCTCCCTAGCATTTCTTGAACTAGTGCTACTCATCTAGTGAAAAAAACATAACTTCTCTCATGTGTCCTATCAATATCCTTAGCCGTTATGCTCAACTTTAATAGATCTACACCTTGTAGACCAAATCTAACATTTACTTACCTGTGAAATAAGTAGTACAATACTACACATACTACATCATTTGATGAATAGAAATGAAAATTACAAAGAGCTATAAAATATTACCTGTAGAAGAATCCGTAAATTGGCAGGGCTTCGCTGCTTTCGTTCGTCTTCGCTCTTAGCTCTCTCTTCTTTTTCTGTTATTTTTGTGAATTTTATAAATTTTTTGGAGGTTGGGAGGGGGTTTTATAAGGAGGCAGTAAAAAATCATCCTCTGGGAGGGCGATTTTTTTGATAAAATGGGCCAATTTGCAGGCGGCCACGTGGCCCTCTTGTCGCCCTCCTAGAGGGCGGTTTTTGGACGCTCAGGGGGCTACCTGTAAATTGGTTGGCCCTGCGGCCAGTGTTTTGCAGGTGGCCCCCTTGCCGCCCTCCTAGAGGGTGGTTTTTCGGTGGCCAGAGGGCCGCCTGCGAAACTGCTGATGGCCGTAGGAGGGCGATTTTATAAAAAAGGCCCTCCCAGAGGGCGTTAGAGTATATTTTTGTAAATTTTTCAAACAAAAATATATTTTTATAAATATTTTATTAAAAAAAATATAAAAATAAAAAAAATTTGAAAGTAGTACGGGGTTGATTGTACCGTCGTCGATCTAAATTTTACCAAAATATCTGTATTGGTAAGATATGCTATTATCAAAGCTAGTCGCAACCCATGTGTTGCATGGCCCGTATATGTAGATAAATTTATTATTTTTTAATTCTAGTACTAGTTTAGATTAAATGAAAAGTCCTACGTCAATTACAATCCGTTAATTATTTATTGTGAATTTTAGGACTAAATTTAGAGTATAAGATGGGTATAAGAATTTTGGTAAGTATTTGAGGTCATGTATTTTTTAGTCAAAATTTTGGTAATCTTATTTTTGGCCCACAAACTAAATGGACGTCTAGCCTCACTGTCATTATCATTTTTTTTTATGTGGCTAAGTTTGAGCAGCAAACTGAACAGGCTCGCAAAGGCCTTCAGGCTTCAGCAAGATGTATAGCCTTGCCCTGGTCATGTACGTCAACCTCGCAGCTGGCTCTGACTACTCTGCAAAATTTCTCGCTTAACCATGTCAAGCAAAACAAAAAGAATTAATGTCAGTCGCCGACGGTGATGTGAGGAAAATTCGATTGATCTAAACAGACCATTAGAAAAGATCATGGCTAATCAAATTATAATCTAAGGTGACAAGGTATAGGGAAAACAATAGTAATAATAGCCATAATCAAATGATATAGAGATATAATAACAACCCATACTAATGTGACATTCAAAAATACATGCAATAACGTTAAAACAAAGTAGTTTTTATAATTGGGATCAATATAGTCAAGGGAATTGTTGTCTAACTTGCCTTGCTCATTAGAATAATCTTTCGAGACGCTTTTCCTCAAGCTCATGATCCTTCCAAATGACGAAAAACTACATCTTACACGCAAAACGAGAAAAAACTCTAATAAAACCAAATGAACCATACATAAAAGTAAATAAACATGTAGATCTTAATTTTAGATTAATTTTAAGACTTTAATGACCTCATTGTGAGTTCGTATAAATTAGTTATGAATTTTAGAACCTTTAATCCAATTAAAGCCTATTTAAAAGGGAATTATTGCATCATTATTAATTATTTTTAATGAAAAAAGGGATTATGATATCAACTAGGGAGAGAGATTGGCTGAGGCCATTGACAAATGGATCCCACATGTCATAGAGAGAAGGAGATCAGTAAACGGTAGACCAAGTCCACAGAGGAGATCTATGGGATTTGGACGCCTCAAATCTCACCGGGTTGAGATGGACGGCTAGGATTGAATCAGATCTAGATCAAACGGCTCGGGTTGAAACAAACCTGATTAGATGGTTCTGATTGATTCGCCGGAGTGGACGGCTGGGATTAATCCCAACCAGATGTCCTCGCAGGCAAACACGTGGGTGGCCACATTGATCGGGAGGGCGAGGTGGCGGTTGACTTGGCAGATGACACGGCCGCCACATAAGATCAACAATGGCCAGTATGGGACTAATGGTCGCCATCGTTCAATGGCACGGCAGCCGATGGCGAAGATACCAATGTGTGAGATGGCCTATGGCGACGGGAAGTGGCAGGTGGCGAGCTCCAAGCAGCGGAGGTCATCGGATCCACGGAGTCGATGGGGCTCTAGAGAGTTCTGGTCTCAGGGAGGGGGCGGATGGTCTTCCCCTCACAGCTGCGGTCCCGAAGGTGGTGGCGGCAAGCTCTAGAGATCCTTGGAACGACGACGAGGCTCGGCTGAAGGCGGTGGCACTCGGCAGATCGAGATCGATGCGCCATGGCAAAGCTGGAGCTTGGGACGGCTTCGAACGGCTCTAGGACAAGATCGAGGAGGTCCGAGGCATCCTATTTAAATGGGAAAGAAGCAGAGTATGGGTCAAAGACGGTGCTAGGGTTTCCTAGAGTCTCGAAACTTCACAAGGACGGGTTGACACCGATTTCTTAAGAATTTTCCTCAACTGAGTGAGGGAAAAGGAAGAGGAGACAAAGGAGATCTTGTTCCTGAGCTTGCATTGGAAAGAGAGGCAAAGAAGAGGCCGAATTAGGCATGAGATCACGACGGCGATATCAGAGTGAACAGGGAGGAGTTCGAGCGGAGGAAGATGATGACCCTGTGCGTGGGCTGATCTGTCAGAGAGAGGGCCGAGCTGTCAGAGAGAGAGAGAGAGAGATGGAGAGGAGAGCGCTCGCGCTCGGATTAGGCCAACTTGGGCCTTGCAGGCTCCAGAAAGAAGAGATGGCCAAGAGAGAAAAGGAGAAGGAAAGAGGCAGAGGTCTCTGTGTGCCGTTAGGAGGGAGGTGGGACTGGGCCGGATTTGGTCCAAGGACTGGGGGGACTTTAATTTGATTTCTAATTTAAATAATTTCTAAAATATTCTTTGTAACTTTAAAATTTGTTTTTTATGAAAATTCCAAGAAAATACTCCAAGCCATAATTTATTAAGGAAATTTTTTTCCGACCTTAACTTTAATTGTTAAGGATTTATCTTCTTTAAGTTAATGACTGAATTGATTTTTTGTTTATTAAAAATACTCTTTAGGCTCAAATAATTCCGAGAGGAATTCAGGAAATACTAGAGCCCTCCAAGCATTTAATAAAATTTTTTCTAGCCCCTTTTAAACGTTGAAGATTTGAGAAGATTTCTAAGAAATATATTGTTTAAATACATATCTGATTTCTCTTTTAGTTTAGTTTGAACTGTTATATTTCTATCCCACATCGGAATGATTGACAGACTATTTTTCCCCTCTGTAGCTTGCAGGGCATAACAGAGTAAAAGCAAATGAGATGGAAATACAAAGATCGCTGCATCTACTACCAAAAAAAAAAGTATATATATAAAAATAATGTTTACCTGTACAGATGACCGCGTTGTGTATGCATCAGGATTGTATTACTTGCTAGATGGATGGGATATGCAAGGCGATGTTTACCCTGGCTAATTGCATGAAGTCAATTAATGTCGTTGCTGCGTGGCGTGGCCAAGCCGGATCCACACGAGTTGTGGACTACTCCCGAGTGAATCATCGTGATGCAGATGGTGTTGCTAGCTTGACCGCTCGCTGCAGCACTACATGCTACTCCAGAGATCTTTTCTTTTTTAAGAAAGATTAAGATTGTGAAGAAAAAACTAGTATGTCTCTTATTAAATAAGTGACGATTTAGATGGGATGATAGATGAGGAGTAAGATGAGAAGGAATTGAAACAAAAAGTGGTTGATGGGACAACTGTGCTATAAAACCCCTTATATTAGAGGACAAGTTAAAACTTTAAAATCCCTTATAGAAAGGGACATAGGGAGTATATGGCATTATAGGCACACCGCCGCTCAGCCAGCGTTGCTGATGGCACAGTATAGTTTGCCTAATTGTAATCTCGGTGAAGACAGCGCTCCTAGCACTACTACAAAATAGGATATCACCAGCAGTCAAAACACGTTTTTTAGTGGCCGACAACCCCGCCTGCGACTAAAGCCATGTGAAAATATATGCTTTATGTAGGGGAGTAGAGGTCCGCCTGTAAAAACATATTATCGCAGGCGGGTCTGGTAGACCGCCCGCCTCCAAAATCCTATTATCATAGGCGGGCCTTGTAAGTAGTTAGTCTGGGAAAACATATTATCGCAAGCAGACCATGTAAATCTTTCGTCTGTGATAATACATTTTTGCAGGAGAC
Source organism: Oryza meyeriana var. granulata (assembly GCA_003991445.1). Taxonomy (NCBI): domain Eukaryota; kingdom Viridiplantae; phylum Streptophyta; class Magnoliopsida; order Poales; family Poaceae; genus Oryza; species Oryza meyeriana. Next base: position 31,173 of record RYFJ01002976.1, on the reverse strand, counting down.
TTGCTTACAAGGCCCACCTGTGGTAATAAATCCTGTCGATGTTTTGTATCGGCAATAATAATATAGGGCTACTTGTGAAACCTAAACTTGATAGATTGCAAAGAAACACGAAACGAGTTTATCCTGGTTCGGGTCCTCAAGGTGAGGTAATACCCTACTTCTAGCTGCTGTGTATTGCCATTGAGGTTTCTCTGATGAGATTGTGCTCTTCTGTTGTTCTCTGCCCTAGGAGCTCGTCGCCTTCCCTTATATACTGGAGAGGTGAGGCTACATGATAGGAATCCCAATCGGACTCCTACCAAGGGATCTCCTTTTAATAATCCAACGTATCCGACTAGGACTATATCTCTTTTCTTATCATACAAGGTAATATGCACCGATTCTTATTGTATACCTAATTATAGGATTAGCCCTATCCTCTTTTCGAGTGGCCTCAAAGCTTACCAAGAGGTACCTAGGGCCCATGGCCTCCATAGTAGCTTCTGAGATCTTTATAGTTAAGTCATAGCTGGTGCCGAGTACTCATCCTCCTTGGTGAAGATTTTTCGAGTACCTTGCTCCCGAGTACTTATTGTCCGAGTACCTCTTCTCCAAGTCCTGCTTTATATCAGTTAGCAACGAGAATATGAAGGGCTTCATAGAAAAATATGAATAGTGTGCGCCAAATAGGCGCACCTATTAGATGTAGCCCCCGACTTTGTGCTTATTTGTGAAACAATTAAATATAAAGTCAAAGATCTTTAACCTTTAAATCTTTCCCGAGTGGTATATTTCTCAAAAATTGGACTCTTCAGCATCATATCAGCTGGAAAAGATTTTTGCTTAAGACAATTTGACTAAGCATATAAACTGAGTACCACTTCATGGATTTTAACCTAATATGTGGTGAGGTATTCTTGAGAGATACATGCCTCCCCAATTTTAATGAAGATTAGCAATTGATCCTTATAGGGATATATCCTCAATACTTGGTAAATAATTCAGATATCTGAACATATGTGTCCGGCAATCAAGCTTAACATAAAGCATATTTGATTATTTTAATCTGTTCTTGTAAAATAGCATATGTACTATGATTTTAATATAGCCAGCGGTCGGCCCAATAGGACATGCTATTTAGGAACTCATATCTTACGGCCCATTACCGAGCAAGCCGGCCCAAGCCTGCTTACCCAGCGTAGGCCTATAAAGCGGTGGGAGAGAGAAAAGATTCTCCTTTCTCCCCCAATTCGCCAAATCGCTTCATCTCCCGCATAGGCGCCAAACTTCACGCTCTCCACTCCCAGCTAGGGTTTCCTGTAGCTTAAGCTTCCTCCCAAGAATCCACGAAAATTTTCTCTCCCGCTTCGATTCCCATCATCCAGAAGGCCTTTCGCCTAGTTCCTCACCCCAAACATGCCGAGGGCGCCATTCGACATCCCTGCCATGCCTTCTGGAGCTTGGCCAAAGTCAAACTGCTGTGCAACGAAGCTGGCACTCCTAGAGAAGAAGAAAAACCTCCAACCAAGGGAGATCATCAACTGGCGTCCCGCCGCCAGTGAGTCAATCCCTTCTCTAGGTCCTCCCGAGACCATGGTCTTTGCTTCTTTTTTGACCGTGGTCTCGCTCTTCCTTCTTCCGACTTTCTCTGTAGGCTCCTCAGGTATTACCATATTGACCTCTACCATCTCAACCCCAACTCCATTCTCCACATATCGATCTTCAGCACCCTCTGTGAGGCCTTTCTAGGGATCGATCCCCATTTCAACCTCTTCCGCTTTCTTTAACCCTTCAAATCCAAAATCCAAGTGATAGGGGGAGCAGGCCTTCAGCTCCACAACGAGATGAGGAAGGCATATCTCCATGTTTCCCTGAAGACTTCACTGAAGGGGTGGCATCAGGAGTGGTTTTACTGCTCCAATCTGGAAATCGCCCTGCTGTTCTGGAGAGCTAGGTTGCCATACCATCGCAAGCAGAGATGATTCAGGTGTAGTTGTTGCTGGAGAAGATCGACGCGCTGAAGAATATGGGGCTGACCGGTCCCTAGATGGCTAGGATGTTCTAGAATCGGCGGATTCGACCTCTGAAAGCCAGGAGTCATCTTAGCTATGATTACCAGGGGAAGAACGATCCAACTTAGGAGAGCACTGATTTTGTCAACAAGGATGTCGTCATTGACACCTTACTTTGCTATTTCATCAATGGAGTCGTTGAGACTCTAGACGTCGAGTGAGCCCCCAAACCATATTGCAAAGACAGGCCTCGGCCGAAGGTAATGTCTTGTGCAATACTTGTCTAGACATCCATCTGTGATGTGTGGTATAAATGTTGCTCTATCAAGCTTTCCTTGATGTGTGATACATGTAGGAATTGGCCGAGTTCAATTCTAACCCACAAGGCCAGTCGGCCAGTGGGGCTAGAAAACGGCCAGCCAGAACCTCACTGCCCAACCTAGCCCCAAGAGGGTTGGAAAGCGGCCAGTGACGGACTAGGCCAAGAAGAAAGATGCACCGAGTAAGGCATCTGGTGGTTTGATGATTAGAGACCCTGGCAGCACAGCCCTTGGATCAACTAGCCCCAGAACCGCGCCTCCGATTACCGCCATGCTCCGGTCGGTCACACTGAGTACAGCACCGACTGGGCTAGGATCTCCACCTCTGACTGCCGCGCCCACGAGCCCGATAGCTGGCAGCACTCCGCCATCGAGCAGGCCTTCGGACCCATCGCCGACTACCTCTATTCCTACCGCACAGGGGTGGAGGTTTAAGACTTCCAAAAGGTATGAAAATCTTGAGTAATTTCTTGATTGCCGAATAATTCTGTAGAAAGCCAAGGGACGCTGATCCCAAGGAGACAGCACCATCAACCCCAGTAGCCGCTCCCGCCTCGACTGAGGTCGAGATCGCAGCGCCGCAGCCCGAGCCAAGTGTTGTCCCACTCCCAGAGGTTGAGACAAACCACTGGGCCGGGCCATAGGCCCCACCTAGTCGGGACACTGTGGCAGACGTCCCAGTCCGCGAGCTCACCCAAGATCTAGCACCGCTGATTGATCCACGGCCCAGGACTCCTTCTCCTCCGCTTTCTTCATCTTCCGATGATGATGACCTCCCCAGGCTCGAGGCTCCTCCACCAAAATTCCCCTGAATATTTTATTGGGTTACGTCGGAGGGGGAAGAACAAACCTTCGAGCACAACGAGCAAGCCACCCAGAGGGAGCGAGTCAAGCTAATGAAGGCCATCATCGCCACATCAAGGAGTATCCAGGTATATAATACATCCGATTGTGTTTGCTGATTTGCAGTTCCTCAGAATTTTTGGCTATTGTTGCTTGTCTTATCTAACTTCAACGTATCTTGTGCAGGAAGTGGTCGATCGATCCGAGAGAATGGGCAAAGTTCTGTCCTAACTTGCCCCTCAGCTCACTCAACTCCCCCAACTCCATATTGCTAAAGATGATTTGGAGAAGTCTAGCAAGGAGAGGGAGTGGGTGAAGGATTCAGTGAACAAGCTCAGGGACGAGAACTGGCGTAGAAAGGGACCATCAAAGGTATGTTTCTTCTTTGCCCAAGTAACCCCAAACCAATCTTCCTGCATTGCTGATCTTCAACTTTGTTCCACTGTAGATCTAGAGACAAACCTAAATAATCAATCCTTGGAGATAGAACGCCTAAAGAAGGAGCTGAAGGAGCTCGAGAAGACGAAGTCCAAAGTGGACACCGAGTACGCAAGTAAGCTTCATATCTACTCTGGTACTCTGTTCGACTAGGTAGCTAGATTTATTGATGCCTATTTTCTGTGTGAGCAGCCTTCAAAGCAAATTCACAGATCCAATTTGGCGTTTTTGCTAAAGAGATTAAAATAATAAAGGAGTCATAGAATATCATAGCTGATTCCGCGAAGACTTTATTAGATATTATGCAACCAAGCCTGGCCGGGCCCAGCTCTAGCTCCATCTCCTAAGTGGTTCAGTGCCTTGAAGAGGCCCCTGCACTCCTGAAGAAATACTTTGTGCGCGTCGTCATGGGGATTGCCCAAGCACTGGCCATGACGAAGTCTCTCTACCCCCGGGTAGACATTGAGGCCATTGGAGAGGGCTTTGCTAAAGTTACTACCCTAGAGGAGGGGTTGGAATTGATTAGGCAGGTTAGGCCTACTGTTGAGGCTATCGCTGAGGATCTGCCCCTGTATACATAAGCTTTTATGTACTCGGTGTCTGACAGAAACAATATGTAAATATTGTAAATGCTTTTGATGTTTGTTGTTGCATCTTGTCGAGCTCTTGTTTTATTTTAGCCATCATTAGCCTTATCTGACTAGCCAGTTTATGCCGAGTGGTTTGAGATTGACTTTAAAAAAGCATTCACCTCATGGGACTATACTCGGGAAAACATAGCATAATCATTATAAAACATCATGACTTAGATAAAACAAGATCGAACTTTATGAATAACAGAGGACATGTTCGAACTTTATAAACAACAAAATATATGTATCATCATGTAGCCCCCGACTCACTACTTGGTTGAAACAAGCGGCGTAGTGAGTCAGAGTGGCAAACTTTATTTATATATAATAGGAGTACAAAACTCAGGTATAGAAAGGACGTAGCTGTTCTGTTCTATGAGTTATTGACTAGGACACCGTTTTCTATCTTTAGTCAGTAGGCACCTGGTCGTGTCACCTCAGTGATAATGAACCGCGCCTCCCATAAGGGAGATAATTTATGCCTGTCTTTGGTGGTTTGTATTTTTCTCAGAACGAAACCTCCCACCAACAATGTGCGGCTACGAACATTCCGACTATGATAACAACGCAGGCCTTGAAGGTACCTTGCCGACTGGATAGTTGCGATGTCTCTTGCTTCTTCCAACTGGTCTAGCTAGACCAGTCGGTCTTCTGTTGATTTGTCTTCTGAGTGGGCCCAAACTCATGGAGAACCGAACTCCAACTCGGTTGGTAATACAGCCTCAGCACCATAGACTAGGAAAAAATGAGATTGCCTTGTTGCCTGACTAACCGTGGTTCTTATAGACCATAGAACAGATGGAAGCTCTTGCACCCATTGCCTGCATATGGTTGTAGTCGGTCGAATACCCTAGTCTTGATACCTTGTAAGACCATGCCATTTGCATGCTCAACCTGCCCATTGCTTCGTGGGTGTGCCATAGAAGCATAACAGATCTTGATGCTAAAGTCGTGACATAAATCTTAAAAAACGCTGCCAGCGAACTGAGTGCCGTTATCCGTTATGATGCGGTTGGAAACTCCAAATCGGTATACGATACTCATGATGAAGTCTTTTCCCTTGCCGCTGTTATGGTTGCAATGGGTTTTGTCTCGATCCACTTTGTGAATTTGTCTACTGCATCGAACAAGTGTGTGAACCCTCCAGGCGTTTTTTGAACCAACCATGTCATGCCCCTAAACTGCAAAGGGCCAAGATATTGGAATTGTTTGTAGTTCTTGAACTGTAAGGTGTGTTTGCCAAGCAAAGAACTAGCATCCCTCGCATATATGAACTATGTCTTTAACGTTTGTAGCTGCAGTTGGCCAAAAGAATCCTTATTTGTAAGCCTTTCCAACTAACGTCCCTGATGCAGCATGGTTGTCACAAATGCCCGAGTGGATAGATTGCAGAATCTGCTTGCCCTCCTCGGGTGTGACGCAGCGCATGAGGACTTCGGATGCGCTTCTACATTAGAGATCTTCTCCGACTGCAAGGAAACATTTGCTTCGACGTTTGATCCACTCGGCTTCACTGTGATCTTCTGGGAGCTCGTCTTCCAGGAGGAACCTGATTATTGGAGTGCGCCAATCCTGAGAGATGATTAGTACTTCATTTGTTGCTGGGGTAGGTTCAGCCCCCGATTGCTCGAGTACTGGCTTCTTTTTGACTGATGGCTCTAATAATTGCTCGACAAAAATTCCAGTTGAGGCCGCTTCTCGTTTGGATCCCATGTTGGCTAGCTCATCTGCAGCTTCATTGTATTGGCGTAGCACATGTATAATCTCCATCCCGTCGAACTTGTTTTCCAGCTTTCGTACCTCCTGACAATATGCCGCCATATTGTCGTCTAGACACGTCCAATCTTTCATTACCTAGTTCACTACGAGTTGAAAATCCCCACGTACCACCAGTCAGCGGATGCCGAGTGATATGGCGATGCGGAGCCCGTGGATGAGCGCCTCATACTCGGCGACATTGTAGGATGTTGGAAAGTGTATCTGAAGGACATATTTGAGTTTTTCACCGATGGGTGACGTCAGAATGACGCCAGCTCCTGCTCCGCTGATCCGTAGGGAACCGTCGAAGTACATCGTTCAGTACTCTAGCTTGTCCGTTGATGTAGCCGTCTGAGTTTCTGCCTACTCGTCCACGAAGTCAGCAAGTGCCTGTGACTTGGTCGCTGTCCGTGGCTGAAAAGCAATATCAAACACCATCAACTCGAGCGCCCACTTAGCGATTCTACCGGTGGCCTCACGATTGTGTAGGACGTCCCCAAGTGGATACGATGTGATGATTGTATCTTGATGTGACTGAAAATAGTGCACCAACTTCTGGACAGTTATGAGCAATCCATATAGCAGCTTCTAGACTTGTGGATATCTCATCTTGAATTTGCCTAGGACTTCACTGACAAAGTAAACTTGCCTTTGAACTTTTGGTATGTGTCTAGGCTCTGCCCGCTCGACGACCAGCACTATGCTGACCACCTGAGTGGTTGCCATCAGATATAACATAAGTGGTTCCTAGGGCATTGATGATGCCAACACGGGTGGTGACGTGAAAAACTTTTTGAAATCTTCGAAACCTTGTTGGGCTTCTGGCGTCCATTGAAAATTGTCAACTTTCTTTAGTAATTTGAAAAAGGGCATACCTCGTTCGCCGAGTCAGGAAATGAATCGGCTGAGTGGCGCCATGTAGCCGGTCAGCTTTTGTACATCCTTCTGGCTAGTCAGGGGTGCCATGCTCATGATAGTGTTGATTTTCTCTGGATTTGCCTCGATGCCATGTTGTGAAATGATGAAGCCGAGTAGCTTTCCCAAAGGTACTCCGAAGATGCACTTTTCTGGGTTCAACTTCATCTTGAATCTCCGAAGGTTTTGAAAAGTTTCTTCTAAGTCGGCAATGAGGTCTTCCTTGACTTTGGTCTTGATCACCACATCATCGACATATGCCTCCACGTTACGCCCGTGTTGAGTGTGAAGACACCGCTGGATGGCACGTTGATATGTTGCGCTAGTGTTTTTCAACCCGAACGGCATAGTGACGTAGCAGTATGCCCCGATTGGCTTGATAAAAGAAGTCATCAGGCTATCCTCCTCCTTTAGGCTGATTTGATGGTATCCTGAGTAACAGTCGAGAAAACTGAGTAACTCGCATCTCGCGGTTGAATCGACCACCTGGTCTATCCTGGGCAGACCAAATAGATATTTGGGACACGCCTTGTTTAAGTCGATATAGTCGATGCACATGCGCCATTTACCGTTCTTTTTCTAGACCAGGACTGGGTTTGCCAGCCAATCTGGGTGATAGACATCTTTGATGAACCCGGCTGCAAGGAGTTTGGTAATCTCCTCCCGAATAGCATCTTTGCAACCTTGTACGAAGCGCCATAGTCATTGCTTGACTGGTTTAGCATCTGGCTTGACGTTGAGGGAATGCTCAATCACCTCCCTTGGTACACCAGGCATGTCAGAAGGCTTCCAAGCAAAAATATCCCTGTTCGCCTCGAGGGGACGAGCGCGTTTTCCTATTTGGGATCGAGTCTGGTCCTGACAAGTGTGGAGGCCATGGGCCCTGGGTACCTCATGAGAACCATTTGGGTCACTCGGACAGAGGATGGGGCTAACCTTGTAATTCGGAATACAATAGGACTCGGCATACATAATCTTGTACAACAAGGAAAGAATATAGTCCTAGTCGGGCATGTTGTATTCCTAGAAGGAAATCCCTTGGTCGAAGTCCGACTAGGATTTCTACTCTATAACCCTGTCCCCCGGTATATAAGGGGAGGCAGGGCGCCCCCTGAGGGCATAAGAACAATCTCACCAGAGAAACCTCAAAGGCAATACACCACAACTGGACATAGGGTATTACCTCATCTCGAGGGCCTAAACCAGTATAAATTGTTCGTGTTCCTTTGCAATCCATCAAGTTTAGGTCTCACGAGTAGCTCATTATTGCCGATACAAAACATCGACAGTTGGCGTGCCAGGTAGGGGCATTGGCGAGATCATCTTTGACAAGCCTGATGGATTTGACCACTGGAGTCGACGGCATCAACTTCTCTCCCGGGCAAACAATCAGCTTTGGGAGCTTCGACACAGTCGCCGACGAATTCGGCAACCTCACCCTATCTGACTTGGATCCGTTTCGATTGGCTAGGAATCAAGCCGACTCTGCGCCGGTTAGCCTACGTGACGCTGCAGCGATCCTCGTCGACATGCTGCGGCAATCTTCAACATGCCCTGGTCTTGGGACAACTCTTTCTTTCGGTGTTTGACTCGGACTCAGCTTCGAGCCAGTCGAGATAGGGCTAAGAGAGAAGGAGATCATCAATCTCCTATTTGGACTCGGCAATGCCACGGATAACTTCAATCAGCATCTGACGCTGCAAACCTGATCCACTGGAGTTAGACTCGGATATGGCCTAGTGCCGCTCGAGATCGGATCTAGGGAGTTTGTAGTTGTAATCACCCCCATCAACTACTCTGATTCTGACTCTAAATCGGACAGCAGTTCGGCGAGCTTCTATTCACCACGCGAAATCTTCATGGCGTCCAAGGGTTCCACTCCCACTCAGGAGGCACACTGATTACGTGATCAACAAGAGAAGGAGGCCCGCCTACTACGTGAACAACAGGAGGAAGATGTAAGACGCTTGCAGGCCGAGCGCGATGCTCGCAACGACGACCTGTGCAAGGCTTGGCGGACTGCTCAACAGCAAATCCTCCAAACCCGAGTCAGTGACCACGACGTTTTTGTAACTCCTGAACAGAACGTTGTGGCCACTACGACTCTACTGGATACACTGTAGTTTGGGCCTGATCACCAGGCCACCTCGACAATATCAAGGATAAAAGCCATGATCACTGCTGCTGCATGCCAGCAACGTCAATAGTCGGGTGACAGTCTCATACCGACCAACAGGTCAGCTTCTCCAATGACGGTCTCATCTGCCTCAACACAACGCCAAGCAGCCGGCTCTCGGTCGCACACGGAGTCATGCCACACGTCACTCGGCAACCACAATAACGACCAGTGGCGCCAACATCAAGACGACCATTGGGATAACCAGGATGTTCAAGGCCGACTACGACGTGATCTTCGGCAAGACATCAACGCACAACACCGTGAACATGAGGAAGACGAGTATCGCCGACTAGAAGACGAGAATGAGCGCTTTGGCCTCCACCATGAATGGTTTCACCACTGCAGTCGGAGTCAGAGTTCGCATACTGATGAAGGAGTATCAGCCTTTACCCATGAGCTGCAACAAGTTGATTGGCCGTCAAGCTTCAGGCTGACTGGAATTGAAAAATACGACGGGATGACCAACCTCGAGTCCTGGCTCACAGTTTACACTCTGGTGATCCGAGCAGCTGGAGGAGATCACAAGGCCATGGCTAACTACCTCCCAGTTGCTCTAGCCGACTCGGTGAGGACATGGCTAACTGGACTTCCTAAGAGGTCAATAAGCTCCTAGGGAGAAATCTGGGAGTGCTTTATCGCCAATTTCCAAGGAACGTACGAGAGGCCATCTTCCGAGTATGATCTGTATCAGTTCCATCAAAGGAATAATGAGTCTCTTCGTGATTTCATAAAAAGGTTTTCTGAGAAGAGGAATTCAATCCTGAAAATCAAGGACGAGGTCGTCATCGCCGCCTTTCGAAAAGGAGTCAAGGACACTCCGTTCATTGCTAAGTTCACTCGGAAGCCTCCAAGTTCTGTCAAAGCTCTATTCGACATGGCAAACATATACGCTGACTTGGTTGACGCTGTTGCTGAGGCCCTTGATGACAAAAAAGACACCCCGACAAAAAGAGCGGAAGGACACCGATGATGCGGCCTCGACTAAGGCTGGGAACCACAAACGCAAATCGGACGACTTCATTGTGGCAATCGGTCGCAACCGTTTTCAACCTCCTAGAACCGAAGATTATCAGAATGACAAGTGACATGCTCGGGGGCTCAAAAACTCAAATGCAAGGATGGCATCCCCACTTCCAACTTGTGCAATACTGAACAACTAAGTTATTTTCTGATAAATATTTTCTCCTTTGTATGATATTCTTATCTAAATGGCTAGGAGGCAACTCACTTCCCTATGGTTTGACTCGGATACGGCTTAGTGCCAGTCGGGATCGGATCTAGGGGGATGAGATCGTCAATTCCTCACTTGGCCTCGCCAATGCCATAGCTGTTTACACTTAATAGGTGTACATACTGCGCATTTTCTGTTTTTGCTCTTAATAATTGCAAAAGTACTCGAGTAGCATAAATTCTGATCTGTGAAGGTTTGCTCCATGAAAGACAAACTCAAGTCACCCAAAACGGGTGTCTGGGAAAGAGCCATGAGCCGACTCCCGATGCTAGGGGGCTATGACTAGTCAGGCAGAGTGTTTAAACGTAAAGAGTCGACTACTCGGGGAAATTAATATCAATGAGATGAGGAACATATATTTACATCTATTATTAAATAGATCAATTTTCTTTGGGTGATTGTTTTCTTGATCAGATGCTACTCATCCGATATGTTTATAATTGCAGGCCAGTTTCGGATATGTGTAATAGGAACTCGGGGCTACGAGCCTATCTCCTACGCTCGGGGGCTAGACCAGTCTGCCATGATACACTTAGAGTGCGACGCTTCAAGAATCACTTGGAATGCTCCACGAGGGCTACTGTCCAAGTACTCGTGCCAGTCGGGACTCGAATATCACCTTTACTTTGGAACGCTCCATGTGTGCTAATAACTGACCTCCAGCGCTAGTCGGGGCTCGGGTACCACACTTAATGGCAACGGAGCGCCCAATCTTCCGTTAGGTAAGGATAACTCTCAATTTGGTGGAGAATTGACACTCACAATCCGGCTTCTGATCACCAAGACCCGAACCCTGCAATCGCAGCACCACATCTCCACTCGTTATCAACTGTGCGCTGCCTGGTTGATCTTGCCATGTAGGCTAATCCTTGCAAGCGAATTGAAGAACACAAGCAAGAACAAAGAAGATTGCAACACAACTTGCAGATGAATGATTATACTCTCGAAGTTGGGGTCTCACAAACCGATAAACGGCGAAACTATTCAAAGACAAATTAATCTAAGCAAAACCCACCCTAAACGGCGGCGGCTACTGAATATATATGAGTTAGGACGTCCTAGGGTGAGGGTTTGCCCTGTGAGGGGTGCACTCCTCTTAGGTTTAGCCCACGATACAAATACAAAGCCCAAAGGCCCAAACTAACACGGATAGAAAAAATGATGCAAGTTGTTTTGATGATTCTGGACAGCTTAGGAGGAATTTTGGCATGAAACCAAAACCATCTTAAAGTAGACTTCATAAGCTTTCCAACAAGTACTTGTAGGCCCTGTAACTCCTTTTGGATCAAAAGTGATGGCCATTTGAAGTTGACGCTGTCTCCCAGCCCAAAACTGAATCGGTCTCGGGAATAGGAGTTTACTTGCACTTGTTGTCTCCACATTAATATTTGGTTTCTTGAGCTATTCTCCATTGTCTTCTCCCAGGTTCCTAATAATAATAAAATCATCATAAGAATTAAATAGCATGCTATTCATAGAATATTTCCATGTAAGCTTAGGAACGCATTCACCTAGCGATTAAGTTGACGGCCACATGCGCGAGTAATTGGTTCTTGGACCTATGGCACATCTTGTTCAACATAAGGAGGTTGTAAGTGTGTATCTAAAGAAGTGATGTCCTCATCATCCTCCCCCTCTTGATTTGGAGTCGTCCTTGACTCAAGGTCATCTTCTTCACCCAAATAAGGCTTCAAATCAGCAACATTGAAAACATCACTCACACCATAATCTACAGGCAAATCAATCTTGTATGCATTATCATTTATCTTTGCAAGAACTTTAAAAGGACCAGCAGCTTGAGACATTAATTTTGACTTGTGCAAAGTAGAAAACCTTTCCTTTTTTAAGTGTAACCAAACAAGATCACTGGGTTCAAAAATAAGCTCCTTTCTACCTTGACTACCAGCAAGTTTATACTTTGTATTCATATGCTCAATATTTTTCTTAGTGGTCTCATATAACTTAAGCACAAATTCAGCCTGTGTCTTAGTATCAAAATTCACTTTTTTAGAAAAAGGTAAAGGCAATAAATCAATTGGAGCACGAGGGTTAAAGCCATATACCACCTGGAATGGCTCATCTTTGTGGTGGAGTGCAACGAACGGTTATAGGCGAACTCCACATGTGGAAGACATTCTTCCCACATCTTCAAATTATTCTTCAAAACAACCTGCAATATCGTTGACAAAGTACGATTCACCACCTCATGCTCAATTCCTTTCATAGACAGCAGCCCCGGGGGTATCTCACTTGGAAATACATTAGCAAATTCCTGCAAAAGGTTAGTAATAGCACATGGCAAAGAAGGAGGCAAGTCCTCAAGGGTAAAGAATGTTCCCTTGCAAACCAAAGCATAGCAAATAGATTCATTAACATTTAACTCAGAAATCTCAGATTTAGTAGCTAACATGGAAACTCCTTTCAACTTAAGTGTGTCTTTTGAAGCATGTGGCTCTTTTTTCTCCTTTTTAGGTGGAAAAACATCTTTAACTACTTGCTGATTTTCAGACTTAGATTTATCTTTAGCACGCGCTATATCGTCCTTCAAAATTTCAGCAGGGGTGATTGGTAGTAATTCAATTTTTTTGCCATTATGTGTGAAAGTATACGTGTTAGTTCTACCACGGTACAACACATCTCTATCATATTCCCAAGGTCTACCCAAAAGCAAAGAACATGCTTGCATAGGCACGACATCAAAGTTTGCACTATCATGGTAACTTCCAACAGAAAATTGCACTCTCACAACTTTACTTACCTTCAACTTACCACAAGAGTTGAACAATTGGATGTAGTAAGGCCATGGATGTGGTTGTGTAGGCAAACCTAGCTTGTCAACCAAATCTGAACTAGCAAGGTTGCTACAACTTCCGCTATCAATGACAACATGACATGCTCTATTGTGAACCACGAACCTTGACTGGAACAAATTGTGGCGCTGATTTTGCTCCACTTTCTCCATTTGAGCACTTAGCACCCATTTTGCTACAATGCTCAAGTAGTTGCTTGTATCTTCCGCACATATGTGCTCCACATCCTTATCGCTCTTGTCTTCCTCACCTACATTGTTAGTGCCATGTGCTAATTCATCATCAACATCACTAGCACTAGTGTACTCACCATCATCTGAAGCAATGAGAACTCTCTGATTTGGGCAATCACGTTGCACATGGCCCATCCCTTTGCACTTGAAGCATTGGATATTCCTCGTTCGTCCCATAGAAGCAACCGATGATGCGCTTTTTGAGGGTACCTGTACGCGAACAGATATACTCACCTCAGTAGCTCGTGAAGATGGCGCTGCTGGTGCCATATTGGTGGAAGGCGTAGAAGTCCGAATAGGGACACTTTTGCCTTGCCCAATGGAAGGCCTCGATGTAGACGTGCTTTCCCAATTGTTCCTTCTCAATGGCTGCCTTTCCTGCAATTATTGTTCAACTAATATAGCTAGATGGAACAATCGGTTAAGAGAATCGTATTCTTTATATTGAATAATGTCCTGAATTTCACGTCTCAACCCCCCATAAAATCGAGCCATCTTATCCTCCTCATCCTTCTCTGCCTCACAACGCAACATTCCTTTTTGTAGCTCCTGAAAGTAATCTTCTATAGATTTTTGTCCTTGGTCTAAGTGTTGCAACTTATTTCTCAAATCACGTTTGAAGGATGGAGGAATAAACCTACTCCGCATAGCTCGCTTCAACCTTTCCCATGTGTCAGGTTCTAGGCCAGTCTTAACTAGTTCATTCCATCAGGTAGTAGCAAAGTCTTTGAACTCACTAGTTGCTTGCCTAACTCTATGATTTTTAGGAACTAAATGGGAATTAAATTTCTGCTCTACAGTCATCTCCCAACCCAAATAAGCTTCAGGTTCATATTTTCCAGAAAATGAAGGCAAGATAAATTTAACTTTAGCAAAAGGATCATCGTTACCTCGCCCTTGGCGGTTTCCTCCCATACCTTGACGATTGCGGTGAAGGCATTGACATAGTCGTGCCTCTTTTGTCACTCGCCGGTCAACCTCTCCATCGTCTCCATCGTCATCATACATCATGTCCTGGTTGGCATCATCTCCAGCGGGTGGCTGATGGGTCTCCAATTCATCAATCCTCCCAGTCAGCGTGGCTACTCATCTATCCAGGCTTTCAAGCGTGTGGTTTATGTTCTGCTTGGCAAGAGCATCGTTGACCCCCTTCAGAATGGTTTCATTCAGCCCCTTCATCATCTGGTCCATGTAGCCTTGCATCTCGCTGTGAAGAACGCACTCCGAGATTTCGTCGGTCCTTGACATTGTTAGCAAGAAGACAGAGAAAACACAAAGGAATTATCCCTATCAACTACTACTATGAAAGGATAGTGGACACTCGCAAATGAAAGCACCTTACTGAGCTCTTACAAGGTTCTGAGACTAGCGAGCAAAGGATGGTACAACCGGTGGCTGGTTCATGATACCTTGAGGGCATGATCCAGTGATTGCAAGGGTCGAGACCATGCTGACCAGGAGTATATATGTGGAGCTTGGGAGGCCAAAAATGTTAGTAGCACACAATTCAATAACAGATACTAATGCTGAATAAATGTCCAAAGCACTTGTCCTAGTTGCTGGCCTAAACGCGTCCTAAACCAGATGCGATAAAACAAGGGAGACAAACAAGTATGACAGGACAGCAGCAAGGAAAAAAGGACAAGGCAAAAACACAACATAAAACAACACACAGCTGGCTCCCTAGTATGTCCTATGTGCTCCTCTCCTTTTCTTTTTTTCTTCTTTCACACCTTTTTTTATTTTTTTTATTTTTATGATATTTTTTTCTCAACTAGGAGCACGGGAACAACAACCTCAGGAGGTGGCAGCTCAGTCTGATATAGATGTGGCCTGTAGAAATACACAAGCGTGCTTTAAAAATCGTGCTAGAACTTTAGAGTGCGGATACTCACTTTTTCGGCCTGAATTTTGCATAACTGATTTTGACCAACCCAATGAAGTGGGGGTGAACCGAATGGGAATTTTTTTGTAGATATCCATAGACTATTTATTTGCCTGATTGCGAGTTCGTATGCGAAAGTTATGGCTGTGTCAAGGAAGGTCCTCCGTATCAGTGTTTTGGTGGAGGCTGATTCGGGATCAGGTGGTGAAACTAGGAATGATATGGTGGCGGTGGCTGCTAGGGAGGTGGATGGAGATGTAGGGTGATCAAAGGACGTGATATATGACACTAAAACAGAACACACAATGACCAACACTTGCACAAGATGGTTAGTAGATGGAAAACAAAGATGGTTTGTGGTGGCGCGGCGGATGGATCATGAACTGGACTCAAACATAATCTAAGCCAGCAACCGAACTCGACCTAGGACACAAACTCAACACTACGGACTCTGAAACAGAATTATGCAAAAGGCTAAATGTGGTTGTAGGATAAGGAAAAACCTATGATTACCAATTGTTTTTTTTTTGTGGCTTTTCTGGACTCTAGGTATAGGAAACAAAGATTGAAACAGGACGGAACAGAATGATACCTAACGGGCAACCTTCGCTCTGATACCACTTGATGGCAACGGGGTGCCCGATCTTCCGTTAGGTAAGGATAACTCTCGATTTGGTGGAGAATTGACACTCACGATCCGGCTTCTGATCACCAAGACCCGAACCCTGCAATCGCAGCACCACGTCTCCTCTCGTTATTAATCGTGCGCTGTCCAGTTGACCTCGCCATGAAGGCTAATCCCTGCATGCGAATCGAAGAACAAAAGCAAGAACAAAGAAGATTGCAACTCAACTTGCAGATGAATGATTATACTCTCGAAGTTAGGGTCTCACAAACCAATAAACGACGAAGCTGTTCAAAGACAGATTAATCTAAGTAAAACCCACCCTAAATGGCGGCGGCTACTGAATATATATGAGTTAGGACGTCCTAGGGTGAGGGTTTGCCCTGTGAGGGGTGCACTCCTCTTGGGTTTAGCCCACGACATAAATACAAAGCCCAAAGGCCCAAACTGACTCGGATAGAAAAAATAACGCAACTTGTTTTGATGATTTTGGACAGCTCAGGAGGAATTTTGGCATGAAACCAAAACCATCTGAAAGTAGACTTCATAAGCTTTCCAACAAGTACTTGTAGGCCTTGTAACTCCTTCTGGATCAAAAGTTATGGCCGTTTGAAGTTGACGCTGTCTTCTAGCCCAAAACTGAATTGGTCTCGGGAATAGGAGTTTACTTGCATTTGTTGTCTCCACTTTAATATTTGGTTTCTTGAGCTATTCTCCATGGTCTTCTCCCAGGTTTCTAATAACAATAAAATCATCAGAAGAATTAAATAGCATGCCATTCGTAGAAATATTTCCATGTAAGCTTAGGAACTCATTCACCTGGCGATTAAGTTGACGACCACGTGCGTGAGTAATTAGTTCTTGGACCTATGGCACATCTTGTTCAATATGAGGAGGTTGTAAGTGTGTATCCAAAGAAGTGATGTCCTCATCATCACACTGTTGGGTAAGGTATGCCCCATGAGGGTCGCTAGCCGAATCCTATGCTAATGCTAGGTTCGGGTACCATATTTGGCCACAACTTTGTTGGGTAGGGTATGCCCCATGAGGGTTGTCAGCCGAATTCTATGCTAATGCGAGGATCGGGTGCCTTATTCAGCTACAACTCTGTTGGATAGGGTACGCCCCATGAGGGTCACTAGCCGAATCCTATGCTAATGCAAGGTTCGAGTACCTTATTCGGCTATAATTTTGCTATGTTGGGTATGCCCCAAGAGGGTCACTAGCCGAATCCTATGCTAGCGCAGTGTTCGGGTACCTATTTGGCCAAAACAAGGATAGAAGCCACTACTGGAGCTTTTAGTCAGAGGTAGCACCAAACCTAAAACCTATGGAGGTGCTCATTATTTTTCAAGACTGGAAGACTCCAATCATTTGATTCTTACTAGAAGATGAACTTCCTAAAGATTGCAACGAAGCTGAGTAAGTCAAGCGACGGAGCAAAACCTTTATCGTCAAAGCGCATCCGGAGTTCTCATGCACTGCGCATACCTGAGGAGGGCAAGTAGATCCTGCAATATATCCACTCGGGCATCTGTGGCAACCATGTTGCATCCAGAACATAAGTTGGAATGGCTTGCAGACAAGGATTCCTATGGCAGATTGCGGTTACCAACGTTGAAGTACTCGTCCTGTCCTACAAGGGATGTCAATTTTTTGTTCGGCAGACTCACCTACTAGCACAGGAGATGCAAACTATCATTTGTGCAATGCATACTGAGTATGATCTACAGATCTGGTGTCCTCAATTGCATCATTATGGACAATGCACTCGGTTCATGGGTGGCATATTCAAAGATTTCTGCAACAATTTTGGCATGAAAATCTGCTACGCTTTGGTGGTACACCCCCAACGCGACGGGCAGGTTGAACAATGATCAAAATCTCTGGATTTTATAGGGCTGCGCTGGGTAGGTCGGTTTAGGCCGGCTTATTCAGTAGTAGACCAAAGATATGAGTTCTTAAATTGCATGCCCTAGTGGGTCGCCCGCTGGTCGCGTTAAAATCACGATGCAGGTGCTATTTTACAAGAACCAATTAAATAATCAGATACGCTTCATGCTAAGCCTACAGCCAGGTGTATACATTCGGATATCTTGATTATTTTAAGGTATTGAGCATATATCCTTATAAGGATCGACAGCTAGTCTCCATTAAAATTAGGGATGCAGGTATCTCTCAAGTACACCTGACCACATGTTGGGTTAAAATCCATAAAGTGGCACTCGGCTTACATGCTTAGCCAACAATTGCCCTGAGCAAAAATTATTCCAGCTGACATGATGCTGAAGTGTCTACATACCGTGTGGTATACTACTCAGGAAAGACTACAAGGTTAAAGATCTTTAACTTTATATTTAATTGTTTCACAATTAAGCACAAAGTCAGGGGCTACACCTAATAGGTGCGCCTATTCAGCGCACACTATTCATATTTTTCTATGAAGCCCTTCATAGCCTCGTTGTCAACTGACATGAAGTAGGACTCGGGAGAAGAAGCACTCGGACAAAGAGTACTCGGGAGCAATGCACTCGGGAATTCTTCACCGTGGAGGATGAGCACTCGGCGTCAGCTGTGACTCAACTATAAAGGTCTCAGGGGCTATTGTGGGCCCCAGGTACCTCATAAGAAGCATTAAGTCACTCGGACAGAGGATGGGCCTAACCTTGTAATTAGGGATACAATAGGACTCGACATATATAACCTTGTACGACAAGGAAAGGATATAATCCTAGTTGGGCATGTTGTATTCCTAGAAGTAAATCCCTTGGTTGGAGTTCGACTGGGATTCCTATTTTATAACCCTGTCCCCCGGTAAATAAGGGGAGGCAGGGCGCTCCCTGAGGGCAGAAGAACAATCTCACCAGAGAAACCTCAAAGGCAATACACCACAACTGGACGTAGAGTATTACCTCATCTCGAGGGGCAAAACCAGTATAAATTGTTCGTGTTGCTTTGCAATCCATCAAGTTTAGGTCTCACGAGTAGCCCCATATAATTATTGCCGATACAAAACATCGACAACAAGCGTAATCTTGGTGGGGTCAGAAGGGTCCATGGGGATCTTCTTCGTCTCTGAGTCTACTAAAATTCCCGACTTGGCTGCTTTCTTAGCCGGGACTTGGTCGTCCTCGTTTGCGGTTGTTGCAGCTAGTCGGATATTGCTTCATCCGACTGCCGCTTCATGAGACTAGGCCAACTCGCAACTCTCCTTGTCATAGGTGAAGGCTTGCTTGACATTGTTGCGCAGGGAAAATACTCATGCTGGTTCTAGCATGAGAGTATCTCTAGATTGTTGTCGTTGATGGCATGCCGCAGCGGTGATCATTGCCTTGATCCTTGCAATAGTCGGGGTGGCATGGTGGTCGGGCCCGAACTACAAGCTGTCTAGTAAGGTGGTAGCACTATGACGTTCTGTTGTGGGGTCACGAAGACGTCGTGGTCACCAACTCGGATTTGGAGGATCTCTTGTTGAGCAGTCCGCCCAGCCTTGCGCAAGTTGTCGTTGCGAGCATCACCCTATGCTTGCAAGCCTCGTGCGTCTTCCTCCTGTTGCTCACGTAGTCGGCGAGCCTCCTCCTCTTGCTGATTGCGTAGTCGGTGTGCATCTTGAGTGCGAGTTGAGCCCTTGGACGCCATGAACACTTCGCGTGGTGGAGAAAAGCTTGCCGAGCTGCTGTCCGACTGTGAGTCAGAGTCGGAGTAGTTTAGGGGGCTGATTACAACTCCAACCTCCCTAGATCCGATCTCGAGTGGCTCTGGGCTGTATCTGGGTCGAACTCCAGGGGATTGGATCTGCTGCATCGGAGTTAGACTGAATTTATCCATGGAATTTCCGTGTCCGAACAGGAGATTGACGATCTCTTCCTCCCTTAGCCCAACCTCGGCCAGCTCAAGACTGAGTCCGAGTCGAACACTGAAAGAAAGAATTATCCCTAGACTCGCAAATCTTGGGGCTACTCATGATAGCCGTGCCGTTGAGTAGGCCAATTGGCATGGAGTTGGCTTGGTTCCTAGCCAATCGGGTTGAATCCAAGTCAGTCAGGGTGAGGTTGCTGAATCTGTCAGTGATGAAGTCGAGGCTCCCGAAGCTGATTGTCTGCCCGGGGAAGAATTTGACGCTGTTGACTCCGGTGGTTGGATCTATCAGGCTTGTTGAAGATGATCTCGCCGAAGCCCCTACCTGGCGCGCCAACTGTCGATGTTTTGTATTGGCAGTAATAATATGGGGCTACTCATGAGACCTGAACTTGATGGATTGCAAAGGAACACGAAACAAGTTTATCCTGGTTCAGGCCCTCAAGGTGAGGTAATACCGTACTTCCAGCTATTGTGTATTGCCTTTGAGGTTTCTCTGATGAGATTGTGCTCTTGTGTTGTTCTCTGCCCCAGGGGGCTCCTCGCCTCCCCTTATATACTGGAGAGGTGAGGTTACTTGATAGGAATCCTAGTCAGACTCTGACCAAGGGATCTCCTTTAAGGAATACAACGTATCCGACTAGGACTATATCCCTTTATTATCATACAAGGTAATATGCACCAAGTCCTGTTGTATCCCTAATTATAGGATTAGGCCCATCCTCTTTCCTAGTGGCCTCAAAGTTTCCCAAGAGGTACCTGAGGCCCATGGCCTCCACAAGTCCCCACTTCTTACACTAGCCCACTGTAATGATATTTGCACCAATTTTAAATTTTTCTGCCAAAATTAGACTGCCTGTGATGATATTTATCTCCAATTTACAATTTTTACTGCCTATATACATATTCATTGATGATTATATTGAGCTCATAATTGATGATCGATTCAAATATACATATGATGAATGAAGGTCCAATCAATGACATATTATCGTACATTGTTATGCATACAGTCATACATATGAATGAAATATTTACCGCACTACACAGAATTTAATTATATCATAGTTTTTTCAGTCAATTAGTTCTAAAAATTTGGGGTCCATGGTGAGAATGCCTTCTTCATCAAAGAAACACCCTAACTTGTGACAACACTCATTTTGGATGAAGTGGCACATGTCCCACTGTATATTTTCAATGGATTGATCATCCATCTCTCGTTCCAATCTTGGAATTCAAGGCAGCTTAATCAAAAACAGGAAAAATTAAAATTGAAGGCATTACCAACCGTTACATACAAATAATTGTAATGACATATATATGTAATTAACTTACATCCTCAAGTTTCTTAAAATATCTCCCTTCTACTCTTAGATACTCGCAAACATAATATCCACGGAGGATGCTGCCTTTTGGTTGCTTATGGCACTTTGTAAGACGTAAAATACAATGTAATTAAATTAGTTACGTGTATACACAAACAAGATAAGTTTTTTTTGGCATGGATAGTATATTACTAGCCACTTATTATGGACCAATATCCGGGCTCTGTCCATTACCTTTTCTTCTTCTTTCATATAGTAGAACTTGTATGCATTGTTATAACAAATTAAATGTATTGAGTTTTTATTAGTCAAAAGTGTACAAACCGGCCTAAATGAAAGTGTATGAGAGATATGTTTACTAATTATGACATGGAGGATTTGGTTGTAGGACTGGAACAGGGTGTCGAGGGGGTCCTATACGACTTCTTCTCCATGCTTCGTATACATCAGGAAATATATAAAGTGGTTGCTATAAATAGCATAAACTGTTTAGTTGGCCAAGTATCGATTAGGTAGAAGTGAAGTAGCTAGAGGGTATCAAACTTACCCAAAGTTGTATGGGGCCATTATACATTTTTTGTTCTGCATAGACAATATTGCACACCCTATTTACACGGCCACCTCCAACATTTTTTATTTTTTCTTTTTTCAATGTATTCCTCCCTCTCCTCAGGTGTCCTATCCATTAGCTTCTTGGATTTCTTCTCATCTAATTTAAAAGTGTGATTTGGATCGAAAATGCGAGACAGGTTGAGGAAGCTGATGGATTCTCCCTTCTTCTCTGGTAGGATATAATTCATCCTACAAAAAAACTCTAATCAGTACTTGTTAAAAACATAATTTCGTAAGTGTTTGAACAAACATAATTGAATGTATGTATACACGTTCATGCACCACACAGCGATGAGATTGACATCAAGTTTTTCCCGATGGTATAAGGCGTGGATGTCTCTAAATTCAACAAATACAATGCTTCCTCCGTCCATGAAAATCTTAGGGGGTGCATAACGGTTATTGCGTTGAGGCCCTTTTGGCTTGCTTTCATGTACCAACGGTGCCATCTTCTTAGCTGCTATGGACCACTGTCCAAAGCCCAGCTGGGTAGGAAAGCTTTGCCATTCTCAAAATTTTCTAGTACATCAGAGGTAGGTGCAAAGTCCAACTCCTTAGACAAGCTTACTTTCAAGCCCTTGATCTTAGCATCATCGTCCTTTTTTCCCCTTCGCTTTTCTCCCTTTGCCCTTGAATGCGCTTAACGTCCACATGTCCATATGCTCATTTTTTGACTTCTTATCGTGTTCTCTTATCTTCTGTAGCACTACAGGAGATGTCGGTCTTTAGGGGAAAGCTTGAACTTCTTCTAAATGGGCCTCACACTAATCTAATAGTGCAAGCGCCTTAGCTTGAACTTGTTCTACATGGGCCTCACACTGATCTAATTGTGGAGGTGCTTCCACTTGAACTTGTTCTATAGGCCCCTCAGCACAATCTAAGAGTGGAGACAATCTGAGAGTGGATGCGCCTCAGCTTGTTCTGCTATTCATTGCGTTTCATCTACTCCTGTATCAACTTTAGAAGGAACTGGTGGTGATGGTTGCCTCTGGGACTGCGCCTTGGGGGAATCTATTTGCGCTTGCCTCGGTGACGGCTGCTTCGGCTCTTCCTGACTGTCTTGGTTCCGCAGAATAATATCTCGGTGTCAATGTTTTATATCAGCAATAATAATATGGGGCTACTCGTGAGACCTAAATTTGATGGATTGCAAAGGAACACGAAACGATTTATCATGGTTCAAGCCCTCAAGGTGAGGTAATACCCTACTTCCAGCTGTTGTGTATTGCCTTTGAGGTTTCTCTGGTGAGATTGTGATATGTCCTCGAGGAGGTACCCTGCCTCCCCTTGTGATATGTCCTCGAGGAGGTACCCTGCCTCCCCTTATATACCAAGGAGACAAGGTTACAAGGTAGGAATCCCAGTCAAACTTTGACCAAGGGATTTCCTTCTAGGAATACAACGTGCCCGACTAGGACTATATCCTCTTCTTGTCGTACAAGGTAATGTATGCCGAGTCCTATTGTATCCCTAATTACAAGATTAGGCCCATCCTCTGTCCAAGTGGCCTTAATGCTTCTTATGAGGTACCCGGGTCCCATGGCCTCCACAGCAGCCCCTGAGACCTTCATAGTTGAGTCACAACTGATACCGAGTGCTCATCCTCCTTGGTGAAGGCTTCCCGAGTGCTTTGCTCTCGAGTACTTGTTGTCCGAGTGCTTCTTCTCCAAGTCCTGCTTCATATCGGCTGGCAACGAGGCTATGAAGGGCTTCATGGAAGAATATGAATAGTGTGCACCGAATAGGCGCACCTATTAGGTGTAGCCCCCGACTTTGTGCTTAATTGTGAAACAATTAAACATAAAGTCAAAGATTTTTAACCTTTTAGTCTTTCCCGAGTAGTGTACTACTCGGAAATTAGACTCTTCAGCATCATGTCAGTTGCAAGAATTTTTGCTCAAGGCAATTGTTGGCTAAGCATGTAAGCTGAGTTCCACTTCATGGATTTTAACCCAATATGTGGTCAGTTGTACTTGACAGATACCTGCAAACTCTGACTGAAAGCTCTAGTAGTGGCTTCTATCCTTATTTTGGCCAAATAGGTACCCGAACGCTGCGCTAGCGCAAGATTCGGCTGGCAACCCTCTTGGGGCATACCCAACCTGGTAAAATTGTAGCCGAATAAGGTACCCGAACATCATATTAGCATAGAATTTAGCTGGCGACCCTCATGGGGCGTTCTTTACCCAACAAAGCCATGGCCAAATAAGGTACCCGAACCTTGCATTAGCATAGGATTTGGCTGGCGACCCTCATGGGGCGTACCATACCCATTAGTGTGATACCCGAGCCCCGACTAGTGCCGGAGGTCGGTTATTAGCCCCCATGGGGCATACCAAGATAAAGGTGACATCCATGTTCCGACTGGTGCGAGTACTCGGTCAGTAGCCCTCGTGGAGTATTCTGAGTGATTCTTGAAGCGACGCACTCCAAGTGTATCTTGGCAGACTGGTCTAGCCCCCGAGCGTAGGAGATCGGCTCATAGCCATGAGTTCCTGTTACACGTATCTGGAACTAGCCCTGCATTATAAACATATCGGATGAGTAGCATTTGATGAAGAAAATAATCACCCGAAGAAAATTTATGTATTTTACAATAGATGTAAATATGTGTTTCTCCTCCTATTGATATTAATTTCCCGGAGTAGTTAACCACTTTCGTTTAAACACTCTGCCCGACTAGTCATAGCCCCCTAGCATCGGGAATCGGCTCATGGCTCTTTCCTAGACACGCGTTTTGGGTGACTTGAGTTCATCTTTCATGGAGCAAAGCTTTACGGATCGGAATTTATGCTACTCGAGTACCTTTGCAATCATTAAGAGCAAAAACAGGAAATGCGCAGTATGTACACATATTAGGTGTAAGCGGCTGCGGCATTGGTGAGGCCGAGTGAGGAATTGATGATCTCATCCCCCTAGATCTGATTCCGACTGGCACTAAGCTGTATCCGAGTCAAACCATAGGGAAGTGAGTTACCTCCAGCCCCGTTTAGATGAGAATATCATATAAAGGAAGAAATATGTATTAGAAAGCAACTTAGCTGTTCGGTATTACACAAGTTGGGAGTGGGGATGCCATCCATGCAATTGAGCTTTTGAGCCCCTGAGCATGTCACTTATCGTTCTGATAGTCTTCAGTTCTAGGAGGTCGAAGACGGTTGCGACCGACTACCACAATGAAGTTGTCCGACTTGCATTTGTGATTCCCAGCCTTAGTCGGGGCTGTTCCATTGGTGTCCTTCTGCTCCTTCTGTCGGGGTGCCTTTTTGTCATCGAGGCCTCAGCAACAGCGTTGGCTGAGTCGGCGTATTTTTTTGTCATGTCGAATAGAGCTTTGACAGAACTTGGAGGCTTCCGAGTGAACTTAGCGATGAATGGGGTGTCCTTGACTCCTTTTCGAAAGGCGGCGATGACGACCTCATCCTTGATCTTCGGGAATGAATTCCTCTTCTCTGAAAATCTCTTGATGAAATCACGAAGAGACTCATTCTTAATTTGATGGCATTGATACAGGTCGTACTCGGAAGATGGCCTCTCGTATGTCCCTTGGAAATTGGCAATGAAGCGTTCCCGGAGTTCTCCCCAGGAGCCGATTGATCTCTTAGGGAGTCCTGTTAGCCATGTCCTCACCGAGTCGGCTAGAGCGACTGGGAGGTAGTTAGCCATGGCCTTATGATCTCCTCCAGCTATTCGGATTGCCAGAGTGTAAACTGTGAGCCAGGCCTCGGGGTTGGTCTTCCCATCGTATTTTTTAATTCTAGTCGGCTTGAAGCCTGACGGCTAGTCGACTTGTTGCAACTCGTGGGTGAAGGCTGGTACACCTTCATCTGTGTGAGGACTTCGACTCCGACTACGGCGGTGAAACCGCTCATGGTGGAGGCCGAAGCGCTCATTCTCATCTTCTAGTCGGTGACGCTCATCTTACTTGTGTTCGCAGCGTCGTGCATTGATGTCTTGCCGATGATCACGTCGTAGTCGGCCTCAGACATCCTGATTATCACAGCGGTCATAATGATGATGCTGCCGTTGATTGTTACTCGGATTGCCGAGTGATGTATGTCGTGACTCTGAGTGATGCTGACCAAAGCCATCTGCTCGGTGCCATGCTGAAGCAGATGAAACTGCCGTGTCTAAAGCCATCTTGTTTGATGGTATGAAAGTGTCTCGAGATTGTTGTCACTGCTGACAAGCTACAGTGGTGATCATTGCTTTGATCCTCGCGATTGTCGAGGTGGCCTGGTGGTCGGGCCTAAACTGCAAGGTGTCAAGTAATGTGGCAGTGGCTACGACGTTCTGTTGTGGAGTCACGAAGATGTCATGGTCGCTAACTCGGGTTTGGAGGATATCTTGTTGAGCAGCCCGCCCAGTCTTGTTCAAGTTGTCATTGCGAACATTGCGCTTGGCCTGCAGGCGTCTTGCGTCCTTCTCCTGTTGCTCATGTAGTCGATGAGCCTCCTGGTCGCCTAGTTGGTGTGCATCATGTGTTGGAGTTGATCCCTTTGACGCCATGAAGACCTCGCGTGGTGGAGAAAAACTTCCCGAGCTGCTGTCCGACTGGGAGTCGGATTCGTTGTAGTTTAGCGGTGTGATAATGACCCCAACCTCCCTGGACCCGATCTTGAGAGGCTCTGGGCCGTATCCGAGTCGAATTCCAGAGGATTGAGTTTGCCGCATCAGATTGGAATTGAAGATTGCTATGGCGTTGTCGAGTCCAAATGGGAAATTGATGATCTCGTCTCCCTTGGACCCGATCTCGATCGGCTTGGAGCCGAATCCGAGTCGAATATCAGGAAAGAGAGTTGTCCTAGGACTCGTAGATCTTGGGTGTTGCCGAAGCAGGATGTTGAAAACTACTAAGGAGTTGAGTAGGCCAACCGGAGCTGAGTTGGCTTGGTCCCTGGCCGATTGGGTTGAAACTGAGTCGGACAAGGTGAGGTCGCCAAGTTTGTCAGCAACGAAGCTGAGGCTCCTGAAGCTGATTGTTTACCCGGGGAAGAACTTGACATCGTCGACTCCGGTGATTGGATCCATCAGGCTCATTGAAGATTATATCACCGAAGACCCTACCTGGTGCGCCAACTGTTGATATTTTATATCGGCAATAATAATATGGGGATACTCGTGAAACCTAAACTTGATGGATTGCAAAGGAACACGAAACGATTTATCCTGGTTCAGGCCCTCGAGGTGAGGTAATACCCTACTCCAGCTGTTGTGTATTGCCTTTGAGGTTTCTCTGGTGAGATTGTGATATGCCCTCGAGGGGGCATCTTGCCTCCCCTTATATACTAAGGAGACAAGTTTACAAGATAGGAATCCCAGTCGGACTCCGACCAAGGGATTTCCTTCTAGGAATACAAGATGCTCGACTAGGACTATATCCTTTCCTTGTTGTACAAAGTAATGTATGCCGAGTCCTATTGTATCCCTAATTACAAGGTTAGGCCCATCCTCTGTCCAAATGGCCTTAATGCTTCTCATGAGGTACCCGGGGCCCATGGCCTCCACACTCGGCTGTGCCATAGTACATCTTGGTCCATCGCATCTCCAAGAAATTAGATTCCCTCAGGTGTGGGAATATCTATCTTGTACATATTGTGATTTTCCTTCACAATTTGCACTTCTACCTTGGCATAGTCTACCGGGATATCTGTGCGATGAAATCTGCGTCCCAATATCCCCCTGCCCTTATCTACTATAATTGTTCTTCCAGCCCTTCTGACCGGAAAATTCAGCCAACAAGGCATATCCTCTATTATGTCATCGACTGAATATCTCGGTGCTGGTGCTGATCCAATGCTGCTAGGCAATATGGCAGGGGGCAACATTTGGGGCTCCTGGGTATCACACGGCATGAGGAATGTTGATTGCAGATATGCCTTGCACACGTTCCTCACCTTCTCCCTAGCCATATCTTCCTTATATCGGTCGCGCTTCTTATACCTGGACGTGTCCTTTGGGAAGCCTTTTTTCCAGCTAAGCTTCGAGGACATTCCTCGGACGCAACCAGAATGCTCCGAGTTGCCCAACACAACTGTCGGCTGGTCAAACTCCCTTTCAAGTCTAAATTTGCCTTTTTTTATTCCTCGGCGAGTTGCTTCAAATCCTAGGCTACTTTCTACAACTGGGGTTCTTTGAATACCATGTCATCCTCCTCGGTAAAAGTTGGGGTTCTTGCATGCACCTAGGTTTTACTTCATTCGTTGTGATCCTCCATTGGGACTGGTTTGCCTGCCTTCCTCAGCTCTTCTTCCTCCTTTCTCCACCTCGTGATTTTAGGGGCGTACCCAATCGAGCCCAGGTGATGGGGATATATGTTTCTCTTCGCCAAGGCTGACATTTTCTTGCTCCTTTTCCATTTCT
This sequence comes from Oryza meyeriana var. granulata, assembly GCA_003991445.1. Lineage (NCBI taxonomy): Eukaryota > Viridiplantae > Streptophyta > Magnoliopsida > Poales > Poaceae > Oryza > Oryza meyeriana. The sequence goes on along the minus strand of RYFJ01002976.1, from coordinate 3,155 downwards.
TCTTTAGAGGTCTTTGTTAGCATAAACTGGTTCCACTGGGCCTGTGTTATCTTCCCAAAAACCCTAAAAGGGTCCCGACCCTTCTCCACGAACTTCATGTTCAACTCAGACTTCCATCCGCACCATGACTTTCCCATAGTCTTCAACGCATTGTCCTTGGGGAGATCACCTGTTCCAGGGGGGATAGAATCCTTTTCTTTAGCTTGGCCGAAAGAAATTGTTTAGTCCCCTTCGAAACTTTATCCATGTCCTTGATTGTGATTGGGACATGCTCCCTCACTAGGGCACCGCATTGATTGCTATATTTAGCCAGGGATGATTCCGGCGATAGCGGTTCCCCTTTCGGACTGATCTGAGTCAAGATGCGGGTCTTGTCTAATAGCTTGTTTCCACTTCACGCCCCCTTCTGCATTTTGGGGCCACAGTTTGTTCTAGGCCTGAGGATCCTGCCACATGCTCGACAAGTGGTTCTGGTGCACAGATGGCTTTTCGTTTCGACCTTCGTGGAGCCTTCTTCTACAACACGTTACACGTAAATCAGTACCGACTTAAATACCATCTACAGGCAGTAGTGTTGAATTGGTTACATACGTATCGCCTTTACTGGTGGGATGTACTTAGAGTTGTTTTCATCATTCTCCTCATCCCTTTTGGCCCTTTGCGGACTTGGACAAGGATTGCTTGGGCTTTGATTAGAAGATTTGTTGTCTTCATGCCCTCCGAGCTTGACGATGCACATTTGGGCACTACGCCCGCTTCTAACAATCGAAATTTTTCAGTACCTGTGATAATTGTAATTTATATTTCACAAAATTCACATAAATAATTCTCAAATTTGATCCCTTATTGTCAAATTTGAAAATTTATTATTGATCCGAGTTAGGATGTGGTTCTCGTAATGTAAATTCACCTAATTATTCACAAAAATACTTCACAGTAATTCACAATTAATCATCACAGCTCACCAAAATTTGCCCTAATTCCCTAGAATTCAGCACAATTTACCCACAGTTCATCAAAACTATCACAATTCACCAAAATTCATATATAATTCACACAATATGGGAGTTAGATGGGGAGGGGACTGCAGACAACTGAGGTCAAGGCACGCAACTATGTCTCATGAGATCGAGGGAGCAGCAGCGGTGGCGGCTCCTGAGGTCCACGACATGGCCGGTGGTGGCCGTGGATCCTGACTTCGAGGCAGCTTCTCGCCGGCGGTCGTCGGTGCACGCCGAGCCGAGGCAAAGAGCAAGGCAAAGTAGGTCGAGGTGTGCACTGGTGGAGGTTAACGGCAATGGCTCCAACGATTGCGTGCGGCTACAGTGCAATCAAGAGCTGGCGGTTGCTCCGGTGCGGTGGTCCTGTCGAGGCAGCTGCGGTAGAACCTCCAGCGGTGGTGTGCAAAATTTTGGTAGCCTAGCAACAACAGAAAAGTTCCTAGGGTTCGACGTGGACATGGAAATCTTCCAAGTCCCATGCAAATCTATGTAATGGGGATATGTCCCCAGGCAGACTCTCATACGCACCCGCCTGTGAGATACTTTTTGCAGGCGGGCCTCCTAAACATACGCCTGCGTAGAGACTTTTCATAGGTGGGCCTCCTACACATACGCCTACATAGAGTTTTTTCGTAGGCGGGCCCCGTAAGCTTCGCGCCTGCGTAGAGATTTTCCACAGGTGGGCTCCTAAGCACCACCTGCAAAATCAATACAAAATCATACATAAACTCCCTAATAATGGAGTGTTTGCCATTTGAAGACAATTCATATATATTTACTCTCTAGTCTTTACAAATTCATAGATAATTCTAATAAAGTCTACATATATACATGGGATTACATAATTTAGCCTTTAACATTTTTCCCTTGTGCCCTTTTCCTTCATGTAGGGGTTTTCGAAGCCTTCATCAATGGTTGCTTCTACTTGCTTACATCTTGTTTCGAAAATCAGAGAAAAGCGGCATGATGTTGTACTAATTATATTCATAGACATCTTCCACATCATCAACTCCTAGGATCCTCAATTTTCCAGATAGAACAAATGTCTTTCTTCAAATTAGCTAGGTCGGTTACATAAAACACCTGAGCGATGCGATAAGCTAGAACCCACAGGTCATCTTGGTGGCCTACATTCCTGAGGTCAAAAATTATAAGCCCGAAGTTGTCCGAACACTCCATTTGCGGTGTGCTTACAATTGGCATTGAAACGATAATCTCCATATTGAGTCATAGTCAAGTTCCCATATTTCTTCTATTAACCCATAGTATGTGCTCTTTTGCCCAGTTGCATCAATTGCCTCTACTCAAACGCAGTTGTTTTGGGCTACACCCTTCTTGTCCTTTGCTTTGGTGTAAAATATGTACGCCATTGAATGTCACATGCCTATTAGGAGGTGACTTACTGATGGCGTCAACATGCCAACCTTTTCATAGTTTTCTCCTTAGTGGTTTCTCCATCTAGTAGGTTTTGGTCCTTCAACCATTCGGTAAAACAACGCTTGTTCACTTTCATGATCCAATCATCTACCATCTGACATTTTGAACTTCTTATTTGAATTTAGGTGTTGCTCTATGTAGCGGCTCCACAATCGCATGTTGTTGCAGGACACTGTAATGTGCTTCATGCACCATTTTGTAATCTTGATCGATGAATCTTTTCTTTCCTTTCGTTCCTTTTCCGGACAGTCCTATCCTTCAAGTGTGCGAGTACTGGTAAACCAATGTTTTCCATCCTTTGTAAGTAATCAATGCTCAGCACTCCACGACCTTTCTATGGAGTGTACCCCTCTATCATCGATGCCCTTTGGGTGTGGCACGGTTAGCGCATGTACAACCTTTAGAATTGGACATGTACCGCTCATACGGCCACATATGAATGTAAGTAATAATGTGCCAAGGGCAATTATCTGTGGCACATATGAACATAAGGTGCCAACCATCATATCAAAAAATGATGGAGGTAAGTATATATCAGCGGGCTACAATAGTCTAATATCACGAATAGACGAAGCGGATCTAAGACTTCGGATCAATGCCTTATGTGAAATTGCGTTAAAAGTACACAACGCTTGTGAATGACCACCTTAACTGTAACTGGTCTGAATTGACCCGTTGCAATATGCAAGAAATACCGTAAGCATTGTCGATGTTTTA
>RYFJ01002975.1:0-99825 GCA_003991445.1 Oryza meyeriana var. granulata | reverse complement strand
GTTGCTCGCGATGGAGGCGCAGTCAAGCACTGTAATGAATTAAAAGAGTGAATGAAGATGGTGAACTGGCCAGACAGCGCTAACTCACAGGGCGCAGAATTAGCGGCTGCAAATGTCACGGCGGCACTGCCGGTCGCGTGCAAAGACGAGAAGGCCTGCGTGTGGTCTTGCTGCTGGCCAAGCGAAAAACCACGAAGTTAGGCTCGAGCAGAACGCGTGTGACATCAGCTGATGACAAGGAAATCACCGGACTCTCAGACGAAAAGCCTGTGCTGCTCGCCGGCGCCGTGGGCGCACCTCACGTTCTCCGCGAACCAAGGGACAATCCTGTTGTCCTGCAGGTGAGAAAAGAGCCGAAGCTGGGAGCAGAGGGCATAGGACTTGGTTAAAAGGAAGCAGGGAAGGAGAGGAGAGGGAGGGAAGCTGCTCTGCTCCACGGTCCGCGATGCGTTGCACGGGCAAGCGTCAAGCAACAGATGGGACCAGGCAGGGGCCTGCTGAGGTTTTCGGGGGTATCTCCGCAGGTCCCAAGGCGGCGCTTGCCTCTATCTCTCAAGTGTCTACGGCGCCGGCAAGGAAGCCCACCGGCCGAGCCGCACAGGCGAGAGAGATTCCTCCGGATCTGCTTGTTGGGACGATGATGACAGGGCACAAAAGATAGCATCACGTATCAAAAGATTCACGCTCTGAGGGACTGCCTCAACAACCATGTGCACCGAAACCAAGTCGGCCGATATGGACTCCTCGAGCCGATGGCGATGACAACTTGATACAAATCGATGATGTAAAAGCGACGCAAACGCCGATGCCGATACATTCGCATCCTGAGCTCGCTAGAGCCGATGACAACATGCGAGTAAAAAGACAGCTGCGGGCGCGGCTGCCGAGAGAGGTCGGCGCGAGAGAAAAAGGCGCGCGGCGAAGAGAGGGCGCGTGCGCCGAGGTCGGGAAGAGAGAGCCCCCGGGCGCGAGCTCGGAAGCAATCCGCCGAGGGCGCGGACCTCACGAGAGACCAAGTCCCCGGGCACGAGAAAAGGGAGCGGACTCGAGAGAGAGCCTGGCGCGAGCAAGCGCGGGGCGGGCGAAGTCCCGATCGGGAGAAGGCGCTGGCCGAGGAGGATTCGGACCGCCAATCCCCAAGAGGAGGTCTGATGGGGCAGCTTGCTCCAACTCGAAAGAATTGGGGACAAAGGGTTTTCATGCTATGAACAGAATGATATGAAGAGCTGCCAGATGAAAAAATGGTTATTCACTTGCAGCCCAAAACAACAAAATGGGCTTCTACAAAACCTCCCCCTCTTAACAGAGATCCCGTCCCCGAGATTAAGGTCGGCTCGGTGAAGATAAGGGCAACTCGCTTCGAAGACGCCTCCACGCTCGCCGAGTTGCCTCATCCACTGTGTGTGTACTCCACGTACTTTGCACATTCTTGATTGTCTTGTTCCTGTCCGCCACGCTCAGCTCTCTATTATTCGATGGGTGCTCTTTGTACGAGAGTCTGTTTAGTTCCGATGCTTCCACCAGGCGCCACCTCAGTGGGCACTCTGAGGCACTCTTTAACGTGTGAATCACAGGAAGACATTGTGCACTTCAGATTAGCTTGGTGGCAGGTCCACTACTAGGCATTCGCCACTGCTTATGCAACACCCTATCGGTCCAACATACGTGGGCCTAATTTTCCCTTGACTTGAAACCTGTGGGTACCTCGAAGCAGCGTCACTTTGAGATATACGAAGTCATTAAGGCTCTGAACTTCACTCACTAATCCTTGCTTAGCATAGCTCTTTGTTTGATTGCTTCCTCAATCTTCTCTAAGCAACGAACTGCTCTTTCCGCTTCTTATCGAAGCTGCCAAAAACTGTCTCTCACAACTTGTGACAGCTTAGAGGTTTCGACACGTCCCCCAGAGAGCAAGCCCGAATGGGTGACATTTAAGGCTGCTTGGTAGCTTAGTTTAAGACACTCGGCATATATGCAGCAAATTTTCCCAACCTTGGACCCAGGACAGCAAACACGCTCTACATCCTCTATAAATTGGTTCACCCCTCGGTTTCCTTCCAGTCTGCGTGATATGTGCTAAAAAGCAGGTTGGTTCCCATTGCTTGCTGCAAAACACCGTTTCCAAAAATGTAGAACTGGGACACCTCTGTCCGAAACTATCCGTTTGGCACATCCATCGCAAGAACAATCCCGCAGAAAATACAATTCACTAGCTTGTTCCTTTTCGTGGTTTTCACTGTATAAAGTCTACCTTTCAAACCATCACTACAACTTACCATATTGAATCATCTGCTCGCTGACCTTGGCAAACGCATGAATGAATCCATTTCAATCATCCCATGCACCCGGATTTTGTAAATGGCTGTAGTAAGGCCGGTGGCCTTTTGGTGCCAGCCTTCACTCGCTTAAACACATTCACAAAGCGCCAACGTATTCAGTCTACATCACGCTTCATGGCTTGCCACTGCAAAAATCCTTTTAAATTTTGATACATTTGGTACTACCGTGGATAGAAATTGATACAATGTTTTCATGGGCTTCCTTTCAAATCAGGTCTCCTGACCTTTCACTTTGGGGATGATATCGCTGTCCACACTGCCTATACCACTCGCAGTTTTTCATCATGTTGTACTCCGATGTTGCCCTTTCTCTCTTGCTGCGCTTAATTTCCGACTTCCTGCTTCGCTTGGGCTGCAAGAATTTGTCTTTCACGTCACTTTGCTTCACGGCTGCAACACAACATACTCCTCCACAATTCCAGTTGAGCGTTGAAAAATTCTTATACAATTCAGGTTGTCCATTGCTTAGCTGTGAGACTATTGCAATGAGTTTCCGATCAGCGCGGTCTGCAACTACGTTGGCCTTCCCCGGGTGATAATTTATGCCTAGGTCATAGTCCTTGATCGAACTCGAGCCATCTCCTTTGCCTCAAGTTCAGATCCGCTGTGTGAAATATATACTTCAGGTCTCTTGTGATCTGAGTATATCTCACAGCTATTACCGACAAGTAATGCCGCCAAATCTTCAAGGCATGCACTAACAGCCGCTAGCTCTAAGTTCGTGGCGTAGGGTAGTTCTGTTTCATGTGGCCTCAATGCACGCGATGCATAGGCTACTACCTTCCCTTCTTGCATCAACACGCAGGCCAAGACCTAACGAGATGCGTCACAGTTACACATCAAAGCTCTTGCCAACATCGGGTAAAACCAACACGGGTGCTGTGGTTAGTCTTTTCTTCAATTCTTGGAAGCTTTCTTCGCATTCCGTAAGTCCATTCAAAACCTCGTTTTCCTTCTTCAACAACTGAGTCATTGGTCTAGCAATCTTGAAAAATTTCAATGAACCGGAGGTAGTAGCCAGCCAATCCCAAGAAAGCGTCTTATGTCCGAAACATTCTGGGGTGATTCCTAGTTTCAACACCTCTTGACCTTGCTTAGGTCAACGGCTACTCCACCTCGGACAGCACATGACCAAGGAATCCAACCTCCTCCAACCAGAACTCACACTTGCTAAATTTTGCATAAATGGTGCTCCGGAGTTGTTATCCAAAACTAGCCGTAGGTGCCTTTCATGCTCTTCTCACTCTTCGAATAGATGAGGATGTCATCAATAAAGACTACTACAAACTGATCCAATACTGCCATAAAAATCTTATCATCAAAGTTTCATGAAGCTTGCGGGGCATTGGTTAGTCCAAAGGACATTACGGTGTACTCATACAAACCGTAAACGGGTGGTGAAGGCTGTCTTCGGGATATCATCGCGGTCTGATTTTTCAGCTGAAAGTAGCCTAGTCTCAAGTCAATCTTTGAGAATACACGTGCCCCCACTCATTGATCAAAAAGATCATCAATACGGGGCAGCGGGTATTTGTTTTTGATGGTAACCTCATTCAACGACCTCGGTAGTCGACGCACATCCTGAGAGTGTGATCCTTCTTCTCCACGAACAGCACGGGAGATCCCCATGGTGATGTGCTTGGCCGAATGAATCCTTGTTCAGCTGCTCTCTAAGTTGTTCCTTCAGTTCAGCCAGTTCAATTAGGTGGCATCCGGTAGGGCCGTTTGGATATCGGGCTGTTTCCGGGCAGCAGCTCTATCACGAACTCCATGTCTTCTGTCAGGTGGCATACCGGGTAACTCATCTGGAAAGATGTCAGGGTACTCACAACTACCAGAACCTGGCTTATTTCCCTACTAACAAGGCTGCTGAGAAGAGAATGAGAGAGGTACAGTCTATTAGAGACAAACTCTACCCGATCCCCGGCTGTGTTTGTGAGTGTGATGGACCTACTCTCACAGTTGATCAACCCTTGTGCTTGGAGAGCAGTAATCCATCCCAAGTATCACATCTAAACCTTGTGTCCAAGCACAATCAGATTTGCCAAAAACTTATTACCATTGATACAATGGTCACATCGGTGCAAAACTAGCTGTTGTCAACTCGTGACCCAGGGGATTGTACTATCATTGGGTTAACTAGGGTGTCAACTTTCAATTGATGATTTGCAGCAAAACTCTTGGATATGAAAGAATGTGAAGCTCCAGAATCAAATAAAACCATTGCAGGGGTTGAGTTCACGAAACATACCAAGCACCACATCAGGCGCATGCCTGAGCTTCCTCGGCGGTCACATGATTAACCCTGCCCCTCCCAAGGTTCTGAGCAGCGTTGGGGCTGGGTTGCAGGCTGGTGGTGCTCCACGGCCTCTCCACACGCGCTGCTGGTCCGGCTGGAGCACGGGGAGCGCAAGCTGAACTGGACCGGGTACCTTCTTCGGGCACCGATTGGAGTAATGCCGTACTCTCCACAATTGTAGCAGTCTACCGGCCTGAAGTCGGTAGCTTGTTGTGCAGCCGGGCGAGTGGTGGCGGTCTGAGGGACACGAGGGCTGGTGCTGTGGCCTTGCTTGAAGTGGCGCTGGATCCTTGTCGTGCCGGGCGCCGGCGGCCGAACCGTTGCGGGACGCCACACGCGCTGCTGCGAGGAGCTTCCTCCCGCGGGTTTGCGTGCAGCCACTTACGTTTGCGGGACTCCATTACGCCACGGTGCTTGTGCTCCCATCCAATGGCTTTGTTCACCAAAGTGGGGAAGTCAGGGAAGTCAAATGGCTCAAAGGCCAGCTGCATCTCCTCATCTAGTCCTTCCAGGACTTCCCATCTTTGTCTCTTCATTTGGTAGGTCGGCAGCGCATAGCGAGCAAGGTGGTTGAAGCGTGGAGGTACTCGCTCCACGGACATGTTGCCTTGCTTCAGGGTTTCAAATTCCTTCCTCTTGATCTTCATGATACCAGCTGGATGTGTGCTTTGCGAAAAGCTACCTTAAACTCATTTCCACGTTACAACATGGCCTTCTTGTTGCATTGCACTCGGTAATTGTCCCACCAATCACTAGCGGTCCGTGAAGCTGTTCTGCTGCAAATGCCACCTTCTCAGCATCGTCGCAGTGAACCAAGTCGAGCTTCTTCTCCACTGCACGTAGCCAGTCATCGGCGTCAAGTGGATCCTCCGAACGGGCAAAAACGGGTGGCTTGGTGCGGTGAAAAATCGAACAACTTGGATGGTTGATTGTTGCCCATGTGCTGTGCTCCTTCAAAGGCTTGTGCGGCTGCACATGCGCAGCGGTGTTCCTTTCGATCCTCTCAAGCAATTGAGTTTGTGCCATTGCGGTTTTGCTCAGCCAGCATTGAGCACCTCAGCCAGGTAGGCACCGGGTATGTCGATCTTGCCACCCTGTTGCTGCTGGGGTTGACCATGGTGCTGTGGTTCAGAGGAACCTTCTTCTTGAGCCACTCGAGCTGCGAAACGGGTCCGTGCTGCAGTCATCCTGTACAACAATCTCCCGATTACTACTTGCATAAGGATGCAAAAACTAGTGCTACTAGATTGTTGATAGGATGAAATCTAAACAGCCCAGGAACAGAGAAAAAGATTCCAAATAAAATGTCAACTGAAGTACCAATAAGATCCATTAAGCCGCATTGAAACACTTAAGTCATACAGTACATAAACATGGGACAAGCCTTAGTCGATGCACAAACATACAAAGCCCAAGGGCTGAGTGAATCAAGCATCTAACAGCACAACATCAGTCATTACATCACATCATCAATCATCACGGCCACCCACGCCTACGGCCGGAAACAAAAGCACTACTCACTCACTACAAAACACCTCATACTAGTGAGCTCTACCAACTATGGAAGACCTACTCCTGGGTAAGCTCTTGTATGTCACCATCTTCTGGCGAAGTGGGTACACTTGACTCATAATCCTCCTCATCTGCAGCAGACCTCCATGTGGGAGCAGGGGCGATGACCCGACGTCGCTGAGCTGATCGTGAGCTTTCAGACTGAACCGGCTTGAAGAGGCCACGATACTCTGCAGCTGTCATGCGTGAAGCGCGAGTTGGAGCAGCTGAGCGGGGCACCGGGTTAGCAGGCAGCGCTAAAACTACCATCGGCTCCGTGGCAACGGGTGTTGGCACAAGTGCGGGAGCATGGGTAGCAGCAGGCCTAGGTGCCGCAGCAGGGGCAGGTGCAGCAACATTCTCCACACCATACAGCTCGATGCGGGGAATTTGGCCCATGCGGACATAAGGCTCAACGAGGCGCTCCAAGCGAGCGATGCGCCCACGAGCTTGCCGCAGCTCCAAGCCAATGACACGGTGGTAACGATCTGAGGAGCGCACGTACTCCGCCAGGTTGCGAAGGACATGGTTTTGGCTCACGCTCAGCTGAGAGGTAGAGGTGAACTTCCTCCCCAAAGGGCGTGCCGGATGTACGGGTATTGTGTAGCCAACTCCACATGGAGATGCAGCATGTGTGCCATGGCAATGTAGGCAGCATCATTGATGGCTCTGTGGAGGGAGGAGCCATAGCCGGTGAACTCCAAGGGCCGGCTCCCAACATAAGCCCTGGCGAGTATAAGAACTCGTGCACGGTACTCAACTGAAGCAGGGCCAATGTTGGTGTGAGCAACTGTATACTCAGGAGGGTGGTGATAATGTGCACGCTGCAGCATGTTCCACAAATCACGTGGCAAACCGGTGGGGCCGGCGTCACTGGTCCAATGGCAAACAACCCACTCGGCCATCTGCAGCAAGTTAGCAACAACACAAAATAAAATCATGATTTCAAAAATGAAAGTTGGGCAGGTTAGTAGTAAAACTATATGAGATGAGTGATATATGTTATAGTCCTTAGTTTTCACAAGTTTTAGCAATTAGTTTTTAGATTCCAAACAAGCATGGGTGATGCGAACATAACAAGTATATCGCACAACCGGCAAGAGATAAACAACAAGAATAAAAGGAAGAAGCAACGCTTCCCATCTTAGTACTGCTACCCCCCTTAAGTCCTTATCCTATAATGCTGATAACGTCTAGCGTTCATCACAAGGGTCATCTTCAAACCAAATGACAATAGGTAAGGAGATAGAAGTCTAGATTTTGCTGTAACATCTTTTTGCAAACATTTTGCAGCAGCTTATCACTAAGATTTAACAACTTTTTAAAATCATTTAGAGCTAAAATTCAAAAGTACTTGAAACCATTTTCAAGGGCAAGGGCCGCTACAGTTTTGAACATTGAAGCATAAGTTTAAGTCAAAATCTTTTGTCCAAAGGGAGGTAAGTGGAGCAAAATGATATGCTAAATAGGTAATATGACTACTTAGAGTTTTTAGAAGATAGATGAGAATTTTGAACAGGTGTTTTTCAAACCAAAACCTACCTAACGACATGGCTTACTATGACTTAACCATGGTCGGTATGGCTCTGATACCAAGCGCTGTCGGACCCGGGTTTGACCCCGAACCCTATGTGTGTACCGTGCTAGTCCCACGATCAATTGCTAGCACACACATTCAACATTGGCATCATAATCCATACATCACAGGTTCAGCTCACAGCGGACCAAACATAAGTCGTACAAGAGTCTAGACTTTAGTGGTTACATAGAGGCCGACCGGCCAAATAGAACAGCAAATTAACAAAGAGTTCAACAGCGGAAACAAGATAATAGAGGCACCAAAAACCAGCAAGTATGCCTCTGCCCGCCCACAGGCAACCAACCGGTAAGCCCTAGTAAGCACCGTCGTCGTCATCTCCAAAACCCGCTGCATAGAAGTACCCGATTGTCGGGTCCTCCTCAACCATCTCTAAAAAAAAAAGAAGTCACACAAGCGTGTGTGAGTACAATACGTACTCCGCAAGACTTATAGTGTTTGCAATGGTATTCCATAATATGCGAAGGTAAACAAGGAATGGTTCAGGTCCTGCAGTTTGTATAAATCATAATATACATAGCGAAAAACATTGCGGTTTTGCAACGAAATTTTTGGTAAAACAAGCTAGCACAGCAAACAAGTATATAAGCACCAACCCCCAAGCGTTTCCAACCATATGGGCTCCCTGCCCATGCCAGCCAACAGTGGCAACACGCTGCCACAACCATCCCAGCGAACTCCCCGTTCGCACCAAGATCTTTTCCCCAAAAACAGTTCCCAAATTTAAAACTACTACGGTGGAGAATTTCCCAAGTCGTCCATAACCGAGGACACGGCTATTCGAATAGTTTTAACTCTCGAGAGTGTGTACAACTGTACCCACATGACAAGGACAATATGAGTTACCACACAGGAGGCTCACACCATCAATGACAAAGCCTTTCCACCGTTGACCTAGCAATATCCCGCGCTTATGATCCATCCCTAGGGAGTTGGGAGGCCTCCCAAAATCCCAAGGCTCATACAATGTGCTGGTCACCCTTGAACAATAATCAAGGTACCTTCGAGCTATGGACAACAACCATAACCCGCACTATCCCAATGTCAACAAAAATGACCTACTACTACCACCGGCGGGTCTATTGCTAGGTATCAACAATATACTAAGCTAGGAACTCCCATCAGAGCCACATGTGTTTGCACTGTGCTTCTTGGTTCTAGCTACACCATAGAATTGGTCCTTAGTGACCCGGGCGAGACAACCACCTAATCGATACCACAACAAGGCACCGAACACTACATCCACTCGCCCAAGTCCAAAAGCTTGTTTTCAGTTTGTTTTCCACCAAGAGCACAGGGGAAGAATACCCACTGTTCATTTCCATAATTTCGCAAATGCTTCTTTTTCTCAACATCCCAAAATCAAGTAACAAGTAGCCTTGATTAAAAAGCAACTAAGCATACCTATTGACATCTTCCCAACCACATGACCCAAATTTTCAGTGGCAACATAAGTGACAAGGAATTCATTGATACTCAAGTAACAAGGATAGGGCATATGCAACAAGAGGTTAACTACCCAAGAATCCCACACATTTTCAAGTAAAACATCGCATGCATAATAGTTTGCAATCAATATAGTTTGTAAGTTTGAAATATAGGAGCAATGATCAAGGGGTGCTTGCCTTGTTCCTGGACTTCTTGGAACTCTTCTGATCCTTCCACAACCGGGTCAACAACGTCGTGTTCTACGAGAATACCAAACGAATGCAATGAAAACAACGGCAAAAATTTAACAGTGACTGGAAGTACAAATATTTTTACAGAATATGCAAGTGCATGATTTTAGATGAATTTAGGAAAAAGAATCGCTTGAATCCGAGTTCGTATGAGGGAGATACGGCTAAACGAAGTCTGCTCTGTCCTAAAATCGAAAATAAATGAGAAACAGCGTTTTCGCTCGACGAACTGCAGAAACGGCTGAAAACATTCTACCGACTTAACGGGTGGTCTATTTGAGACGTTTTCGGTTCTAGGGCATTTTTATGGTACGAAACCTACATGTGTGCTGCTGTGAACCTAAGGACAACTCCCAAAAGTGGATATTCTCCAACTCGCTAGGATATTAATCGCGCACGCTCACATGTCACTAAAACGGCCTAACACGTGAAATCCACCGGGCGTGAAGTTTTAATCTAAGGCATTTGGAGGCGTGGAGGGTTTCTAGGGCCTAGGGGTCACTGGATGTACAAGTGTAACCTATGGGAAGGCTTCGGTAGCGGCGAACGCCTTGGTCCAAAAACGATGTCTTCGTACGCGCAAACTACACGTCTTCGCACGTTAACGATGACCGACAAAAACAGGAAAACGACAGCAGCTGCTCTACTCATGGTTTTATCCCGTTCTAATGCTAGTGAGGCCAACCTGGCTTGCTTGGGGCTGATGGGGTGGCTGCTACTCACTCAAACACAAGCGCACCTAAGGTGCTCGGTGAAGGCCAAGCTAATGCACGGCTTGTCTACCTCTGTCCTCTCATGCCCGAGTGCATGGCTAGCGCATGCAGGGCACGAGGGAAGCTCTAGGGATCCTGCATGCAAGATCGAAGGGCTCTACTACAAGCGGCCATGCTCCGATTGAGCCTCATCCACACATATGGCCACGGTGGTGATGCTTGGGCGGATGGCAAAGGAATGGCATGACAGGCCAAGCCAAGGACGTGGGAAGAACAAGTGGCCTCCCAGGAATAAAAAGGAGGTACATGCAGAAACAGAAGCTCACCGAGGAGTGCAGGCGGTAGGGAGCAATGTTGAGGCGGTGATCGGCTCGGCAAAAGGGTTGCTCGCTTGATGGAGGCTGCAGTCAAGCACTGTGATGAGTTCAAAGAGTGAATGGAAGATGGTGATACCGCCAGGACAGCGCTAACTCACCAGGGCGCAGATTAGCGGCTGCAAGGTCACGGCGGCACCCGGTCGGCGTTGCAAAAGACGATGAGGCTGCGGTGGTGCTTGCTGCTTGCCGAGGGCGAAAACGGAGTAGGTCGAGCAAGAACGCGTGGGACACAGCTGAGACAAGGTAAACTCACCGGAGCTCTCAGACGAAAAAGCGTGTGCTCGCCGGCGCCGTGGGCGGACTCACGTTCTCAGCGAACCAAGGGACAATCCTTTGGGTCCTTGGCAGGTGAGAAAGAGGGCGAGCTGGGGAGGCAGGAGGGCATAGACTTGGTTAAAAGGAAGGCAGGGAAGGAGAGGAGAGGGGAGGGCCGCTGCTCTGCTCCACGGTCTCGCGATGGCGTGTGCACGGGCAAGCGTGCAGCAGACAGATGGGACAGGGCAGGGCGCTGCTGAGGTTGTCGGGGTATCTCGCGAGGTCCCAAGGCGGCTCTCTGCCTCTCTCTCTCAAGTGGTCTAGGGCGCGCAGAGGAAGCCACCTGGCCGAGCCGCACGGGCGGAGAGAGATCCTCGCGTGATCTCGTTTGGACGATGGAGGACAGGGCACACAAAAGATAGCATCACGTATCAAAGATTCACGCCTGAGGACTGTCTCCAACAACCATGTGTTGACGCCGAAACCAATCGGCCGATATGGACTCCTCGTAGCCGATGGCCGATGACAGACTGATACAAATCGATGATGTTATAAGCGAGAAGCAAACCGGCCGATTGCCGATAGCATTCGCATACCTGAGCATCGGCTAGAAGCCGATGACAACATAGGCGGAGTAAAAAGCCAGCTGACTGGCGCGGGCTCGCGAGAGAGGGCGCGGGCGCGAGAGAAAAAGGGCGCGGCGCGAGAGAGGGCGCGTGCGCGAGGTCGGGAGAGAGAGAGTCCGGGCGCGAGCTCGGAAGCAGAGTCCGGGCGCGAGGGCGCGGACTCAAGAGAGAGTCAAGTCCCCGGGCACGAGAAAAGGGCGCGGACTCGAGAGAGAGCCCTGGCACGAGCAAGCGCGGGCGCGGGCGAAGGTCCGATCGGGAGGCGTCTGGTCCGATGGGAGGGATTCGGACCGTCCAATCCCCAAGAGGATGGTCCGATTGGGGCAGCTTGCTTCCAACCGAAAGAAACTTGGGGACAAGGCTGGGTTTTTCATGCATGAAAGATGATATGAAGAGCATGCAGATGGAAAAAATGGTTTTATGCACCAAACAACAAAAGTGGGCTGTTACAACAAGCGAGGACCCGGGAGCGAGAACCCGAGCACGAGACCCGGGCGCAAGTATAGGCGAGGGCCCAGGCACGAGCATAGCGGCGATCGGCTGGAAGGAATCCGTATCGGCTTACTGGCCGATTGGATCAGTAATCAAATTTCTTCATCTCCTTGTCAATTGCGGGGTCAAATTGACTGGCACGCCTACGAACCTCAAATATTTTAGGACCTGCACTGGAGCTAAGCAGATCTCCCAGGCCTTCGTGTGTTCAATCGCATCAAACCAGATCATCAACAAGCTTCTTGGCACACCCGGTGGTTTTTGGTGCGAACATACTTTTGGCACACCCGGTGGTTTTTGGTGCGAACATACTTTTGGCACGCCCGGTGGGACACAGAACTTCGACGTGGCTGGAAAAGAGGTCAGCAAAGATGGTACAATCCAGTTACAATGGAAGACTTGACCGAAGAACAGAGACAACAAGTGGAGCAGAACATCGATGATTTTCGGAAGCTTTGTCTAGAATCCTTCGGTATGACAGATCAAGGGCCGATTCAGAAGTCGCAATTTCCAAAGCCTGTTCTGATTGATGAATCGAGCCATACATCACCTGCAAGTTCACAGAAGCAACTTCAAGACATGTTTAATAAAGCAGTTCATCATGTGTTGACCGATCGATCTGGGATATTGGTGAACATGTACAGAGCTTGATCAAGAAGGCAGTAGAGCCGACTCAAATACCCGGGGGGCAACAAGATGGGATTCCTCAAGGATATCAAAACTGCGTACTATGAGGGCATCAACAGAGTTATCCAGAAGTTGTTCTGAGTACAACTATCCGAGGGAATATCAGAATCAGAATGGCTATCAACTCCACCTCTGCGTTATTTACGGTGAAAATCCAAGAGAAGAAGATTTGACAGCAAGAATCACAGAGGTGATGAGAGAACAATTCGTTTAAGACCGAAGGAGGAAACATTTATGTATCGGCATCCTATCCAGATTGGTTGATAGAGTTCCGTTGCCACGCGATACAGAGTACCAGACTTCTCCAAATTCTTAGGGCAAGATGATGTATCTACAGTGGAACATGTCAGCCGATTCTTGGCTCAATGTGGAGAGGCATCGGCTGAGAAGCTTTGAGAGTTAGACTTTCCGTTATCAATTATCCGGATCGGCCTTTACATGGTTTTCTTCATTGCCACCTAACTCAGTTCGAGGTTGGGCCGATCTGGAAAAGCGATTCCACAAGTATTTCTTTATGGGGAGTCAGGAGATGAGTTTGATAGACTTAACATCGGTAATCAGAAACCGGAGGAATCAGTCGCAGAATATATCCAGCGGTTTCGTGATGTTAGAAGCCGATGTTATAGTTTTAAGTCGGATGATGCACAGCTGGCTGAATTAGCATTCCAAGGTTTGGTGGCTCCGATCAAGGAAAGATTTTCGTCAAGAAGACTTCAAGAGCCTAGCACACTAGTACAAAAGGTATCGGCTCATGAAGCCGACTCAAGAGGCTAGGAAGGAATATTGAGACCAAACAGAAGAAGAATTTCGAAGTTTGATAACAAACTCCGAAATTGGGGGCATGTTTAACGCCAAATTTGGCACCCGATTCATATCCATGTTCGGTTAAGGAAAGAAGCCATATCAGCCAATGGAAGCTCATCTGGAAGAGACCAAGCTGGAAGGAATCGTGAAGACCACGTTATGGCAGTTATTTATCTTATCTATTAGATAGTTTATCTTTAGGAAACCTGATCTCGTATCCGATCAGGGCTTGTTAGTTTTCCGTTTATAGATAGGAAAGTATGTACCGCGTCTATAAGGACTCCTATAACTCGGGTATATATACGTATGCCAGGCACCTTGTAAATCATCTCAACGATCAATACAATTCGGCGCATCGCCACCCTTTACCAATGGGTTCTTGCTTCTCGAGCCGGGCTGCATCGGTTAGGTCCGAACTCCAGCGAGAGGGTAAGTCTCGTTACCCCGGCTACCAATCGGCTAGGACTTCCTCGGTTAGGTCCGATATTCTAGTCGGTATATGGTAGCCGGCTTACCACGATATATCTGCTTTGTCTACGGCTGCATCGGTTCGGTTCGATCTCTTAGGCCTATCAGGTATATCACATCACGCGTGCGTAGATCTTATCAGCTTACTGGGAGTAGCTTATCGTCAGTTTGTGCTGCATCGGTTGGGGCCGACCTACTAAACTGTCGCGATAAGTTGTTCCTGCTAGGTTGATGTTTTTTGCGCAAGTGTTTTATCGGAATGTATAGCCGATAAGTTATCTTATTACATCACAGTTGCATTAGATCTATCGATTTGTTGAGGTTCCTTTACTATTATCGATCTGTGCTGCATCAGTTAGGTTTGAACTACTAGATCGATAATAATAGATTTATCCTTGTCGAGCCGATCGGTGTGTATGCGACGTTCTATCGGAGTGCTTAGCCGATAGGTTATCTTTTTTATAAGCCGACTGTATTATCTTTACTATTTTGGTCATCTATATTATCATCGGTTTTCTAGCCGATGCACATGTGTTTCCTTGGCAGTCGGCTAGTTCACTATTCTGCCTATCTATTTTATCATCGGCTTCTAGCCGATGCACATGTTATACTGACAGCTTATCCATTTATCTATAGCGTTATCGGTTTCCTAGCCGATACACAGGTGCCATCGGCTATCGGCTACAAGGAGCCTACATCAGACCGTATCGGCCGATAGCTGATGTGCAGTTGCTGCTGATCCGTGCACGAGCACAAGCGAGGACCCGGGAGCGAGAACCCGAGCACGAGACCCGGGCGCGAGTACAGGCGAGGGCCCGGGCACGAGCATAGCAGCGATCGGCTGGAAGGAATCCGTATCGGCTTACTGGCCGATTGGATCAGTAATCAAATTTCTTCTTCTCCTTGTCAATTGCGGGGTCACATTGACTGGCACGCCTACGAACCTCAAATATTTTAGGACCTGCACTGGAGCTAAGCAGATCTCCCAGGCCTTCGTATGTTCAATCGCATCAAACCAGATCATCAACAAGCTTCTTGGCACACCCGGTGGTTTTTGGTGCGAACATACTTTTGGCACACCCGGTGGTTTTTGGTGCGAACAATACCTCATCACAAGCATATGGGCCACTCGGATAGAGGATGGGACGAGTCTTGTAGTTAGAGATATAGTAGTACCCAGTAGAATTTGCCTTGTACAGAAAGGAATATACAGTCTTAGCCGGGTAAGATGTATCTCTAAGAAGGAAATCCCTTGGCCGTATCCGGCTGGGATTCCTATCTTGTACCCTTGTCCCCCAGTATATAAGGGGAGGCAGGGCGCCCCATGAAGGCAGAAGATCATTGATCGACACATATCCTCAAATGAATACCACCGCAACTGGACGTAGGGTATTACCTCACATCGAGGGCCTGAACCAGTATAAAATCTCCTTGTGTTCCTTTGCAGTCCACTGAGTTTCCCCTTGCCGAGTAGCCCTATAGTTATATTGCCGGTGTAAAACATCGACAATGGCGCATGTGTGTTGACTACACTGATCTCAACAAAGCATGACCCAAGGACCCATTTGGTTTACTGTGGAGGCCATGGGCCCTGGGTACCTCATTACCAGTATATGGGCCACTCGGATAGAGGATGGGCCGAATCATGTAATTAGAAATAAGATAGCACTCGGTAGACTTTACCTTGTACGATAAGGGATAACAGTCTTAGTCGGATAGGTTTCTATCTCTAAGAAGGAAATCCCTTAGCCGTATCCGGCTGGGATCCTTATCATGTGCCCCTGTCCCCTAGTGTATAAAGGGAGGCAAGGCGCCCCATGAGGGCACGGAAGATCATTGATCACAAACCACCTCAGAGGAATAACACCTCAACTGGACGTAGGGTATTACCTCATATCGAGGGCCTGAACCAGTATAAATCTTCTCTGTGTTCCTTTGCAATCCACCGAATTCACCTTCGCTGGGTAGCCCTATAGTTTTATTGCTAGTGCAAAGCATCGATAGTTGGCGCGCCAGGTAGGGGCCTCGGCGAATTCTTCATCAGCAAATTCGATGGATCCAACAAACGGAGTCGACAGCAACAAGTTCTCCCCCGGAGACAAGATTTCGTTCGGAAGCCTCGATTTTGTTGCCGACCAGATTGGCAACCTTACCTTGGCCGGTACAGATCTAATCCAGCCGGCCGAGGAGCCAGCCGACGTAGTGCCAGTCGGCCCATAGGACGTCGTGATCTCCTTCCACGACTTACTGCGGTAGTCCTTCACATTGCCAAGCATAGGGACAACTCTCTCCTTTGGCGTCCGACTTGCGCTAGGCCTTGAGCCAGCCCGGGTTGGGTCGAGAAGGGGAGAGATCGTCAATCTCCCACATGGACTCGGCGACGCTGCGGATTTACATCCCGCACAACAGACCCGATCTCCTGTGATTCAGTTTGGACACGGCCAAGTGCCATTTCAGATTGGATCCAGAGAGGTTGGGGTCATTCTCACTCCGATAAACTACTTGGAGTCCGACTCCAAGTCGGATAACGGTTCAAACGCCAGTTCGGACTCCAGTCTGGCCAGTTTTCTCCTCCCCCGCGAGATCTTCATGGCTTCAACACCACCCTCCGAGGTGCGCCGACTACAAGAGGAGCAACAAGAGGAGGCGCGCCGACTGAAACAACAGGAGGAGGCTGATCGCGAGGCTCGCAACGACGGGCTGTGCAGAGCTGGGCGAGCAGCCCAGCAGCAGATTCTCCAAACTAAAGTCGGCGATCACGACGTCTTCGTCATGCCGCAACAGAACGTTGTGGCCGCCACAACTTTGCTGGACATGCTCTAGCTCCGGCCTGATCACCAGGCCACCCCAACTATCGCCAAGATCAAGGCGATGATCACGGCTGCTGCCTGCCAACAACAACAACAATAGTTAGGCGACACCCTAGTACCGACTAATCGGTCGGGATCTCCAGCAGCGGGCTCGTCCACATCAGCTCGGCATCGGGCAGCCGGCTCAAGTCGGCCACGCGAGGAGTCTAGGCAAACTACACTTGGCAATACTAATAACAACAACCGGCGCCGTCACTAGTATGATCGCCGGCCTAATCAAGACCTCCGAGAGGGCCTACAACATGACCTTCGCCATACTATCAGCGCCCCGCGCCGTGAACGACAAGAAGATGAGCGCCGCCAACTGGAAGATGAAAACGAGCGCTTTGGCCTCCATCACGAGTGGTTTAACCGCCGTGGTCGAAGCCTGAGCCCCCACGAAGACAAAGGCATCCCAGCTTTCACTCGGGAGCTATAGCACGTCCATTGGCCAACTGGCTTTAAGCCCACTGGGATTGAAAAGTATGACGGCAAGACAAATCCTGAGTCCTAGCTCACCGTATATACCCTAGCAGTTCGAGCTGCTGGGGGCAACAACAAAGCCATGGCTAACTACCTCCCAGTCGCGCTAGCCGACTCGGTGAGGACATGGCTGATGGGCCTCCCAAGGCAGTCGATCGGTTCTTGGGGAGAACTCAGGGATCGGTTCATCGCTAACTTTCAGGGGACCTACGAGAGGCCATCATTAGAGCACGATCTTTATCAGCTGCACCAGAAGAAGAACGAGTCTCTGCGAGATTTCATCAAGAGGTTTTCCGAGAAGCGTAACAAGATCCCAATGATCCGCGATAAGGCTGTCATCGCCGCCTTCCGCAAGGGAGTAAAGGATGCCCCATTCATCGCGAAATTTACTCAGAAACCACCGCCGTCTGTCCGGGCTCTGTTCGACATGGCCAATAAATACGCCGACTCGGCTGAAGCGGTCGCAGAGACCCTCGACGAGAAGAAGGAGTCCCGACAAAAGGACCAAAAGGCGAAAACCGACAACGAGCCGTCTCAAAACAAGTCTAGCAGTCGCAAGCGGAAGTCGGACAACGAGGTGGCCAACATGGAGTGCACTCGGTCGCGGCCCCAGTGGAATAACAACTACCAGAAAGTCATGAGTGGGCCATGCCCCTTCCACCCCAAGGGCAAGCACGTGGCCAAAGATTGCTACATGCTGAAGAAGTTCGCCTCCGAACAAGCTTCATCATCTGGCACCAACAAGGACAAAGACAAGCCAGATCAGGGTCCGGCCGAAGATTTCCAAGATCCTTAGGCCGAGCTCAACCACAACTTCGGAGGGCCGTCCGCGTACGAGTCCAAGTGTAAACAAAAGCTAGCAGCGCACGACATCAACACGGTCTCTACGTTGGACACCCCTCAATACCTGTGCTGGTCAGAGATGGCCATTACCTTCAATCGTGCAGATCACCCAGATCGGGTTTCTCACCTAGGACGTTATCCACTTGTCCTGGACCCGGTCGTCAGACACATCAGGCTGAAGAAAACCCTCATCGACGGAGGCAGCGCGCTCAACATCCTATTCGCCAAGACTTTCGACGAGATGAAGATTCCTTGTTCAGAACTACGGCCAAGTACTGCGCCCTTCCACGGGATAATTCCCGACTTGTCATCAACTCCACTCGGGCAGATAACCTTGCCGGTAACCTTCGGTACACGGGATAACTTCCGCAAGGAAAACGTCTGTTTTGAGGTTGCCGACTTCGAGACCGCGTACCACGCGATACTCAGACAACCGGCACTCGCCAAATTCATGGTAGTACCGCACTATACATACATGGTGCTCAAGATGCCTAGGCTAGCAGGAGTCCTCTTCCTCCGCAGCGACATCAAGTAAGCCTTCACTTGCGACAAGGAGAGCTGCGAACTGGCTCAATCACAAGAGGCGGCAGTCGGGCGCGATAGTGTTCGGCAAGCCATCACAACTGAAGTCGAGCAGGATCAAGTTCCGGTGAAAAAGGCAGCAAAGTCGGGAATTTCAGCGGACTCTGACACGAAGAAGATCCCCCTGGACCCTTCCGACCCCTCCAAGACTGCTCTAGTCGGGACCGGACTCGACCCCAAATAGGAAGATGCGCTCGTCACCTTCCTACAAGCCAATAAAGATATCTTCACATGGAAACCGTCCGACATGCCGGGCATACCAAGGGAGGTGATCAAGCACGCCCTCAATGTGAAGACAAACGCCAAGCCCGTCAAGCAACGGCTGCGGCGCTTCGCTCAAGACCGCAAGGATGCTATTCGGGAGGAGATTACCAAGCTCCTCGCAGCTGGGTTCATCAAGGAGGTCTATGACCCGGATTGGCTGGCAAACCCAGTTCTCGTCCGGTAGAAAAACAGTAAATGGCGCATGTGCGTCGACTACACCTATCTGAACAAGGCGTGCCCCAAGGACCCATTTGGTCTTCCCAGGATAGATCAGGTGGTTGATTCCACGGCAGGATGCGACCTACTCAGCTTTCTCGACTGCTACTCGGGATACCATCAAATCAGCCTGAGGGAGGAAGACTGCTTAAAGACATCTTTCATCACGCCGTCTGGAGCGTACTGCAATATCACAATGCCATTCGGTTTGAAGAATGCTGGAGCAACCTATCAACGGGCCATTCAGCGGTGTCTGCACACTCAGATCGGGTGCAACGTGGAAGCCTACCTTCGACGACGTGGTGATGAAGACCAAGTCTAAAGAAGACCTCATCGCTGACCTGGAAGAGACCTTCCAAAACCTTCGAAGATTCAAGATGAAGTTGAACCCGGAAAAGTGCGCCTTCGGTGTGCCATCCGGAAAGTTACTCGGCTTCATCGTCTCGCATCGCGGCATCGAGGCCAACCCGGAGAAAGTCAATGCCATAATGAACAAGGCACCCCCGACTAACCTCAAAGATGTCCAGAAGCTGACAGGCTACATGGTGGCACTCAGCCGGTTTATTTCCCGACTGGGCGACGGGGTATGCCCTTCTTCAAGCTCCTCAAAAAGGCAGACAACTTCCAATGGACTCCAGAAGCCCAGCAAGCCTTCGAAGAATTTAAGCAATTTCTCACATCACCTCCCGTGCTGGCGTCACCTCTGCCCCAAGAACCGCTAATGCTATATCTGGCGGCAACTACTCAGGTAGTCAGCACGGTGCTGGTGTCGAGCGATCCGAACAGGGTCACATTCAGAAAATACAACAGCCAGTCTACTTTGTCAGCGAGGTCCTTGCCGACTCGAAGACGAGATATCCACAGATCCAGAAGCTGCTATATGGCCTACTCATTACAGTCCAGAAGCTGGTGCATTATTTTCAAGCACATCAATTCACGGTGGTCACAGCGTTTCCACTCGGGGATGTCCTTCATAATCTCAAGGCCACCGGCTGAATCGCTAAATGGGCACTCGAGTTGATGGCGTTCGATATCACCTTCTAGCCACGGACAGCAATCAAATCACAAGCTCTAGCCGACTTCGTGGCCGAGTGGACGGAAGTTCGACTGCCTACATCAACAGCAAAGCTAGAGTACTGGACAATGTACTTCGATGGTTCTTTACGGATCGGTGGCGCCGGGGCTGGAGTCATATTGACGTCCCCCACTGGCCAAAAGCTGAAGTACGTTCTACAAATCCACTTCCCGGCTTCCCACAACGTCGCTAAGTACGAGGCACTTGTTCCCGGGCTTTGCATCGCTATATCACTCGGCATACATCGACTGGTTGTGAACGGGGATTCTTAACTCGTGGTAAACCAAGTCATGAAAGACTAGACTTGTCTCGACGACACCATGGCGGCATACTGTCAGGAGGTCCGCAAGCTGGAAAACAAGTTTGACGGGCTGGAAATAACACACGTCTTGCATCAATACAACGACGCGGTAGACGAGCTGGCAAACATGGGATCCAAGCGAGAAGCAGTTCCGACTAGAATCTTTGTCGAGCAACTCATGGAGCCATCAGTCAAGAAGAAACCAGCACCGGAGCAGTTGGGAGGCAAACCTACCCCGGCCACAAACGAGGTGCTGCACATATGTCAAGACTAGAGGACTCCTGTTGTCAAATTTCTCCTGGACGATGAACTCCCAGAAGATCGCAGTCAAGCCGAGAAGATAAAGCGTCAAAGCAAAAGCTTCCTACTAGTCGGAGAAGACCTGTACCGAAGGAGCGCATCCGGTGTCCTCATGCGTTGCGTCACCTCCGAGGAAGGCAAGCAGATTCTGCAGTCGATTCACTCGGGCATATGTCGCAACCATGCCGCATCCAGGACGTTAGTCGAAAAGGCCTACCGGCAGGGATTTTTTTGGTCCATAGCAGTAACAGACGCCAAGGACATTGTTCGCAAGTGCGAGGGTTGCCAGTTCTACGCAAGACAAACAAATCTCCCAGCCCAGGAGCTCCAAACTATCCGTATTTCCTGGCCATTCGTAGTAAGGGGGCTCGACATGGTCGGGCCTTTCAAGAAAGCGCCAGGAGGGTTTACACATCTATTCGTCACGGTGGATAAATTCACCAAGTGGATTGAGGCTAAAACCATTGCAACAATTACAGCGGCACGAGCAAAGGACTTCATCATGAGTATACTATACCGGTTCGGGGTCCCTAACCGCATCATCACCGACAACGGTACTCAGTTCACGGGCGGCGTATTCCAAGACTTCTGTGAAGATTTCAGCATCAAGATCTGCTACGCATCTGTGGCACACCCGCGGAGCATTGGGCAGGTCGAATGAGCCAACGGTATGGTCTTACAAGGCATCAAGGCCAGAAAATTCGACCGACTACAACCATACGCGGGCCGGTGGGTACACAAACTCCCATCAATTCTCTGGTCTCTTAGAACCACGATTAGTCGGGCAACAGGGCAATCCCCTTTCTTCCTAGTCTACGGTGCCGAGGCTATGCTACCAACAGAGTTATAGTTCGGCTCTCCGCGAGCCCGGGCTTACTCAGAAGACGTTTCAAACAATACCCGACTGGTCGAGCTAGATCAGTTGGAAGAAGCAAGGGACACCGCAACAATCCAGCCGGCAAGGTATCTTCAAGGCCTATGTCGCTACCACAACCGCAATGTCCGTGGCCGCGCCTTTTTCGTCGGGGATCTTGTCCTGAGGAAAATACAAACCACCAAAGACATGCACAAATTATCCCCAATCTAGGAAGGGCCGTTCATTATAGCCGAGGTCACGCGGCCAGGTGCCTACCGACTGAAGACCGAAGACGGTGTCCTCATCAACAACTCATGGAACATAGAACAGCTACGTCCTTTCTATACCTGAGTTTTATACTTTTTCATGTGTACAGTTTCTCTGACTCACTACGCCGCTTGCATCAACCGAGTAGTGAGTCGAGGGCTGCATGTATATATGTGCTGTCAATAATATACGAGCTCGTCCTACTTAGTCACGAAGCTTTACTACAACTGTCTCGTTTGCCCAAGTCCAGCTTCTTACTTTGAACAATTTTATTAAGTTCTAACAGAATAACTCGGCACAGACCGCACGGTCAAGTAAAGCTAATGACGACTGAGTACATAAGCTTGGTGGCGTCGCACATATATTTGCACATGTTTCTTCACAAAAGTGTATACATACCGACTACATAATATGTTGCCCTTACAGACCTAGGTCTCGGGTAATTACCTCAGCAGTCGGCTTCGCCCGAGCAATCAGCTCCAGCGCCTCCTCGGGCGTCGTCTCCTCGGCAAACCCCTCCCCAATGGCTTCATTGTCTGCCCTCGGGTAGATGGATTTGGTCATCGCCAGGGTTTGGGCCACGCCGGCAACAACATGCTCATCCGAGTACTTCTTCAAGGCACTCGGTGCATTCTCAAGACGCGCCTCTATTTGGGGGATCTGCTGCAACTGGTTCCCACAGGGCTAGGATCTATGAGGTCAAGGAGCCATTTCACGAACCCGACGAGGGCTTCCCGTGACTCCCTGATGAGTCTTATCTCCTCTGTGTAAAACCGATACTGGGCCTGGACATTGACTCTCATATCTGTTCGGGTCCACCGGCGAGTAAAACTTGTCAGACTCGGTTGCAGACAGAATGATTAATATATTGGTTAAGATCACGGTCGGGTTGAGGACTTACTTTCGTAGTCGGCCTCCCACCCGGCCACGGTCTTCTCCAGTTCGGCTTTTTCTTTACCGAGCTTGACGACGGCTTCTTTCAACTCGGCCTTCTCCCGATCAAGCTCGGTGTTGGCCTTTGTCAGGTCAGCCTTGACCTTTTCAAGCTCGGCCCTGGCTTCTTCGGCCTCCTTCAGCTGGGATTCCCTCTCTGTTTGGGTCTTTAACTCTGCTTCGAGGGCTGCACGACAGATTAGCCAAGAGCTCAACCGTGCAGTCATGACATAACCGGGCAGTCGGGAACAACGCAGCTGGATGAATACGTCGACGGTTCAGTCGGGAAGGCGCATTCGGGGAATTTACCTCTGATCTTTCCGGCTAGGGCCCAAGTCGCCTCCCTGAGCTGGTCGGCGCCACTCTTCAGCCAGGCTTCCCTCCCCGCGTGACGCTCCTCCTTCTCGGCCTTCAATGCCCAGAGCTGCTCCAATTCCACGAGGTGGGGAGCCATTTCGACCAGGATCTCTGTCATCGCCTCATTGCCGTCGACAAGCTTCTGCTCAGGGTAAAAAACACATCAAGGATGGAGTCAGACGTCAAAACGAGAAGATCACCACGACTCTGCCACAAGAATCATACCCTAACTCCCTGGGACCCGCTAATAGTGGCACGAAGCAAGCTTTCGCATTCCCTTCTCGCGACAACTTCGTCAAGCTTGAAGCTCTTCGCGGTCTCGTCGGGCACCGTCTAGGTGAATGTCCGGGGCATCCTACGCGTAGGAGCTTCAATCCGAGGCAGGTTTGGGATCTCTGGCGGCGGCGACGATGACGACGATGACCACGACGGTGACGGGGTCCCAGCCCCCATGCCGCCGTCCCCCGCGGCCTCGGGGATCGGCTCGGGGGCTCCGACAGCGGCCTCCGCGACGGGCGACGATTCAGGGCCTGGGGCCTCAACCTCAACAACTGCCTCTTGGTCGGGTGGCGATGGCAACCCTGCAGTCGGGACCACCTCAGTCTCTGCGACGGGGCGGGCCACCGACTCAGTGGGTATGTTCGCGGCCGTTGGCTCGGCTAGGGCAGGCTCTTCAAGGGGAGCGGTCGGATCGGTCCCCTTGAGATCGATGTCGGCTCACTTCCTGCACGACGAAGCAAGACATCAAAACACTATTGCAATACGCAAGAATCCTAGAAGATCCAGAACAGCATACCTCTTGGAGAACTTCAGTTTCCGGCCGGGCGACCCAGGTCCCGGCGGAGCGCTACCTCCGGTTGTCAGCCCGGCCGGCGAATTGGTCGGCGCCACAGTCGGTGGCGGCATATCAGCTCGAGTCGGCCCCGGCTCTGGTGTGGCTGGCTTGGGCGCCTCCGTCCTCGGTGGTGGCTGCTCTGGCCGGCCTCTCGGCGGCGCTGTTGCCGGACTAGGCAAAGTTGGGCTCAAACCCACAGGTCTCAACCTAGGACTTGATCGCCTGGGCGCCGCAGTGACGGTGTCCTTTATCTTTAGGCTTCCTGCCACGGCGCGCGGCATCATGGCCCCCTCGCCCCGATACAGAATGGGCTTCTTCCCCGCTCTCTTGGAGTCGGGCTGGGTAGCAGAGGGGCTCCTTGGCCTTTTCTTTGATGCAACGGCCGACAATGGGTGGGAGTCTTCATCGAACTCTTCGTGCCACTACAAATGAGTCAACAAAATACATCATGCAGTGCTGAACAATCACAGGCCCACAGGCATTCATCACAAAAGAAGATTAAAGGTTACCTTGGTCCGGGGCTGAATGAAGCTATAAGCTGCGACCCGGCGATTATCGTCTTCGGTCGCGATCACCCCTTCAGAGAAGTAACCAAACAGGGTCTCGGTCACTACGCCCTTGCTGGCCGACTCGTTGCTTACTCGGTCAGGATCATTTTTGCCCTTAAAGGCCCAGCCAAATGCGCTCCTCAGCTTCAGCGGCTGGATGCGCCGAGTCAGGAAGCGACGAGCCACCCAAGGTCCTGTCAGGCCAGCCTTCTTGTGGTCATCTAACTTCACCAACAATTGATGTGCCTGGCCCATCTCCTCAAAGGATGGCTCTGCTGACCAATTTGGTGAACCACGGCGGCAAGCCGGTAAATGGGCGCAAGGAGGGAGCTAGATCTGCGCAATAGAACCATTCCTTGTGCTAGCCTTTCAGAGAAGATTTCAAGGGGAGATCAAGATATGTCTTCTTCCCATCGCTCCTCAGCTGGAGACCAGCCCCCCAATCACACTAATATTATTCTTGGAGGGTTGGGGTTTGATGTGGAACAGATGACGGAAGAGAATAAAATGGGGTTCAACACCCAAGAAGCACTCACAGAGAGTGACAAATATAGAGATCTGAAGAATCGAGTTGGGGTTCAAATGCACCAACTCCAGCCCGTAGAAGTCAAGGACACGGCGGAAGAAATCGGAAGATGGAAGGCACAAGCCCCGATCAAAAAAAGAGGTGAATACTACTGTTTCACCAGGTTGGGGATTTGGGACCGACTCACCCTTAGCCGGCCGCCAGTGAATCACCTCGTGGCTGGGCAACTTCAGTTGACTCTCCAGCAGCTTCAGCTTCACCGAGCCGCAATCTGAAATCGGCCAAGCACTCTCCGGCGCACCCGCAAGATCCGAAGCTTTCGGCATGGCCGGAAGCGGCAAGATTTGGGGAAAAACGAATCGGGGGCTTGGAACAAACACAGAGGATTGGAATCGCCCGAGTTCGGGGGGCATAGGTAGCTAACCCTAGCCGGGTGGGAAGCGAAAAGTTGGCGCGAAGGTGGAAGACAAAGCGATTGGATGATTTGGGGAAGATGAAGGAATCTTTTTCTCTCTCCCCGCTTTTATAGAGCCGATGCCGACTAGATGGGCTTGGGCCTACACAGTCAGCACTGAGCCATCAAGATATGAGTTCCTACAGTAGCATGCTCCATGTGGGCCGCCCGCAAGCTGAGTTGAAATTATAGCGCTGGTGCTACTAACAAGAGCCGATGAGGTAAACAGATATGCTTCATGAGAGCCTTATTGCTAAACATATATGTTTGGGTATCTGTTTTATCCACCAGGTCTCGAGGATATATCCTTACAAGGATCACAAGCTAGTCTTCATTAAAATTGGGGATGCAGGTATCTCTCTCGAGTACACCTGACCATGCCGTGGATTTATTTTCATGCAGTGGTACTGTGGGTGCCATGGGCCCCGGGTACCTCATGACAAGCATATGGGCCACTCGGATAGAGGATGGGCCTAGCCTTGTAATTAGAGATATAGTTAGATTCGGCAGACTTTGCCTTGTATAGAAAGGAATATACAGTCCTAGTCGGGTGCGTTATATCTCTAAGAGGAGATCCCTTGGCTGTAATCTGGTTGGGACTCCTACCTTGTAACCCTATCCCCCAGTATATAAGGGGAGGCAGGGCCCCCCATGAGGGCAGGTTGAGTTGGTTCACCAGAATCACCACCGCAAATCCTCAAAGGAATAACACCATAACTGGACATAGGGTATTACCTCACATCGAGGGCCTGAACCAGTATAAAATCTCTGCGTGTTCCTTTGCAATCCATCAAGTTTCCATCTGTCGAGTAGCCCCATATATTTATTGCCGGTGTGAAACATCGACAGTTGGCGCGCCAGGTAGGGGCTGCGGCGCGATCTACATCTACAAGCTCGATGGATCCAGCAACCGAAGTTAACGGCGGCAAACTCTCCCCCAGAGATACAATCGCATTCAGAAGCCTCAACTTCGTCACCAACCAGATGGGCAATCTCACCTTGGCCGACTCGGACTCGATCCGATCTGCCAGGGAACCAGCCGACTCCGCGCCAGTCGGCCTACACGATGCTGCAGCAATCTTTCACGACATGCTGCGGCGATCTCCAATACGCCCGAGTCCAGGGACAACTCTTTCTTTCGATGTTCGACTCGGACTCGGTTTTGAGCCGGCCGAGATCGGGCCAAAAAAGGAAGAGATCGTCAATTTCCCGTTCGGACTCGGCGACGCCGCGGATATCTTCAATCTACATCCGACGCGGCAAACCTGACCCTCTGGAGTTCGACTCGGATACGGCCCCGAGCCGCTCGA
Organism: Oryza meyeriana var. granulata; assembly: GCA_003991445.1. NCBI lineage: Eukaryota > Viridiplantae > Streptophyta > Magnoliopsida > Poales > Poaceae > Oryza > Oryza meyeriana. The sequence goes on along the minus strand of RYFJ01002975.1, from coordinate 72,939 downwards.
GATCGGATCTAGGGAGGTCGGAGTTGTAATCACCCCCATCAACTATTCCAACTACGACTCTCAGTCGGACTCCGACTCTATGTCGGACAGCAGTTCGGCAAGCTTCTCTCCGCCACGAGAAATCTTCATGGCATCCAAAGGATCTACTCCTACTCAGGAATCACACCGACTACACGAGCAACAAGAGGAGGAAGCAATACGCCTGCACGCCCACAACGATGATCTACGCAGGGCTGGGCGAACCGCTCAGCAACAAATCCTCCAAACCCTAGTCGGCGACCACGACGTCTTCGTTACTCCCCAACAGAACATCATGGCCGCTGTGACTCTACTGGATACACTCCAGTTCGGGCCTGATCACCAGGCCACCCCGACGATCGCAAGGATAAAAGCCATGCTTACCGCTGCTGCATGTCAGCAGCACCAATAGTCGGGTGATACCCTCATACCGACCAACCGGTCGACCTCCCCAACGGCAGTCTCATCTACCTCAAAGCGACGCCGAGTGGCTGGCTCCAGTCAGCCGCATACGGAGGCACGTCAGGCGTCACTCGGCAACCCCAACAACAACCGGCAACGTCAAAGCAACCATCGGAACGATCAAGACCTCCGAGACCGACTACGGCGCGACCTTCGGCAAGACATCATTGCTCGGTGCCAGGAACGAGAAGAAGATGAGCAACGCCAACCGGAAGACAAGAACAAGCATTTCAGCCTCCACCACGAGCGGTTTCGCCACCGTATTCGGAGTTGAAGCCCTCATGAAGACGAAGGCATACCGGCCTTCACCCAGGAGCTACAACTGGTCGACTGGCCGTCGGGTTTCAAGCCTATAGGCATCGACAAATACGATGGCAAGACCAATCCCGAGTCCTAGCTCACGGTCTACACTCTGGCGATCCGAGTAGCTGGAGGAAATCACAAAGTCATGGCTAACTACATCCCAGTCGCTTTAGCCGACTCAGCAAGGACATGGCTAACAGGACTTCCCAAGCAATCAATCGGCTCCTAGGGAGAACTCCGGGAACGCCTCGTCGCCAACTTCCAGGGAACATACGAGAGGCCATCTTCCGAGTACGACCTGTATCAGTTACATCAAAGGAAGAACGAGTCACTTCGTGACTTCATCAAGAGGTTCTCTGAGAAGAAGAATTCAATCCCAATGATCAAGGATGAGGTCGTCATCGCCGCCTTTCGAAAAGGTGTCAAAAACACCTCGTTCATCGACAAATAAACACGGAAGCCTCCTAAATCTGTCAAGGCTTTATTCGACATGGCGAACAAGTACGCCGACTCGGTTGACGCTGTGGCTAAGGCCCTCGATGACAAGAAGGCACCCTGACAAAAGAATCGGGAGGGCACCAATGACGTGGTCCCGACTAAAGTCGGGAGTCGCAAACACAAGTTAGACGGCTTCATTGTGGCAATCGGTCACAACCGTCTTCGACTTTCAACAACTGAATATTATTAGGACAACAAGTGACAAGCTCGGGGGCTCAAAAGCCGAAACAAAAGGATGGCATCCCCACTCCCAAATACTGCACAGCTAAGTCACTCTCTGATAAATAGTTCTTCATTTGGCCTTGCCATTGCTGCAGCTGCTTACACCTAATAGGTGCACAAGCTGCACTTTTTTCTGTCTTTTTCTCTTAAATGATTGCAAAAGTATTTGAGTAGCATAAATCCTGATCCGTGAAACTTTGCTCCATGAAAGACGAACTCAAGTCACCCAAAACATGTGTCTGGGAAAGAGCCATTAGCCAACTCCCGATGCTCGGGGACTATGATTAGTTGGGCAGAGTGCTTAAACGTAAGGGGTCAACTAGTCGGAGAAATTAATATCAATAAGAGGAAGAACTCGTATTTACATATATTGTAAAATACGTTTTATTCGGGTGATTGTTTTCATCATCAGATGCTACTCATCCGATATCTTTATATTGCAGGCCCAACTCCGGATACGCGTGACAGGAACTCAGGGCTGCGAGCCTATCTCCTACGCTCAGGGGCTGGACTAGTCTGCCAAGGTACGCTCGGAATACTCCATGAGGGCTACTGACTGAGTACTCGCACCAGTCGGGACGTCATCTTCCCCGGCTATGCTCCATGCGAGCTGAAAACCGACTTCCGGCACTAGTCGGGGGTCGTATGTCACTTGGCTGGGTGAGGTACGCCCGATGAGGGTCGCCAGCCGAATCCTACGCTAATGCTAGGATCGAGTACCTTATTCGGTCACAACTCCGCTGAGTTGGGTACGCCCCATCAGGGCCGCCAGCCAAATCCTATGCTAATGCAAGGATCGGGTACCTTATTCGGCTAATATAATCGACCTTCGGCGCCAGTCGGGGCTCATGTACTACTCGGCTAAGTAGGGTACGCCCCATGAGGGTCGCCAGCCGAATCCTATGCTAATGTTAGGTTCGGGTACCTTATTTGGTCACAATTCTGTCAGATCGGGTATGCCCCATGAGGGTCGTCAGCCGAATCCTATGCTAATGCAAGGGTCGGGTATCTTATTTGGCCATAACTTTGTTGGATAGGGTACGCCCCATGAGGGTCGCCAGCCGAACCCTCTGCTAATGCAAGGTTCGGGTACCTTGTTCAGCTTTATCCAAGTCAGAGAAATCCTTATTTGCAAGCCTTTCCGACTTACGTTCTAGATGTAAGCTGGTTGCCACAGAAGCCTGAGTGGGTATATTGCAGGATCTGCTTGCCCTCCTCAGATGTGACGCGGTGCATGAGAACCCCGGATGCGCTTTGACGACAGCTATGCTGGATAGGTCAGCTCAGGCCAGCTTATTTGGTAGCAGCCACCAAGATATGAGTTCCTACAGTAGCATGCTCCATGTGGGCCGCCCGCAGGCTGAGTTGAAATTATAGCGCTGGTGCTACCAACAGGAGCCGATGAGGTAAACAGATATGCTTCATGAGAGCCTTATTGCTAAACATATATGTTTGGGTATCTGTTTTATCCACCAGGTCTCGAGGATATATCCTTACAAGGATCACAAGCTGGTCTTCATTAAAATTGGGGATGCAGGTATCTTTCTCGGGTACACCTGACCACGCCGTGGATTTATTTTCATAAAGTGGTACTCGGCCTACAAGCGTGGCCATCAGTTGCCATGAGCAACATTATTCCCGCTGACATGATGCGGAGGAGTCTAACTTTCGAGTAGTGCACTACTCGCAAGAGACTATAAATTTCTCATTCCCGCTGACATGACGCGGAGGAGTCTAACTTCTGGGTGGGACGCCACTCGGGAAAGACTATAAACCTCTCATATACCAGTAGTATACTACTCGGGAAAGACTACAAGGTTAAAGATCTTTGACTTTATGTTTAATTGCCTTCACAATTAAGCACAAAGTTGGGGGCTACACCTAATAGGTGCACCTATTCGGCGCACACTATTCGTACATCTACATGAAGCCCTTCATAGCCTCGCTGCCAGCTGACATGAAGCAGGACTCGGCAAGAAGACTCACTCGAACAAAGAGTACTCGGGAGCAATGCACTCAGGAAGACTTCACCATGGAGGATGAGCACTCGGCATCAGCTGTGACTCAACTATGAAGGTCTCAGGGGCTACTGTGGGTGCCATGGGCCCCGGGTACCTCATGACAAGCATATGGGCCACTCGGATAGAGGATGGGCCTAGCCTTGTAATTAGAGATATAGTTAGATTCGATAGACTTTGCCTTGTATAGAAAGAAATATACAGTCCTAGTCGGGTGCGTTATATCTCTAAGAGGAGATCCCTTGGCCATAATCTGGTTGGGACTCCTACCTTGTAACCCTATCCCCCAATATATAAGGGGAGGCAGGGCGCCCCATGAGGGTAGGTTGAGTTGGTTCACCAGAATCACCACTGCAAATCCTCAAAGGAATAACACCATAACTAGACATAGGGTATTACCTCACATCGAGGGCCTGAACCAATATAAAATCTCTGCGTGTTCCTTTGCAATCCATCAAGTTTCCATCCACTGAGTAGCCCCATATATTTATTGCCGGTGTAAAACATCGACAGGTACTCGGCCTACATGCGTGGCCACCAGTTGCCATGAGCAACGTCATTCCTGCTGACATGATGCGGAAGAGTCTAACTTTCGAGTAGTGCACTACTCAGGAGAGACTATAAATATCTTTTCCCGCTGACATGATGCGGGGGAGTCTAACTTTTGAGTGGGACGCCACTTGGAAAGGACTATAAACCCCCTTTTCCAGCTGACATGACGCCGAAGAGTCCCATATACGAGTAGCATCCTACTCGGCAAGACTATAAACACCCATTTCGACTGACATGAAGTCGAAGAGTCCTACAAATGAGTAGTTCCCTACTCGGCAAGACTATAAAGTTTATTCCGGTTGACATGATACCGAAGAGTCTCATATACCAGTAGTAATCTACTCGGGAAAGACTTCCAGGTTAAAGATCTTTGACATTATGTTTAATTGTCTTCACAATTAAGCACAAAGTCAGGGGCTACACCTAATAGGTGCGCCTATTCGGCACACACTATTCATATATCTCCATGAAGCCCTTCATAGCCTCGTTGCTAGCTGACATGAAGCAGGACTTGGGAAGAAGACTTACTCGGACAAAGAGTACTAGGGAGCATCGCACTTAGGCAATCTTCACCGTGGAGGACGAGCACTCGGCATTAGCTGTGACTCAACTAGGAAGGTCTCAGGGGCTATTGTGGAGGCCATGGGCCCCGGGTACCTCATTACCAGTATATGGGCCACTCGGATAGAGGATGGGCCAAATCATGTAATTAGAGATAAGATAGCACCCGGCAGACTTTACCTTGTACGATAAGGGATAACAGTCTTAGTCAAATAGATTTCTATCTGTAAGAAGGAAATCCCTTGGCCGTATCTGGCTAGGATCCTTATCATGTACCCCTGTCCCCTAGTATATAAAGGGAGGCAGGGCGCCCTATGAGGGCACGGAAGATCATTGATCACAAACCACCTCAGAGGAATAACACCTCATCTGGACGTCGGGTATTACGTCACATCGAGGGCCTGAACCAGTATAAATCTTCTCTGTGTTCCTCTGTAATCCACCGAATTCACCTTCGCCGAGTAACCCTATAGTTTTATTGCCGGTGCAAAGCATCGACATTTACTGAGAATAGACCAAGTGGTAGATTCAACTGCAGGGTGCGACATTCTCAGTTTCTCAACTGCTACTCGGGATATCACCAAATTAGCCTGAAGGAGGACGACTGCCTAAAGACGTCTTTTATCACACCGTTTGGAGCGTACTGCTACATCACTATGCCGTTCGGTTTGAAAAACACTGGAGCAATGTATCAACGGGCAATTCAGTGGCGTCTACACACTCAGATCAGGCGCAACGTGGAGGCCTACATCGACGACGTGGTGATCAAGACCAAGTCCAAAGAAGACCTCATCGCTGACCTGGAAGAAACCTTTTAAAATCTTCGAAGATTCAAGATGAAGTTGAACCCGGAAAAGTGCGCCTTCAGTGTGCCATCCGGCAAGCTACTCGTCCTGAGAAAAATACAAACCACCAAAGACAGGCACAAACTATCCCCAACCTGGGAAGGGCCATTCATTATAGCCGAGATCACGCGGCCAGGCACCTACCAACTGAAGACCGAAGATGGTGCCCTCATCAGCAACTCATGGAATATAGAACAGCTACGTCTTTTCTATACCTAAGTTTTACAAATTTCATGTGTATAGTTGTTCTCTGACTCACTACGCCACTTGTTTCAACCGAGTAGTGAGTCGGGGGCTGCATGTATTATATGTGCTTTGTCAAGAATATACGAGCCTATTTTACTTAAGTTATGAAGTTTTACTACGACCCTCCTATGTCTGCCCGAGTACAGCTTTCTGCGGTGAACGTTTTTATGAAGTTCCTATAGATCAACTCGGCGTAGGCTATATGGTCGACTAAAGCTAATGACAACTGAGTAATAGTCTAAAGCTTGGCGGCATTGCACATATATTTACACATGTCCTTACAAAAATCCACAACACACCGACTGCATGATGTACTGTTTTTATAGATCCAGGTCTCGGGTGATAATCTTTGCAGTCGGCCTCACCTTGGCTATCAGCTCCAGTGCTTCCTTAGGAGTTGTTTCCTCGGAAACCCCCCCCCCCCCCCCGATGGCTTCAACATCTGCCCTTGGGTAGATGGACTTGGTCATTGCCAGGGTTCGGGCTAAGCCGACAACTATGTGCTCATCCGAGTACCTCTTCAGGGAACTCGGTGCATCCTCAAGGCGCGCCTCCACTTGGGCAATCGAGCTGCAGCTGGTTCCCACGAGGCGAGGATCCATGATGTCAAGGAGCCCTCTCACGGATCCCAAGAGGGCCTCCTGTGACTCCTTGACAACCCTTATCTCCTCTGCGTAAGCCTGAAATTGGGCTTGAGAATTGGCTCTAGCAGGTACTCGGGATCACCGACAAGTAAACTTGTTAGGTAAAGCTGCAGATGGAGTAATTAACGGATTGGTTTAAGATCATTGTCAGAAGGGAGACTTACTGTCGTAGTCAGCCTCCCATCTGGCAACGGTCTTCTCCAGTTCGGTTTTTTCTTTATCGTGCTTGGCGTTGGCCTCCTTCAACTTGGCCTTCTCTCACTCAAGCTCGGTTTTGGCCCCTGTTAGGTCGGCCTTATCTTTTTCAAGTTCGGCCCTGGCTCTCTCGTCCTCCTTTAGCTGTTCTTCTTCCTCCGTTCGGGTCTTCAACTCGGCTTCGAGGGCTGCATGACAGATTTGTCAAGAACTCGACGTTGCAGTCAAGACACAACTAGGCAGTCGGGAAATAACACAGCTGGAGAAATATATTAAGGATTCGGTCAGGAAGAAGTGTCCTGGAGGCTCACCTCTTATCTTCTTGGCTTGGTCCCAATTCTCACTCCTGAGCTAGGTGACAGCCTCCCTCAGCCAAGATTCCCTCTCCTGGCTGCGCCCCTTCACTTCGGATTTCAAGGCCTGGAGTTGGTCCAATTCTTGGAGTTGGGGGGCGATTCGGGTTAGCACCTCGTGCATTTTCTCCGAGCGATCGACAAGCTTCTGCTCAGGGAATAACAAGTCAAAGCAAAATCAAGCATCAAGAAACACTACCAAGATTCCAATACAACAGAAATCATACCCGAATCCCCTAGGACGCGGCGAGTGTAGCACGAAGCAGGTCTTCATGTTCTTTTTCTGCTGCCACCTCATTGACCTTGTAGCTCCGTGTAGTTCTGTTAGGTGCTATCCAGCGGAACGTCCTGGGAACTTGCATGGAGGGGCCTCGATCCTGGGGAGGTCGGGTCTGTCCGAAGGAAGCGACAGCGCCGACGACGACGATGACAACGATGATGACCAGGATGGCGACAGTGTCTTGGCCCCCAACTCAACGGCCTCCAGGGAGTCGGGGGCTGGTTCAAGAGTTGCAGAGACGGCTTCGACAATGGGCGCCACCTCAGGGGCTAGAACAGCGGCCTCAACAACTGCCCCTTGGTCGGCCGGAGTTGGCGGCCCTACAATCGGGGCGGTCTCAGTGTCTACAACTAGGGCTGCCGCCGGCTCAGCAGGCGTGCTCGCTAGCTCTGGATCTGCTGGGGTAGGGTCGACAGTAGGGGCAGTCAGCGTGACTTCCTTAAGATTAATGTCAACCCGCTTCCTACATAACGAGTCAAGCATCAAGGTGCTACAATGCTGAACATGATTTTCAGAAGACCCAGAATGGCCTACCTCTTGGAGAACTTGAGCTTCTGTCTGGGAGATACAGAGGGCGGCACTGGAGGGCTGCTGGCTGTCGGGCCTGAGGGCGCAGCAGTCGGCGGCAGCATTCCTGTCCTAGTCGGCCCCGTTCGCATTGGGGTCGACCTTGTACTCGGCTGCACTTGGGTTGGGCTCGATGTTGTTGAGCTCGATCGTGCTGGTCCCGGTCTGGGACTTGATGGCCTGGGTGCTATGCCGGTGGGGTCACTTATCTTTAAACTCCTAGCTATGGCACTCGGCCTCACAACCTTCTCCTTGCCCCGATCTACAATTGGTTTCTTCCCTACTCTCTTGGTGTCGGGCTAGGCGGCAGAAGGACTTCTCGGCCGTTTCTTTGACTTCGTGGCCGACAACGGACGGGAGTCATCGTAAAAAATCCTTGCACCACTGTAAACAATTCAACAATATACATTTCATGACTCTGAGCAACTATGGATACAAGTCTATAGACATTCATCACAGAAGAGCAACAAGGGTTACCTCGGGACGAGTCCGGTTTCGGCTATAAGCTGCAATGGAGCGCTCTGCGTCCTCGGTTTCGATTACCCCATTGGAGAAATAAGTGAACAATATTTCAGTCACTTTTTGCTGGTCAATCACCTCTCGGCTTTCTCGGTCAGGGTCATTCTTCCCCTGATAATCCCAGCAGAATTCGCTCCTCAGCTTTAACGGCTAGACGCGTCGGGTCAGGAAGTGCTTGGCAACCTAGGGGCTGGTTAGGCTGGCTGACTTGAATTTCTCCAACCTTGCCAGCAACTGATGCACCTGGCCTATCTCTTCGAAGGCTGGATCCGATGACCAATTGGGCAAGACCGCCGGGGGCTTTCCGGTGAATGGAGGCAGGAAGGGTTCTAGATCAGAACAATAGAACCACTCCTTATGCCAACCTTTCAACAAGGATTTCAAAGGAAGATTGATATAAATTTTCTTCATTTCAATCCTCAACTGAAGGCTAGCCCCCCCAATCACCTAGACCCTATTCTTAGAGGGTTGGGGCTTAATGTGGAATAAATGCCTGAAGAAATTAAAGTGGGGCTCTACACCTAGATAGCACTCGCAAAGAGTCACAAAGATAGAGATTTGCAGGATTGAGTTGGGATTCAGATTCACCAACTCCAATCCGTAGAAACTAAGAAGATGGCGGAGGAACGCAGAGGACAGAAGAAACAAGCCCCGGTCAAAGAAAGAGGCAAAAACGACAGTTTCGCTGGCTTGGGGATTTGGAACCGACTCATCCTCAGCGGGGCGCCAGCAGATGATATCACGGCTTTGCAGCCACAGTGACTTCTCCACCTTCTCCAGCTTCGACCGCGTACAATCCAAGGTCGGCCACCCCTCGTCCGACGCCCCCAACGAAATCTGGAACCTTCGGCACAGGAAATTTGGGGGAAATGCGGTCAGGGGCTTGGAATGGACAAAGGAAGGCGGAAGGAGCAGGCAATGGTGAACCCTAGCAGAGCGGGAGGCAAAATTTCAGTGTGGTGTTGGGAAGACGAAACGATTGGTCGCTTGGGGAAGATAGAGGAATCTTTTCTCTCTCCCCCAGCCTTTATAGAGCATGTGCCAACTAATGGGCTTGGGCCTACACAGTCGGTACTGGGCCATCAAGATATGAGTTTCTACAGTAGCATGCTCAATATGGGCCGCTCGCAGGATGGGTTAAAATCGTAGTGCTGATGCTACCACCAGGAATCGATGAGGTAAACAGATATGCTTCATGAAAGCCTAATTGCTAAACATATATGTTTGGGTATTTGTTTTATCCACTAGGTATCGAGGATATATCCTTATAAGGATCATGAGCTGGTCTTCATTAAAATTGGGGATGCAGGTATCTTTCTCAAGTACACCTGACCACGTAATGGATTTAAATCATAAAGTGGTACTCGGACTACATGCTTGGCCAACAGTTGCCATGAGCGATATTATTCCAGCCGACATGACGCTGAAGAGTCTAACTTTCGAGTAGTACACTACTCGGGAGAGACTATAAATATTTTTTCCAGCTGACATGATGCTGAGGAGTCTAACTTCCGAGTGGGACGCCACTCGGGAAAGACTATAAACCCCTTTTCCATCTAACATGAAGATGAAGAGTCCCATATACGAGTGGCATGCTACTCGGTAAGACTATAAATCACATTCCGGTTGACATGATACCGAAGAGTCTCATATACTAGTAGTATACTACTCGGGAAAGACTACAAGGTTAAAGATCTTTGACTTTATGTTTAATTGTTTTCACAATTAAGCACAAAGTCGGGGGCTACACGTAATAGGTGCGTCTATTCGGTGCACACTATTCATACATCTATATGAAGCCCTTCATAGACTCACTGCCAGCTGACATGAAGCAGGACTCGGGAAGAAAACAGACTCGGACAAAGAGTACTCGGGAGCAGTGCACTCAGGCAATCTTCACCGTGGAGGATGAGCACTCGGCATCAGCTGTGACTCAACTATGAAGGTCTCAGGGGCTACTGTGGAGGCCATGGGCCCCGGGTACCTCATCACAAGCATATGGGCCACTCGGATAGAGGATGGATGGAGTCTTGTAGTTAGAGATATAGTAGCACCCGGTAGATTTTGCCTTGTACAAAAAGGAATATACAATCTTAACCGGGTAAGATGTATCTCTAAGAAGGAAATCCCTTTGCCGTATCCGGCTGGGATTCCTATCTTGTACCCCTGTCCCCCAGTATATAAGGGGAGGCAGGGTGCCCCCTGAGGGCACGAGATCATTGATCGACACAAATCCTCAAAGGAATACCACCGCAACTGGACGTAGGTGTTGACACCGAAAATCACCGACAGCGTTGGGAACGAGCCGATGATATGGTTCGATGCACTAGACACGCGAAGGCCTGGGAGATTTGCTTAACTCCAGTGCAAGTCCTAAATTTGAGGTTCGTAGGTGTGCCAGTCAATTTGACCCTGCAATTGACAAGGAGATAGAAAATATTAGACCAATGAGCCAATCGGCTGGAAGCCGATTTGGACTCGTTTCATCGGCTGATAGCCGATATGGACTATAGCACTTATACATTGATTGGAAGCCAATGATGACATAAAAAGATAACTGCGATATGTTGATGATAATATAATGAAATAATAAACTAGCCGACTGCTGATAGAACATATGCATCGGCTGGAAAACCGATGATAGTGTAAATACATAAAATAAAAATAATGCAATCGGCTGTATTTAATAACAGATAACTTATCGGCTAGGCACTCCGATAAAACATTGCATAAACATCCATCGGCTTAACAAGGATAAATCTATTATTATCAATCTAGTAGTTCAAACTTAACTGATGCAGCACAGATTTATAACGATAAAAGAACCTCGATGGGCCGATAGATCTAATGCAATCATGATGTAAAATAGGATAACTTATCGGCTATACATCCCAATAAGACGCTTGCATAAAATCTATCAACCTAGTAGGAATAATTTATCGCTAGCAGTTTAGTAGGTTGGACCTAACCGATGCAGCACAAACTGATGATAAATTACACCAAGTAAGCCGATAAATCTATGCACGTGTGATGTGATATATCTACTCGGACTATGAGATCAAACCTAACTGATGCAGCCGTAGACAGAACAGATATATCGTGGTAAGCCAACTACAGTAGACCGGCTAGAATATCGGACCTAACTAAGGAAGTCCTAGCCGATACGATAGTCGGGGTAACGAGACTTACTCTCTCGCAGGAGGTCGAACTTAACTGATGCAACCCGGCTCGAGAAGCAAGAACCCGTCAAAAAGGGTGGCGATGCGCCGAAGTTGTATTGATCTGTATGATGATTTACATGGTCCCCGGGCATACGTATTTATACCCCGTGTTGATACAGTCCTAATCGGATACGAAACAGGAGTTTTCTAGCTATGAAAGGAAAATTAACAAGCCCTGATCAGACACGAGATTAGGTTTCCTAAAAATTATTATCTCTGCCTAATTTACAAATAAGATATTAACTGCCTTCCCGTGGTCTTCACGATCCTTTCCCAAACTCGGCTTCCTCTTGATTAATCCCCGCTAATTGACTATGATTTCTCCCTTAACCGAATCTGATAAAGAACCGTACCAAATTTTGGTGTTAACACATGCCCCCAAATTTCGGAGTTTTTCATAAGACTTCGAAATTCTTCCATCTGGGCTTCCAGATTCCTTTCACACCGAGGCGGCCCAAGGTAGCCCACTTTCCTTAAATGTTTGAAACAGTGCCAACGGCCTCGATTCCCGCCCGGTCATCATACCTCTATAAACCGCTTCGCCTTCCTAGCCTCCTTTCTTTACACTTTCACATCACCAGAGCCCTCTCGCTTCTTCCGAGACCTCGACGAACTCCGGCGATCTAGGCGAACCGCTGTAATCTTCTTCCTCAACCATCAGTTTTTGCTCATCTTCTTCTTCCGCAATGGCTTCAGCAATCTCTGTCCCAGAGGTAACCTTCTTGTTTGAACGCTCTCTCTACCTTGTAACTTAGATTGAACCTGCCACAATCTTCATCCATTCTTCTTTGTGTTCTTGTTTACTGTAGAACCTTAAGAACCAGATTTTGATTCCGGCCGCCGACTATCCAAATTTCTTTTATCATGGCCCCATGGGTAGCGAAGACCCTGTAGACTTCATCAACGCCGAAACCCAACGCCTCCCTTTCAAGAACTCTGCTATGCTATCTAGCGACTAGACCAACAGTTTCAGGTCATGGCCTAGCAAGCTTCCCGGGTGGAGGAACTGGTATATCAAAGTATCGGCCACAAAGAAAACTCTCTGGGAAGAATCAGATATTGGCCACTGTATCAACCTTTCCTTGGCTGAGATGGAGAGGAACGAACCTCTGCTTGCATCAGCTTCATACTTTTGGTCAGACGCCCTCAATGCTTACCTATTTGGACATGGTCCGATGACCCCAACTTTAATGGATGTAACCATGCTCACCTGCCTCAACACCACAAGTTACATCAACCCCCTCAACCTCCAATTTAAGCCTACTCATCGGCTTCAGACGAAGAATATCGGTGGTTGGTCCAAGTATATATCAATCCACAACAAGGGAACTGGGCCAGTCGATGATCGGGAACATGTTGCTTTCCTGAACTTGTGGTTAGAACGATTCATTTTTGGTGGTGCAACCCTCGGCCCAACAACCAACATGCAGTGCCTGGCAGAATGCTTGGCCAATCGGAAACAAGTCCCCTTGGGGCAATACCTTCTTGGCGCCACTTATCAACTGCTGCATCAGGTGGCAATCAAGCTATCGGCTGGCCAGCTAGTTGGCCATATTGGGGGTCCTTGGTGGTTTGTGCAATTATGGCTCAACATCTATACATCCAAGGCAATCTCTGGGACTTCCTTTCTCAATTTAAACTTCCCAGCCAATCATACAGAGGAACAGGAACCCATCTATCGCCGATGTATCTCTGTGGGTGAAGCTGCATCGGCTCTCCCTGGCTGCAAAATGACGTCCGTTGGACTCAGCCAATGGTTCAAAGGGTTTTATTATGGCTTCACCAGGGAGGCCACACTTTGGTTCGCATATGATGATGCAGCATCATTTGAGATGCCCTTCAAGTTCAATCCTCTTGACGCGCTGGCCGATGAAGAATCCAAGACCATATTTCTATCGGCCATTACCCCCTGCCTACTGCCGACTGGCTTCTCACAGGGCCGATCACAACCATCATATGAATTCTATCATCCATCGGTCGGCTCTCGCCAGTTTGGTCTCGGTCAACTTCCAATCGGCCTATTCTTCATTGACAAACTTTAGGCCCGGGGCAACGTCAACAGTGCTTTAGAATATGATCGGATGCGGACTCTAACAGAATCCCTACCTCTAGGCACCGCCGTCAATGTGGAAGTATGTACTGCCAATACAAAGCTCTTTGCCCGATGGTGGTCAGAATGGAAGAAACACCTGTTCAACTCATCGGCCATCCATTACTGCTCTCGCCTCAACGCCAATTACGTCGAATCCGATGAAGAGGTAACATCCCATAAGCCTTAATCATCATCTCCGATCATCTCTTATAATCTAATCTTGCAGGCTGTCGACGAGGAGCCACCGACAACAAGCACCAGTGGCCGGCCGATCATATACCAACCACCATCGGCCAATCCGCACTTAGGGCATGGTGCTCCACCTCCATCGGCTCTTCTCTAGGCGCCACGGCCGACAGGACCAAAACGCAAGAAGCTGGCGTCTCGCCCTCCTCAAAAGAAGCAGAAAACCAGTGCCGATGTCATGGTCACAGCGCCACCTGCTATTCAAACAACACCGGCCCCTTCATCTCCGCGGGTATGTGCTAAGTCTTGATATTATTATCTGTTTCCCATCTTTACATTATCGATCTTATTTTCAGCTCAAGTCATCAGCTCCCGAACCTCAACCTTCTGACATCCTTACAAGCATCGAGCCGATAACTTCTGCAGCCGTTCCAATTCCAGCATCCAGCCCCCAAACCGTCGTTGAGGCCGTTCTTACTACTTCACCGCCAGGCATCGGCCATCCTGAAGAACAACCCACTCATCCACTTGATGCCGATGTCGCTCAAGCTGCTGATGTCCTGCCTCAGGTAATCTCTTTACATCCATATTTCATTTTAACTCGTTACTGATCCTTTTACCGATGTCAATCTGCAGTCCTTAGCCGACCTGTTCTCCTTTGACATCGGCAAGTACTTGGAGGCAGATGAAGAAACAGCCACCAGCGCAGTAACCAAACCATCTTTTTCAGCTGACGTGCACGAATACTTGATGAATATTATCCGTCTGCTGGAAAACCCGATCGACGCTTTAGTGGAAGACTGCGGGCCGATCCGGGCAAGATTTGTAGAAATTGAGCATCATTTGCCCGAAGAGCTCGTCGACGCATTGACTCCTGCAGCATATCTGGAATCCCACAAATTCCAACTCATCAAGCTCAGGCAGCGTATAGCCGATCGTGCTGATCAACAGAAAATAGTCCAAGATATCCAAAACGATCGGCTGTCAGCTCAAACAGAAAAGAAAAAGCTTGACGATATGGCCTGCCCCTCAAGAACTTCAATCCAAACTAGACCAGCTGAAGAAAAGGGAAGCCGATTTGCTGGCAGAACTTGAAAAAATCCGCAAGGACATCGAAACAACAGAATCCCAGCTCATCGGCCTGCCACAAGCGGTACAAAATCAAGAAGCCAAAGTTGCAGCAGCAGTGCGTCAAGTTGTTCATCGGCGCAAAAACTTAAAGACTATCCCGGGCTCCGACGAAGAAGACATTCATGCCATTGGTGAGATTGACCAGATCCGCCTGCGCGCGATCGAAACAATCCAAAAATTCTTGTAAATCTTAACATTAATGACTGATGGTCCTCTGAAACATGCTGATTAACCTTTTGTTGTAATATAACTTAATTAGCTGTTATTTATTCATCATACTCCATCTTCGCTTGATAATATTTTATTTGTTTGATCTAAAGGCGATATCAATTGATATCGGCTATCTTTAGGCGATGTAACAACATCGGCTCTTGCTTTGAACTATTTAGAAATCGGCTGCATCTAACCGATTCAAGAGTTGATCCAAACGCTAGGATAGTACTTCTTGAGATATTTCCCATTAAGTGCTTTAGCAAACTCTGTTCCCTCAAGATCTTCCAATACATATGCATTACCAGGTACACAACGATTAATCCGATAGGGCCCTTCCCAATTAGGCGACCACTTTCCGAATTTACTATCTCTGGACCCGATTGGCAAAATCAACTTCCATACAAGATCTCCCTCAGTAAAAGATTTATTCATCACCTTTTTATTATAATGCCTAGCCGCCCTAGCTTTATTTTCCTTGATACTTTCCAGCGCCCTTAACCGATTCTGAGCCAAATCCTCGAGTTCATCTGTCATCAAGTTATAATAATCATCGGCTGTCAATTGATTTTGCAAAGAAATTCTCCTAGAGCCGATGTTAGTCTCCCAAGGCAAAATTGCTTCATTGGTATGGTGGTACCCAAGTAGACCCATGACATGCCATCCGATAAGCCCATAATGAATCGGCTAATGTAGTATGCCATCGTCGCGGCTGTTCATCAATCTTCCGCTTGATTAATTTGATCAGACTCTTATTCGAAGCTTCTGCCTGTCCATTAGCTTGAGCATAATAAGGTGATGAATTCAGTAACTTAATTCCCATACTGGCAGCAAATTGTTGAAACTCATCGGACACGAAAATAGATCCCTGATCGGTAGTTATCGTCTGAGGAATTCCAAACCGATAAATTATATGCTCTTTTACAAACTCAATCGCATCCTTGGTCGTGACTTTCTTCAATGGAATTGCTTCCACCCACTTTGTAAAATAATCTGTTGCTGCCAATATGAATTTATGTCCTTTACTTGATGGAGGATAAACCTGGCCGATCATATCAATTCCCCATCCTCTGAACGGCCACGGTTTGATGATAGGATTCATAGCCGATGCTGGTGCTCGCTGTATATTTCCAAATTTCTGGCAATCTTGACATCCTTTATAATATTTGAAGCAATCTTCCAACATTGTCGGCCAAAAATATCCTACTCTTCTCAATATCCACTTCATCTTATGAGCCGATTGATGAGTTCCACAAACGCCCTCATGCACTTCGCACATAACCACTTTGGCTTCTTCCAAATTTAGGCATCTCAGCAGAACCCCTTCAAAAGTCCGATAATATAATTCTCCATCAAGCAACACATACTTAGTAGCTCTATACCGAAGTTTCCTAGAAATCGATTGCGATGGATTTTGTAAATAATCAATTATTTCCTGTCTCCAATCATCGGCTTTATTCTGAATATCACTATCGGCTATTTGAACCTCAATCTGTTTATTCAGCCGATAACCCGAAGCAATTTGTGCAAGATCATTAGCTTCTAAATTCTGTTGTCTAGGGATATGATCCATCGATACCATCCTAAAATCTTTCAACAAATCTCTCCATTCTTCATGATACGATCTTAAAATATCATCCCTGCATTCATACTCCCCAGATAATTGCTTGATCACTAATAAAGAATCTCCAACAATCTCTATGATATCGGCCCCGATTTCCTTTAAAAGTTGAAGTCCTTCCAGCACCGCCTCGTATTCTGCCTGATTATTGGTCCGATAGGGTCTAATTGTAAAGGCAAACTCAAAACTTGCCCCCCGAGGCGATACAATGACCAATCCGATACCAGATCCATGCTTGCAAACCAATCCATCAAAAAACAAAGTCCACGTGATCGGTTCCACATAATTTCATGAACCCCTCTATGTTGCACAATGAAATCGGCCACTGCTTGTCCCTTGATCGCTTTAGCCGATTCATATCTCAAATCGAACTTTGTTAGGGCAAAAATCGGCCTTTTAAGACTGGAGCCGACAACATGTATTTCACCACATCGGCCTTGCAAACCGCCGTGCACTCAGCCGATAGGATATAATACCTTAACTTCGTGCATGAGAAATATAAACAAAGGCATAATTTCTCCACCGCAGGATATCTCGTTTCAGCATCCAAAAGCCTTCTGCTTAAATAGAACACGACTCGCTCCTTGCCTTCAAACTCTTGTATTAAAATAGACCCGATGGATTTTTCATCGGCCGATAAGTATAACTTGAATGGCACTCCTTTCTACGGCAGAATCAGAACAGGTGGGGAACTTAAATAACTCTTAATCTCATCAAATGCCTTCTGCTATTCTGCCCCCCACACAAACTCTTGAT
Source organism: Oryza meyeriana var. granulata (assembly GCA_003991445.1). NCBI lineage: Eukaryota > Viridiplantae > Streptophyta > Magnoliopsida > Poales > Poaceae > Oryza > Oryza meyeriana. The sequence goes on along the minus strand of RYFJ01002975.1, from coordinate 55,439 downwards.
CGGCTTTCAACTTCAATAACGGAGTAAAAGGCTCAATCCTTCCTGACAAATTTGATATGAATCTCCTTACAAAATTAATCTTGCCGATCAACAACTGTAGCTCTGTCTTGTTGCTTGGTGGTTCTGTATTCTTGATGGCTCTGATGCTCCGTTGACTAACTTCAATTCCTCGCTCATGAACCATAAACCCAAAAACTACCCAGCCGATACACCAAAAGCGCATTTATTGGGATTCATCCTTAATCTGTATTTCTTTGCTCTTTCCAGCACCTTTCGCAAATCGTCTATATGGCTTTCATCACTCTTCAATTTAACCACCACACCATCGATGTAAATTTCTACTAATAAGCCGATGAGATCATGAAATATATAATTCATCGCCCTCTGATATGTCGCACCGGCACTTTTTAATCCAAACGTCATTACACCCACTCATATAAGCCGATAGCTCAGGACAGCGAAACGCAGTTTATGTATGTCTTCTTCTGCCATAAAAATTGTTGTATCCTACATTGCCATCCATGAAGCTAATAATCTTGTGGCCCGATGCTGTATCCACCAACAAATCTGCTATCGGCATTGGGTACTCATCCTTGGGGTAGCTTTATTCAAATCCCGGAAATCGATACATATTCTCAATTTCCATTTTTCTTTTCCACCGGGACGATATTAGAAACCCACTCAGCATATCGGCATGGCCTTATAAACTTTGCATCATATAACCTTGTGATTTCTGCTTTGATTGGCTCATACAACTCTGCTTTAAACCTCCTTGGAGCCTGTTTAAATGGCCGATATCCTGGTATAATAGGAAACCGATGTTCAACAATTGATCGGCTTAATCCTGGCATTTCATGATATTCCCAAGCAAAACAATCCCGATACTCTTTCAACAATTTTATCAATTCTTCTCGGAATTCAGGACACAATTTTTTACTTATGTACGTCAGCCTTGGCTTATCTCCTAGTCTTATATCAATTTCTTCCAAATCATCGGCCGATGTAAATCCTTGTCCCAACTTCCCCTCGAAATCTTCAATGGTGCCCATCAGAGTAGTAATTCTGAGCCGACTTGCCGAATCGGCTGTATCCCTTGACTAGTGACCTTAATATAATCCCCTTCCCACACTTTTCCAGACAAACAATCAACACCATCGGCCTCCCAGACCGGCAAATTGGTCATCGCAATGTTGGTCGATTGATCTGCTAAGATTACCTCAACTTGGTCTCCTTGCCACTATATTAGACTTTGATGCATCATCGAGGGTACGCAACAGTTTGCGTGAATCCAATCCATGCCAAGGAGTAGACTATATGATCCTTTTCCATCGATGACAAAAAACGTGGTAGGCAATGTCTTGTTCCGCACTGTTAATTCCACGTTCAACACGCCTTTCGTCTCCGATGGATTTCCACCGAAATCTTTTAACACCATATTTGTCTTGATCAAATCTTCAGCGGTTTTCCCCAACTTCCGATACGTAGCATACGGCATTAGATTAACAGCTGGCCCCCCATCAACTAGCATCTTCGTCATCAGCTTCCCATTCACATAACCCTTGATATATAATGGCTTCAAATGCCAATGCTTTGATTCTTCAGGCTTATCAAATATAGCCCGATCGGGTTTCAGTGTTAACTGAGCGAAAACTTCTTCAATGTCTTCCTCATCAGATGAAAGTGCTTTATATTCCCGAGGCAAAAAGAAAACCATGTTTACTGGAGCTGATGGATCAACCTCATCATCACTCTTCTTCACATGCCATACCCGTTTAGTCCTCTTGTGACGATGATCGGCTTCCTTGTAATCTCGCCATTGTTCTTCCTGTTGCTCTCGGTGCCGTAACCGCTGTGCCCTTCTTTTCTGATTTTTCGTAAATATCCCACTAGGACACCATTGAGGATTTTGGATTTGTTGTTTTTCATGCAATCCCTCTTCATTATTTTCTTCAAAAAACTCTTCATGGATCAGCCCTAATCGGCTATGTACCGACGCTTGTTTTTCAAGCGGCCAATCTTGTGAAAGTCCTTCATGCTCAAAAATCCGAGATCTTGTAGCATTACATTCAGGACAGTCACTGATCGATCGCAATCTTATTCCTTGCTCCCAGTAAAATTGAAAGAACGGGCAATTCCAATGTGGATTATACCTCTCCTCGTGCGACGAAGCCCGTTGTTCCTCTTCGCACCTTGCATATTTATCTATCAGCTGCAATGAAGTAACTCTAGATCTAAATTCTTGATATCTTCCATCATCGGCTTGATCCATCGATGATCTTGCATAAACCATGTTCACGGGGAATGGATGCCCATCAATTTTCATCGGCTTTTTGTCCTCAAACCTAATCCTCCCCTGTTTGACAGCCGATTGAATCTGTTGCCGAAAAACTTTGCATTCATTGGTGTGATGCGATATCGTATTATGCCACTTGCAATATCTTTTCTTCTTTAGTTCTTCGGCTGATGGAATTACATGATTTGGCGGAAGTTGTATTTGTTTCTCCTGTAGCAATAGATCGAAGATTTTATCGGCTTTATTGATGACAAAATCGTATCGCTCCTCCTTGCCGATATCCTTCACCCACGGGCATGATACTGATTTCTTATTTCTAGCCCATTCCGCCAATCCAACTTCAACATCGGATCCGTCATCATCTGAGTCCGATGAATAAGCTTGCACCTGAGCAACCCTCCTCTGAAACTTCTCCTTTTTCGCTTCTTGAAACCAGCTTTCATGAGCTGATACCTTCTGTACCAGGTGCGCCAAGCTTTCGAACTCCTGTGATGAAAACCTCTCTTTAATGGGAGCTAAGAGACCCTGGAAGGCCAACTCGGCTAGAGGCCCATCGCTTAGATTCAAACTATAACATCGATTTCTAACGTCCCGAAAACGCTGAACGTATTCTGGTACTATTTTGTCTGGCCTTTGTTTAACCGATGTTAAGTCTGTCAGCCTCATCTCGTGGATTCCAGCAAAGAAGTATTTGTGAAATTGTTTCTCCAGATTGGCCCATCCCCGAACTGAATTTGGTGGTAATGAAAAAAAACCATGTAAAAGCCGATCCAGACAATGACAAGGGGAAAAATCTAACTCGCAGAGCCTCCTCAGCCGATGCTTCTCCACATTGTGCCAAGAATCGACTAATATGCTCTACTGTAGATATGCTATCCTATCCTGAGAACTTAGAAAAATTTGGGACTCTGTATCGGTGTGGTAATGGAACTCTATCAAACCACTCAGGATACGGATGCCGATACATAAATGTTTGCTCCTTTGGTTTTATCCCGAACTGTTCTCTTACTATTTCTACAACCCTTGTCGATAAATCTTCCTCCCTTGGGATCTCCTGCTGATATTGTGTAGGTGGAGTTGGTAGCCGATTCTGCTTAGGATATTCTTTGTGATAATTATCTGAATCGGGAACACCTCCTGGATAACTTTGTTGATGTCCCCCATAATAAGCCGTTCGATGGTATCCTGAAGGAATATCTTGTTGCCCCCCAGCCTGGTTCTGTATATGTGAAAACAAATTTTCCGGTATATCTTTTCTGGTGCCAAAAGTGACTTGATTTGGCTCCATCTTTGGTAGGAGGTAAACAGGACCCCGATTGGGCTCTTGAGCAATTGATCCATCCACCGCCTTCTTGATAAGGTTATGCAACGTGTTCACCAATATTCCTGATTGATTGATAAGCGCGTGATGCACTGCTTCATTTACCATCTCTTGTAAGGGTTTTGGTGGACTTTCAGGTGGTGTACGGCTCGATTCTCCGACTAGAACTGGTTTTGGGAATTGAGATTTTTGAATCGGCCCTTGTCATGTCATGCCAAAAGATTCCAAACAAAATTTCTGAAAATTGGCCATATTCTGCTCAACTTGCTGTCTCTGCTCATCTGTTAGATCTTCCATGTTGACCGGAATCACGTTGTCTGTTTTGATCTCTTTTCCGGCCATGTTAAAATTCCATGTCCCACTGGGCGTGCCAAAAACGTGTTGACACCGAAAATCACCGGAAGCGTTGAGAACGAGCCGATGATATGGTTCGATGCACTAGACACGCGAAGGCCTGGGAGATTTGCTTAACTCTAGTGCAGGTCCTAAATTTGAGATTCGTAGGCGTGCCAGTCAATTTGACCCTGCAATTGACAAGGAGATAGAAAATATTAGACCAGTGAGTCAATTGGGTGGAAGCCGATTTGGACTCGTTTCATCGGCCGATAGCCGATATGGACTATAGCACTTATACATCGACTGGAAGGCAATGATGGCATAAAAAGATAATTGCAATAAGTTGATGATAATATAATGAAATAATAAACTAGCCGACTGCTGATAGAACATATGCATCGGCTGGAAAACCGATGATAGTGTAAATACATAAAATAAAAATAATGCAATCGGCTGTATTTAATAACAGATAACTTATCGGCTAGGCACTCCGATAAAACATTGCATAAACATCCATCGGCTTAACAAGGATAAATCTATTATTATCAATCTAGTAGTTCAAACTTAACTGATGCAGCACAGATTAATAACGATAAAAGAACCTCGATGAGCCGATAGATCTAATGCAATCATGATGTAAAATAGGATAACTTATCGGCTATACATCCCGATAAGACGCTTGCATAAAATCTATCAACCTAGCAGGAATAATTTATCGCTAGCAGTTTAGTAGGTCGGACCTAACCGATGCAGCACAAACTGATGATAAATTACACCTAGTAAGCTGATAAATCTATGCACGCATGATGTGATATATCTACTCGGACTATGAGATCAAACCTAACTGATGCAGTCGTAAATAGAATAGATATATCGTGGTAAGCCGACTACCATAGACCGGCTAAAATATTAGACCTAACCGAGGAAGTCCTAGCCGATACGATAGTCGGGGTAACGAGACTTACCCTCTCGCAGGAGGTCGAACTTAACCGATGCAGCCCAGCTCAAGAAGCAAGAACCCGTCAAAAAGGGTGGCGATGCGCTGAAGTTGTATTGATCTGTATGATGATTTACATGGTCCCCGGGCAGACGTATTTATACCCCGAGTTGATATAGTCCTGATCGAATACGAAACAGGAGTTTCCTAGCTATAAAAGAAAAATTAACAAGCCCTGATTGGACACGAGATCAGGTTTCCTAAAAATTATTATCTCTGCCTAATTTACAGATAAGATATTAACTGCCTTCCCATGGTCTTCACGATCCTTTTCCAAACTCGGCTTCCTTTGGATTAATCCCCGCTAATTGACTGTGATTTCTCCCTTAACCGAATCTGATAAAGAACCGTACCAAATTTTGGTGTTAACACTCTTGTAGTCAACAATCAGACTCATCTGTAGCATCTAGGACAAGGTACAAGAGAATATGTATGAATTCACCTCTAGCACCATTAGAACCAATGGAACTAGAGAAGACCTTAGAGAGGAAGAAACACATTGCAGTAAGGAAGAAGGTTTGTAGCTTTATTTTCATCTCTTTTTTTTGGATTTTCGTGTTCAAATATGTTTTTCACATTATTAAAAGGTCCTATTTCTATCTATTTTGAACACATTTTTTAGCCTGCAAGCTCAAAGCAGTCTGAAAGGCTACCCAAAGATGACAATTGTGTACTTGAAAAACCTCTAAGTGACAAACCATCCCCAGTTGATGATTATGTAGTAAATCAACAACCTATATGCACCATTCTATCTAGGATAACAAAGTAAGTACATTTGTTTCTCAATTTTTAAATAATCATGTTTTTCTATATATGCCTTATCTATTCTTTTCTTAATTGGGCCTGAAGATATTGTTGTTGATATAACAAATTCTTATGATGCTGCAATCCCAACTGAAATAAAAAACAATGTAAGCACACGATTTTTTGCTCACTGGGTTTTGTTGTCTTTTTCACCATTTCTTTTGAATGAAATCTAATGAAATATAAATGATTTTTTATAATTTTTGCAGTGTTCAATGGATTTCATTCTTGTTGACTATGAAGACCCTATGGAACAAATGAAATCACCAGTACAAAATGAAACATCAGATCCATGGAATTTATTATTAACACAACCACCTACTGGGGATGCAACTGAGCCCCATCACAATGAGAACTCTGTAACCATGGATAACATCAATACTGCGAACCAATGGTAGCAAAAACTCCCACCGACTCCTGTCTCATGGAAGAGCACCAAGGCTTTGATTTTAGCACAACAGAAGCTTATGATGATGAAGATTCAAAAGTAAGCAAATCTGCTTTTTAAGTACAAATCATACACATACTATGTTTTTAAGCAAATCTTTTTTATTTATACACACACTATTTTTTGTCAATGTGTTTTGCAATGTGCCAAGCTTGCCTCACTTGTTGTCTACCCAAAATCTCCTAAAGAAATAGGATATCCAAATTTAGATCTTGCTTTATACAATATAACAATGCCATGCACTGGGAAGGCCACTGAGGAAAAAACAACAACACTTAACAAAATTTGTCATTGCTATATCAAGCATAGCAGATTTACTGTATATTTAATTTCATGGAGTACTATTAGCTATCAACTCATATAAATTTGTTTCTAGATTGTGTTTCCCCACTTTATCTATCATATGTGCATTGATCTTTTGATTATTTCAACTTTAGTTATTGAAACATGCAACCACAGTCACCTGATTATTCAACTAATGGTATTAATTCTAAAATACACATATATTTTTTCTCTACAGGTTCTATAGCAGACCACCAACAGCAAGACCATTATAACTCACCAAAATGTATCAAATATATTCTAACTACTACCTTTTCTATCCCTATATTTCGTGTTTTTTGTATTTGAAACATGCACTTCGTGCCATATTAATGTCTGTAATATTTATATAATTGTTTTAAGCCTGTTTTCACATCCTGCATATGCATATATTTTCATTCATGCTTGCTTTTGTTTCCATGTGAAGTATGTATTCAAGTTTATATTATCTCATTTTTGTTATGAATAAAACATATGTATTGAAGTTAACATTTCAGCGTTTTCTTTTCTCTATTTTTGTATGTGTGCCATCCAAATATTCTAATTTGCCCTTTTCTTAGACGATCAACAATGTCCCATTTACTCTTTACTTTGATGATAATTATCACTCAAAACAAGGCCCTTTGTTTGATTACAACACCTGTCAAGCACACCCACGAGAGGAAAGTAAAGATACAAATGAAACATAAGAGCTTAGATACTCACCAAAAGTTTGGATCAATGTTGACAACATAAGCAATCCAAAAACTAGTAACACAAGTCCCTATCTTTTGTGAGCATGTTTTTCCATCTTTGTTTTATAATTTATTTTTGTTTATACTCATTTTAACTATAATTAATTAACATTTCACAGGGGTATCTACAAACATTCAGCAACAATGCAAAAGACGAGTAACAACCAGTGAGATGAGGGAACAAAGTATATTATGGGATCGCACTGGCCCTTCTTTTCATCGTTTTAATTTTCTTGATGATTCAGGTCATTTTATCCCAAGCCTAAACCTCCAGAGACCAGTGGGCCAACCCTGTGATGGAAAAGATTACAACGACGACATTGCAAAATTCTTATTGAAGAGTACAGGGAATACTAGGATCCATTTGAAGACAATGACATAGCTGTGAAATGGGAGGTAATAAAATTTTCATTCTTTTCTATCTACTTTCAATGAAGCATAAGTAGCCACATCTATACATGGGACTTTCTTTCCCCCGTGTGTGTTTTTTCACTCCATCTTTGTGTGTTTCTTATGTTTTATAACCAAACATATATCATTCTTGTTTACAGAATTCCAATTATTACCTATAGAATTTACTAACACACCTTAATACTATCATTTTTATTTTTTCAGTCATCTCAAGATGATAAAACTCAATCTAGCATTGATTACGTAGTGGAAACCACCAGCAGTTATCAACCAGCTATAATTCTTCATTTTCTATTCCCCTTTTTTTATGATAGTAAATTTTGTTTAACTTTCATGAATGAAATTTCTCTTCCTATATCAATTTTTCTTTTTCCACAGGGAGTAGTCTCAAGTCATTCCCAACCAGTAATACACAAAAAGTCTGAAACAACTCCTGTTTCTAAAATCACAACAAACCCATATGTAGATTTTTAACCAACTACTAATACAAAGGACTCCCTAACAACACATACTATGTGTCCCACATCTGAAAAGACACCCATTTGTCAACAAATCAACATTGCAAGAATTCTTTTTCACTTATATGTTATTTTGTATTTTTGTTATGCGATAATCCATTACAAATTTTTCAATATTCACTTTTTTTTCTACTGCAAATTGTTGTCTCTTTTTGTAGGATTCACAGTCATCTCCTGAAATTGGTTACCAAAAGAAAATGCTATCTAGATTACCAAATGTCATAAACAATCTAGATCAGTTGTACAATCAGACCAATAGAACCATTAGCTTTCCCGATTATTCTACAAGCTCTTCTCATGGCAGACTTGGACTTCATGGGCCAAAACGGATTGTGTAGCCAAGTAAATTCAAGAGCTATCCATATGATTCCTGCCTGCCAAGACATTTTATCACAGCCCAAGAGGTGAATTCCTACAACAAATTAATATGAATCGGCAACATGGAAAAATACAAACAGTAAGTTCTCATACTGAAAATGAATCCCCATAGAAATGTATCATTTCCATAGCCTACAGATATTAATTATTTTCTGTTATGTGATTTGCTTATCTGTAATTTCTGTTATTTTTCAGCTATTTTTATTTATATTTGTAATTTTTTAACTTTTCTATCAATAGCAAATATGCAATTATCGTGGACAATGTGAAAGTTATGTGGCTTTGTCTATCTAATTCATTCAAACCCAGATGTCATGTCGAACCATATGTTATTAATGCATATGCCATGAAGCTTTCTAAAGACGACAACGACCAGTTGTACAAATTTTTTTTTTCACACAACGACTGGAAATCAATCCCTAAATTCCTCTCTTCTCCCAAAATTAATAGGCTAAACCATATTCTACTGCTATTTGCATCTCAGAACTTTTTTACAGACTCATGGAATGTACCATCCCCTAGTAAATCTATGTCATTTTGAATTTGTATCTTAGAACCGATGCCTTCTTTTTATGTGAATGTGACATGTAGCCTCGGTAGTTGGTAGTTGGTCATTTTCTACCATATGCTGGAGAAGAAAAGAAGTATTTTTTATCAACATTAAACATGGTTTTTAAAATTCTAATAGTGACAAAATAGAAGCTAGCTTGGATTAAACTGATTACCAGAAAATTTAGCCTATTTAATTTTGGAGTAAACAAAATTGCATACACAAATTAATGAACCAAAGTTACTCTGTTTTTTACTGAACCGGTGAGCAGTTTACCTACTAGATAACAAATTAATCCAAATCGGCACCCAAACTTATTCTGTTTGTTCCTTCATTTATGTCATTTGCTTATTAAGTCCCCTTTGGTAGAACTTATGTCATTTTTTGATTTGAGATTATTCCTTTTGTGTGTTTAATAGATAGTACTGATGAAAACATTCAAAACTGTGGGAAAAGAAGAAGATTTCATGAACACAGCAGAAAAAGCCTTTGTAGTTGCTTCTAAGAAAAGACCTCTACACAAACACGATTTGGTTTGTACAAATATATCACTTCATATTTTTTCAATACCTCCTCTTTTTAACCAATGCAACCTTATGTTTTTTTGATTCATTTCGTCTTCCCATCATTCTTTTTTGCAGTTGTTTTTCCCTACCCTTTTCCGCAACCATTGGTTTGTATTTGGTGTAGACTTCAGGGGCATCAATTTTGTATTGTTGGATTCACTCTACAAAAAAAATGATCGGTACCACATAGATGTCAGAAAAATTATTGTAAGAATCATTTCCATTTTTCCTAAAAATCTTACTTTTTATTTGTCATATCATTTTCCCCCTTTTCCATATTGTTGTTACCACAATTCAAAAACATTTGGCTTAAGTTCAAACTGATCAATATGGATTTCAGCAAGTTTGGATGCAAGTGCCCAATTTTACCAAGACGAAACAACATGTATGTCTCTCATTCAAATCACAATATTTTTTTTATCCTCTCTGATTTGTTTTTTTTCATTTCTTTTCACAAATTTATGTGACTCCTATTTATTTTTCATTTTTTTTCAAAAGACATGACTGCGGGATCTATGCTATGAAATTTATGGAGCTTTGGATACCAAGAGCACAGCTAACAGATCACATCGTCCCCAATGACATACCAAACATCAGGAAGCAACTAGTAAACGACATGCTTTTCTGCAATCACAACACACATATGGAAGCAAATACCCTAGTTTCATAGTTTGATGAATCAGTTCATGGCAACTATGCAGGGCAAGCCTGATGTATTTTGTTTCATTTTTGTCTTTGTTCCCTGCCTTAGGTTTTGATGTAATTGGGAGGACCCCCCTGAAGTGTTTTGTATAAGACACATAACTACTGTAGGCACAGCCAAAAACTAACGAATGATTTGCATCATGCCGTGATGAAGTGTTTTCTGAAATTAATTATGCTTTTCCTTTGTGCTTTTGTGTCATCTAACACACACTCCTTGCTTTAAGCATGGTATTATTTTTATATGGGCTTTTTCCTTTGGCCATTTTTACAGTTATGGCATGGATCAGTGGAGGGGATGTGTAGTACAGGGAAGGATGTGGATATGAATCTGTTTGTCCTCACAAAGCTTTTTTGATATAAACCGCTAACCGAATGGTTAGTATCTTTTGAGCTATTTTTTGTTTTGCTGTATTAACCTCATAATCAAAATATCAACCTTATTATGTTGTATTTTTTGAATATGCTGCATGTAGCTTTGTGGTGCTTGGTGAACAGTGGGGGCAATGGGAGGTGAAGGTATCGGTTGGTAAGCAGCGGGATGCTGTGCAAACAAATGAGTATTCATGCTCTCTTATCACAGGAGATTTTGATTTTTAGGTTTGCCTTCTCCACTGATCCTTCTAGAAATAATACACTTAGGTTTATTTTGGTTGGGTGGATAATTTTGTTGCTTTAAGCTTGATTTGCTCTATCAAATATAACACAATGCAAGGATCACATTTTTGTTATGCAAATTTGCTATTTATGAACTGTCTTTTTTTTCGTTTTAATTGTTTGTCACATACACTTGGACAATGCATAGACTAAAATTGCATAGAGATCAAACTAAACTTGCATATTATGAAAAAGTGCAACTTTAGTACACATGAAAGTACAAACTTCATTGTTTACTTTGATTTTTTATTAATTCAATTAATCTATGTGCATTTTATGATTATATAGACCATAATTTTATGTACACATGCTTATGCATGCTTCTCCTTCTGTTTTCATCCAATTTCTCATATGCAATTAATTTTTTTTCAAATGTAATCCTTCTATGTTGATGAGATGGGGGATTAGAAGGATTGCCCTGAGGATGGGAGGAGAGGGGTAATTAGCATATGTATTTTCTTGTTTTGTGGAATCTAAGATTAGCACACAGGGAATGAAAGATTTTTTTTTTGTCTTGTTGGTGAGCTTGTATTTATGGCCAGTGGGTGGGGATTTTTTTCTTTTCAATTGCTTTGTCTAAATAAGATTCCTCACAGTGATGTTTTATACTTTCTGAATATACTGCATCATATCATATCATAGCGTTCATCGATATTATTTTGTTCTTATTGTTTTGTTTCTAAAAGGTTTTGAAGAAATTGCTAGCTGGCAGATTAAGAGATTCATCGGGATCAATTTTTAGTTCACTCTCAAATCTGCATAGCCCACCGATGAATAGAAAACAATACTTTTGTTTGATTCCCATTGCTACATTTAGCCAAATAGCTCGAAACTAATTCTGTCCAGTTAACAGGACCATCTAGGCAACTTTCTATCAAAAAATCAATCACATGCTTTGTTTTTAAGTTTGCAGATCAGCTGGCTATCCTTTTCTCCTATATCTAGCCATAAGTTATCATTTTTGGGTTTTCTGAAAGTTATGCATACAGAAAATGCTTCAGTTCATGCAAAATAAAATGCATATTTTCTCTTTTACACATTTACTCGTCAGTACTGAAGTAAACAAATAAAAGTATTTTTTTTGCAACCTCCATGTCATTAGTTCTTAATAAGCATACAATACTCATTACATTTGTGATTAAATTTATAAATAAAAAAATAAGTTCATCAAAATTCTTCAATTATTTGCTTTCTTAGCTGTTGATTTGTCTCCTCTATGCGCAGACAACACTCTCCTAGGCTGTTTTTATCAGCTGTTAGTTGCACTTTTGATTTCTCCTCTTTTGGGCATATTCGTATGTTGTGGGTATGCATCCCATAACCACTGCACGTCATAGTCTCCTTGCTTCTAATCACTTCTACAAGTCTCTGTTTTCGGTTCATTCTTCTTAGTTCTCCCTTTGCTATTAGCTGCATTAGGATCTTAGAGCTCACACACTGAACCACTGTTATCTTCAATAATATCAGATTCAGGAGTCACTGGGAATATGCTTTGTTCACAAACAACAGATCCGCTAGCAGCTGTCTCACTCATTGTTCTCAAATCTTCCTCTATTTTACCACTTTGATCCATTAGATAGACAATTTTTTCTTTTGTTTTGGATATATCAGAAGCTATGTGTATAAATTTACTTGATAATATATTGAATCTCAACAAAGAATTTTTTCCAAGCAGAGCAGTAGGTATCAATGTAGCCTCATTCCTTTCATGGTTTTTCTGCTTTGGTCTCCATCCGTCCAGAAAGTATCTCTCAGGCAGGGTTGAGGTGTTCAAGCGTGTGAGAACTCTCAAAACATGGACACAAAGGATACCATCTTTTTCAAACTTCCCATAGATAAAACGATAATTTTCAGAGTGCACATCCACAATCACAATATACCTTCTCCTTCTGAAACCATTCTTTGCATGGTAGTTTGATTTGTAGACCTCAAAAACTGAATTTGGTTGCTTCACTGCAACATCATATATTGTTGTACTTTTCAAAATGTTTTGGAACTGCCAAAAAATCTACCTATTGAAAAGTTTGCTTGCCTACCTTTCAAAACAATGTGAAGACCAATAGTCTAGACTTGTATTTCTTGTTATCGACTCTTGTTCTTTGAAACACTCATCAATTGTTTGTGCAATCCTCTCATACGGTATAAGGAAACTAGATATGCTATGGGAGGAACAAATGTCAGCCTTATACCTTGAATTTGTCCCATCGCTTCTTGCAATGGTCTGAATAAGAGGACATTAATCGTATTTGAAGTAAACTAGACACCATCTTTTCCTAGTCACTCACATCGGCTGAAAATACTTTACATTGTATAACTTATTTCTTTTTATGAAATCTTTCCATAGGAACTCAAATTCACCTTCTGTCAGTGAGTTTTTCATAATGTCATGAAAATCTCTATATTTTTATCCTCTCCATTAAATATGGAACAAACAGTTCCTATGTGTAGTATTTGGCAAAATATTGCTGATAGCTGCCTTCATAGCCAAATCTTGATTTGTAATTATAGTTAAAGTAGTTTTTCCACCCATGCAATCTAGGAATGTTCAGAACAACCACTCAGAGGTTTCTATTATTTCATCTTGTAAAACTGCATAACCAAACAAACAGTTATCTCCATGGCCTGTAATTCCAACAAAAGGCGCAAACGGGAGGTCATACTTATTAGTTTTAAATGTGGTATCAAAGCTTATATAGTCACCAAACATCTCATAAAACCTCCTGCTGTTGCCATCAAATCAGAAAATGTTTTTGACTGTGTTGTTTTTGTCTGCCTTAAAGGTGTAATGAAACAATGGATTTTCTAACCTCTTCTTCTCAAAATACTCCAAACACCGCATCATATCATTTTTCCCAAACTCTCTTCTCAATGAATCTCTGTAATTACTCACATTCTTCTTAGTGTAAGGAACTGATGATAGGCCTCCTCTCAAGTAAGACAAAACTGACATAATCATCCTATTTGGAACATTGATTGAGTTTCAAGTTTTGATCAAAACTTTCTCAGCATCTGTCATGTGGTTATGTGATCTGAGGAACCTTACTTCATCAAGGGGACTGAGCTCATGGTTGTGGTCCAAATTTAGTCTAGTCATTTTCCACTTGGTGTCTATTAGTGTTAGGGTCATCTCAGCTACATAACCTGTGCTTATCACCTTGCTTTGTTTTCTTTTTTTGACAACAGACTTTGCTTCCTTGTTTTGCATATCATGGTCAAGCTAACTTGTTAAACACAACACAGCATTACTATCCTGAACTGCCTTCCTCCATTTGTTACATCTAAATATGTGTCTTGTCACAATGTTTGTTTTCCTGTAGTGATAATTGTTAGCTCTCACAGTAGAGAAGCCCACTATGTCTGTATAGTCATTATAGTAGGTAAATGCTTCTAAGTCAGTCAGAAAAACTTTCTCAAGAACAGGAACATGAAAACTATTGGCTTCTTGACTACTCCTTTCAGTTGCTATGATACTTTCATTTTCCAAGAATATGTTTATATCTTCTTCACTAAAACTATGATCTGCAGAATCAACAGCCTCAGTTTGTTCTGTTACTTCATCCCCTTCAAGGGCAAGTTCTATTTTTTTTTTGCTAGCAAATCTTCTTAAATGGCTTCACCAAAAGTTTGGTTAAACTGTTCATCAACATCATTGCTTGAATTTCGCATCTCATTATAAAGCATCTCTTTTGATGGTACAAATTGCTCTACAATTGCATCACTGGAGATAGAATTCTCCATCTCAACGGTCATTTGCTCTATGTTTTGCAAACAATTCACAAAAGGAGCTTGCTGGTCAAAATCATCCAACATTCCTAATTTCCAAAAGGTGTTGTCATATTCAAATCTATTTGATGTCAGGTGTAGATCGCCCTGAAAGATTAAGTCCATAAACAAATTATAAATATATCAGAGTTTTTTCATTAACTCTCTTTTTTTAATCTACTTTTTACACACCTCTGATCGAATGGAAGTTTGCATCAATTCCTTGCCTCCAACACAATGTTGCTGTTGCAAAGATACCTCCTGCTCATTAATACAACTTTTCTATAAGGAGATGCAAGGTATAAATCACAAATTTACTTGCTTATCTATCAGACCTAAGGAACAACATAAACATTTTTATTTTTTTCACCTATGTATCAGAAAGTTGGCCTTCACCTACAGCACACACTTGTTGTATCAAATTTGTAAATATGATTCCACCCTCTTGTGATAATTTGAACAAATTATCACATTCTGCATCTGTGTCAAATTGCACATCCCGCAAAATAATTTTGTATATGAAAGACATCAAATCTTTACCTATGTACTTTTTTGGAGAAGAAGACTGTACACAACCAAATCTGATAAAAACAGAGATAAACTATAGTTACACTTTTCTCAATCTAAATTTGCACACATTTCATATAAAAGTTACATTTATACATATTATGCAACTGTAGGCCATGTTATGTACAAGTTTAGTTTATGCAATGCAACCATAGGTTGTTTGATTTTTTTAGGAGAGTGTAGCAATAATTCTAATGCTTTTTTTGTGTTTTCATGTTAATGTGCACGGGATCAAGCAAATAGATTGTTCTACTGTTTTTCAATAACACTACAGAAATCCAACAAAGAGAGGGGGGGGGGGGGGAGGGTGGAGGCAGATGTGTGTATTCCAAATCAAATCAACACAATCATGCTCAAGAACAAGTTCAACATCAGACCAAAAATCAAAGAAAGGTCGGGGGTGGAAAATAACTTGCCTCTGCCTCTATAGCCGAACAATCCTAGGTAGGAACAAAAAAAATGATCCTCCCCTTGTTTTTGTGTTACAAATTCTTTTCTTTCATCTATTCTTCTCTTGTCTCCAAGCTCGAGGTCTGCAAAATTTCTTCCTTCATTTTGAACTACTCTTCTGCCATCTTCTCTTCTTTTTTTTCTCTCCCCCCTTGTGATTTCTATGCATGTGTCTTGAGTTGCAAGACATATACACACGTCAGTCTTTTTTTGGCTACTGGGTTGAGTGGTTATTGGGCTACCGGCCCAAACTCAAAGAAATTCGCAAAGAGGGGATGAGGGTTTGTTTATTGGGCTGCCAGTCCAAACTCAAAGTAGGCTCGTTAGATGGATGGTTTGACAGATTAGATTTTTTCAAACATTTTGTTATTGGGCTACCGGTCCAAACACAAAAATAAGCCCGGGTTGGAGGGTTGTTTGACAGATTTGATTTTTCAAACGTTTGATGAATAGGTGCTTCCTAATCTTTTTTATCTGAATCGCGAGAATGGCCATATATTTTTTTTGCCAATTAGTGATTGTAGCAGTGTCAGCACAGACTCCCAATGTGCGACATATCTTTTATTCCTGGTTTACTTTCGAAGAGCTAGGTAAGTTTCAAACCGAGTTTGAATTTTGAGCTGGTTGACTTTGAGCCGGCTGACAATGCCATCCTTAATAGAATGTTTCGATCTAAACTTTTTATGGTAACGTGCATGTCGCTGCATCAAGTTTCCTGGCCCAAATGCGGTGCCTCTTATTTAGACCCCGGTGGGGGCCACCTTTCAGTTCCAGCGCTGTTGATGAATCATGATTCTGTAGAAAATTCTCGGTAGGACTTTCTTTGATCTGATAACCTGTTGAGTATATACTAGATGAGACCACACGTTGTTACGAGAATACAACACCGCATGTTGTTATGAGAATATTGTATGATAAAGATAGAAAAAGGTGTAAGATAAATTTGTTTTCTTACATAAACGACGTAACTTTATATACTTTATATAATTTGCATCTTAAATCAATCATAAAAAAAGAAACAAAAAATTAAGATGATGTGCTTTATGACAATTTAGATGAAATATGCATCGATCATCCAAAGGCAAAAAAGCTAAGGTGATGTGGCTTCATAAGAGAAGAAAAAAGAGGGAGACAATCTGGGCCATGGATTAATCATCCAAGTGCTAGAATCAATTAAGGTGATATGGCTTAATAACTGTCGGTGTAGTAGATATAGCATACCCTATATACATGAACATACGCTGCTGGGAATACCGCATACCTAATGTGATATGGAAGGCGGTAACCAGGTATGGATAAAGCTATAGTCAAAGAAGGAAACGTACTCCAGATATAGAAGAATACTAGTCCGATCTAGGGACAGCAAGGACTTGTGTGCCCGTGTACTAGTTGGAGTTCTGAGTTCAACTTAGAAAGAGGGGATCATCTTCTGGTATAAATACAAGGCCTCTCAAGAGGGGAGGCATCGAATCATAATCCTACAGATCAAGAGACACCAAGCCTACGCTGTGGAGAAGCCTTTGGCTGGCCTTTGACTACGTTGCCTCACTAAGATTAGTAGGTAGGCTAGATTAGATAGGTTATGTCCATCTTTGTACTAGGTACATACACCCTAGTCAATACATATAAATAGTTGTAAGGCTATATTACCCATGCGGGGGTCCAAACCTGTATAAAAGTCCCGTGTCTTGCTCCTCTTCTACAAATCGACGGATACCATAGTATCAGATGACCCCTACGTCCTCAAATACCATAGTCAGGATCCAACCCATTGATAGTAGGCGTGCCAGGTAGGGGGCCTGGTATTCTGATGGTTTCATCGAGATGCCTTCAAGGAGTGGCTTTTCCGTCAAAGGATGCTATGACCGCTTCAGCCCAGGAGATCAAACCCGGCCAACAATTACCTTCCTTCAAACTGGATTTATCACCTTCCTGTCCTCATCGGCACCCCCATAGTTCCCAATCTTCTTCTCCATGCTGAATCAAAAAGTCAGAAAGACTATGACCACGTCCGACAAGAAGAATTCAGCCCGTAAGCAATGGTGCCCGATCGACAGGACAAGTTCCCATACTCTAGCCGAGTGCAAGGTGTTCTTGGTGGAAGTCGACAACCTGATGTGTTCACCTCAAGATGATGCTTACAAGAGTTGCCTGATCCACTCTCGTCAGAGTCGGTCCGACAAATCACGTTTGGACAACGAGGACACCGCAAGCGTCTCACATCGAGCGGTGGGGTTTATCGAAATTGACCCTGACGAACCATGTGCACTTCAAGGTCTGGACGAGGAAGAGTTCTTGGGCTCCATCTCAGGCCGTGATGTTGGAGCCATTGACAAATCCCGCTCACAACGACATAGTTGAGTCTGTTGAAGAAGGAAAGGTTACCGACCGGAGGAATTGGGCTCCCAAAAGGACACCTCCTAGGCTGCCTACACCTCCCTGACAAGATGACCCCGACTACACTATAAAATCCTTGTCATGATTAATATTTTGTGATGAACAATGGGCTTTACAAATAATTTATTTAATAAAAATTGTTTTAAAAATAACTGTGGATGTTGGTGTGAGTGCGTGTGACTAATGAGGGTTAGGTTGGGATATCTGTGCCCAGAAATGGTTGTTTTGTCTATTGGTGTGTAGATGACTTGTGGTCAACCTTGGTCTACATGGTTGGGATGTCATGTGACAAGGTTGGACTAAAGTCAGTCTGTCTTGGACTCAACATCGGTCAATGGCAGGATCGGGACAAAACTCAGGGAGGAGTTGAGATCCAGAACGGTCAAGGATGCCAGGTGACGAGGTTGGATATAGGGTGGCACACGGTGGATGGACATCGAGTGGGAGGTCTTCGTAAATTAGGTGTGCAAGCGCCGAAAAATTCGCAGAGAAATTTAGAAGGAAATAGAAGATAAAAAGGTGCTACAGTATTAGGGGAACAATAGCGGTACTATAGTGGGCAGTACTGTTGCACGCAGGAGGGAGTTCGAGTCTGACTCGGTTGCTTGTTCGGCTGGCTGTTGGAAGGGGAATTAATTTAGGAAATTGAAAATAGATTTGGAATTAGAAGGATTCAGTCCTAATAGGACTAGGGGTTCTACTCCTAGTTTGTATCAGAGGTTTTGGGTATAAATAGATGTGGAGTTGAGACCCTAGAGGTATCAACCTTTGGAGGAGAAAAGCTAGGGTTTAATTTTGGGAGAGAGGAGTGCTTTGTACATCTTGTTGCAATAAAGTTGATTCAATTCAATAGTTTGTCAAGCCGTGTCTCTTTGATTCGTGTGTGGTCGGACCGGCGACAGGAGGATGAACAGACCGTGATTGGAAGGTTAGTCCATCAAGTTTTGGGGTTCATTTATTTCCGCTAAAAGATTTGGTTGTTTGGTATCTCCTACCATTCATCCCCCTCTGGTAGGCTTGGTTCTTGTGTTTGATCCTACAAGTGGTATTAGAGCCATGTTTGCTCTTTTTGATCTTAACCGATCTTGAGTTTTCGCCATGACTGATAGATTTTCAACTAAGCCTCATGTTTTTGATGGAGTTGATTTTCAATTTTGGAAACAAAAGATGCAATCATTTATTATGTCTTAGGGTTATGATATTTGACAAAAAGTTTCTAATCCTTATGATATTCCTGAGGCTATAATTGCAGGAAATAAAGTTAAATTTAAAAACAATTGTAAAGCTAGGAATATGATTTTAAGTGGTGTTTCTCGCTTAGATTTTGATCAGATTTCTCATTTTGAAACTGCGTACGAGATGTGGAAGGCCCTATGTGATTTTCGTCAAGGTTCTTCTAACATCAAGGAAATATGGAAAGATGTGTTTAAAAAGGACTATACGAAATTTGAGATGAAACCTGGTGAAGCTTTGGATGATTATTTTGCACGTTTCAATAAAGTTCTTAGCAACCTTCATTCTATGGATGATTCTTTTGATACTACTTATACATAGTCCGAAATTTTTAGACATCTTTTGAATGGTCTTCATATGTCTGTTTGGGAGATGAAGGTTCAATTCAAGAATTTGTTAATGTGAATACTTTAACCTTGAATTCTCTTTACACTAAATTAAAGACACATGATATAAACATTCTTTCTCGCAAGATTGATTCTAAATCCACTGCTTTGGTATCTTCTTCAAGTTCTTCTATGGATGCTTCTTCATCATTTTCTCTTACAGCTTTGAAAGCCACGTCCGACGAACAACTCGAGCAAGTCTTTGATGAGGACTTGGTTTTGCTTATTAACAAGTTTTCTCAAGCTTTGAATAATTTTAAGAACATAAAAAGAGGAGGCCCAATCCAGTGCTTTGAAAGTGAAGAGCTAAACCACATTCGTTTCAAGTGTCCTAAGCTCGAGAGATCCAACAAGGAAGATGAGGAGGAGAAGAACAAGAAGGATAACAAGTGCTCAACTTTTGAAGACAAAAAAAGAATAGCAAAACACAAACTAGTACTCCAATAGGTAGAAGCTTTCAAGCAAGTTGAGTTAAGAGATGAAGAATCTAAAAGCGATGATGAAAGCATAGGCAAAGGTAAGCATTTTACAAGTTTAGCTCTCATTGCTCGTAGTGTGTCAGACTCCGATGAGGATGAATCTGACAACGATGATGACAAGGTAAATTTTACTTAGAACATGCAGCTTTTGATCTCGCTAATAAACTTGATAAATGTACTAAAAGCTTAAAAAATGTGATCGTACTGTTAAAGTTCTAAATGCTGAAATTGCAAGATTAAAATCTCTAATTCCTAATATGATGATTGCAAATCTTGTGAGGTGTTATATTCTGAAATTACTACTTTAAGAAATGTCAATAGTAACACTTCTCTGAGATTGGAAGTTGAAATTGAGAAAACTCAAAAGCTTGAGTCATCTTTTGCTCTTGGTTTTACTTTGCATTGTCATGTTATTGATGAGTTATTTTTGACAAAGAATCTTTCGAAAAGTATAAAATTGCTTTTGGTGCTAGATCTTTGTTTAATTTTTTATGTGCTAAAAGGATTAAACAACACAAGATGTTTCAAGTTTTAAAACTTGCTCAAAGTGTTTGTAAATGAGATGAAATTGAAAGATGCTCTCGGTTGTGTTGAGTTTTTGCAAAACGACACGAAAACTCACGAAGTACTTTCTTGCTCAAATTGTCGCAAACAAAAAGGGATTGCAAAATCCTGTGAAAATTATGTATCTTTGACAAATGAGGTTGCTTATTTGAAAAGTTCTTTGCAAAGGCTTTCTGATGGTAAAAAGAAACTCAATATGATTTTGGATACATATAAAGTGAGCACATACAATAGAGGAATAGGTTTTGATGCACATGCTTATTTTACTAATCATCCACCGAGTATTCTTGGTGTTTCTAAAAGTGGTGAGATTTTGACAAAACCCGAACCGAAGAAAATGATTTTCAAATCCACTAGAATTTTATCGAACCTTTCTACAAGTTGTGCAATTGCTTCTTCTTCTTCTTCTAAGGAAAGAACACATGTGAAGTACAATTGCTCTCATTGTGGTAAGGACGAGCATTTAGTTCAGTTTTGCTTTAGACTTGCAAGAAAGCAAAAAAAAGACAGAAAATGTGAACTTGAAAAGTTGAGATCGCAAAGGTCAGACTTTGCTTCAAGTGGCCCGCTCAGACCACAAGCCCAGGGCGATCTGACTGGTGGCCATGGGCGGTCAGACCGCAGGCACATCAGTGATCAGACCGGCAGCTGATGGCAGTTAGACCGACTTTTTAGCATCGGTCGAATTGGTCTTCAGTAAAGCCCCAGGTAAAGTTTTCCGGTAAGTCTGGTACTGATTCTATTTGTGCATATACGTGTGCCTTGCCTACTGGTTCTATTAGTCATGTGTCTCAATATTGGATTTCTAAATTTCTTATTTCTAATTGCAACAAAGGCCTCAACATCTTCTTGTGCATAGGTCTTTTGGCGACATACTCTCCATGTGCATTAAACGATTGAGACGTTATTGCTTTTAAGGTAACATTGATCTACTTATGAATTGGCAAAATCTACTTCTTCGTTAGCTTTTTCCTTGCTAGTTATGGAGATAGTAGTTTTTTGATAATAAAACAAGTGGATACATGTCAATTTATGAGAATCTTGGCAATATCGTTGGCAATTGGTTGTCTTTCTTAAAACCTTTGATATCTTCTCGATATGCTTTGTTTTTTCGTTGGGAGGTATTGGAGGTTGATTTGAGGTGGAGTTTATGCTTTTCGATGCATTCATGTTTAATTTATTGCATTGCTCTCAATATGAAAATAAAAAAGAAAAGTGGAGCTTTGTTTTATGCCTCGAGTATATTCTTGTGGTTGATAGCAATATAAGTGAGGTTTATTGGTCGCTAGTATAGCTTGTATTTGTTCTAGTCTTTATATGAGCCTTTGCTATTACTTTTGAGGGATATGACGCATGGCATTTAATCCATTTAATTGAATTAAATAAATATGCAATGTTGAACCTAGTGCTAGTTTGGATGATTTATGCTTGCATATATACTTGTTGGGGTTTTCCATTACTCAGAAGCTCTCTACATGCCACAAGTGCAAATAAAGTCAATTTGCTTGTATAAACTTTATGAGAGGTAAAAATGTATACCGAATCCTTGGAAACAGTAATCACGATAAGGACATATCTGTAGTGAGGAAAATAATGGATACCGAATCCTTGGAAACAATAATCACGACAAGGATATACCCGGAAAAATTGAGAGATTTATTATCTGTGCTATCAATGTTAAATGTGAGAAAAAATCTCAAATTTGTTGGAAAACTCTCTATAAGTGGTATGTTTTTATTTTTGAAAAAGCAATTAAAATTTAAGTAAAGAATGTTTTAACCTTCTTGTCTAGATTTTTCCATAATTTTTGGAGCTTGGGAAGTATTTTTAATAAATGAAACATCATTTTGGTGATTATATTAAAAGAAAAAAATTTAGAAATCCCTTCCGGCCACTAGGCCGAAAGCCAACCCAGCCCTCCCTAGCCTTTCTCTCCTCCCATGCGTGCGCCGCAAGGCCACCGCCTCCCTCCTCGCATAGTCGGCCTAGCTCAGGCCATGGCCGTTTCGGTTCGGCATGATGCTAATAGGTGGAGCACACTAGTCAGGTCCGTCGTCTTCCTCGAGTCGGAGACCGGCTCTGACCCGACTCTGCCTTCACATTCCTATCTAGTCATCGCTGTTGGGTTCTTGCCAAATTAGTTGAGGGCTTTTGATCCCCAACCTCTCCTATTCCTTTTCCCTTTTTGGAATCCAAGAATCCGGTGTTGGAACGATGGGGAATTGAGTTCCCATATGGATATTGGAACCCTAGTTCCTATCCACCATCACTTGGCCAAGTCTGGCTTGGACTCTTCCTTCCCAAGCTATAAATAGGACCCCCGAGTCATCCTCTTTTGACCTAGACCCAAACCGGAGCTCGCCGACGCCTCTAACCGCCGTTCACTGAGTTCCAGTGTGCTATCGCTGCCAGTCATCTCCATCTGCCGCTCGACGTCAATTGGTGTGTCGTCAAGCCTTCCGTCGGGACCGTAAGGAGGAGAAGGACCCTGGCCGCCACATCCTCGATGCTGAAGACCGCCGGAACGCCTTCGCCATCATCCTCTTGAACCTCACTGCCGCCCACCATTGTCGTCCGCCGCCGTCCGTCGCCATTCTTCATCACGGTGAGTTCGCCTCGACAAGTTATAGCTTCATGTGCCCTCGGTATGCGTCACCGTGCAGCCGTTCGCCTACGACCATAGGTCCTTGTGCCGCCGCGTTGCTGGTGAGTCCACGTGGGTGCCACGTCCACACCACGTTAGCTTCCCTATCCGCCTTGGCTGCCTGCTAGGCGGCACCTGGCATTGATTCAGAGATCCTAATTAGGTTTAATCTCGGCCGTCCGATCTTGATCCATCCAATCCTAGCCAATCGATCCTGTAGACCACTTCAATGAACCAGGTCTACTGTGGACCAGACCCTGATGACACAGTAATTTCCTTTTTCCTTTCAAAATTAATTTTTTATTGCATCATAATTCCTTTTGTGGGGCAACACAACTAATATACTATCCAGTGCCTAATAAGACCACCACAAGCTATTGGAATGAGTGGGATCCATACACGCATAAATAGCCACTCATTCCTCATTTTATCCATGACCGCGGTTGACACCTTTCAATATAATAATTGCAACACCAGACAAGGATAAAGGAGATACTCAACGAAATAGCCATGCCAGTCCACCCCGAGGTATGCCCGTCAACCACTCGATGGTGGTGACCAAGAGACTACATACCACAGAGGACTCGAACCCAAACGGCTACTAAGCAAATATCTCAATTGATCCAAGCGCATACTCATGCTTAGCTAGTCCCTAGGAAAAGTAACTAGCCTCGCACTTTCATCAAAGCATTTGACATCAACAAGTATAGGGAATGCGAATAGATAAATTAAATTACAACTAAATTATTACATTGGCCAATAGGCCAAATAGGGCTCAGCGGATTGCATGCCTACCCAACCACACAGGCAAACTGACTAGGGGTTGGCCCCTAGTTAGAACCATCCTAAAAAACAATGAGTCCCATATAGCACTCAACTTAAACAACACCTTGCCTGCAACAAGTCTAAAGTAACAACATAGAAATAAAGAAAGAGTCAGTACTACATGCAAGGCCAAACCTAACATACTACATGCAAGCTTATATCAAAGGAGGCTATTTGTGGTCTTATTTTCAGCATAAAGCAAGTTTTGTTTCACAAGGTTTAAAGCATGCACATAAAGTAAATCATAGTAAATTCCATCATCATATCACAATATCTCCCTTGCTGCCCTCCATGGCAACAAGACATAGCAGTATGCACCGAATGGCATGATAAAAGAAGTCTTTAGGCAGTCCTCCTCTTTTAGGCTGATTTGATGATATCCCGAGTAACAGTCGAGAAAACTGAGCAACTCGCACCCCGCCGTGGAGTCGACCGCCTGATCTATCTTGGGTAGACCAAATGGATCCATGGGGCATGCCTTGTTTAAGTCGGTATAGTCGACGCGCATGCACCATTTACCGTTCTTCTTCCGGACCAGGACTAGGTTTGAGAGCCAATCCAGGTGACAGACCTCTTTGATGAACCCAGTTGCAAGGAGTTTGGTTATCTCCTCCTGAATAGCATCTATGCGGTCTTGAGCGAAGCGCCGCAGCCGTTGTTTGACTGGTTTGGTGTCTAGCTTGATGTTGAGAGAATGATCGATCACCTTCCTTGGTACACCAGGCATGTCGGAAGGTTTCCAAGCAAATATATCCCTGTTCGCCTAGAGGAAGGTGACGAGTGCGTCTTCCTATTTGGTGTCGAGTCTAGTTCCGACAAGCGTAGTCTTGGTGGGATCAGAACGGTCCGGGGGAATCTTCTTAGTCTCTGAATCTGCCGAAATTCTTGACTTTGCTGCCTTCCTTGCCGGAACATGATCGTCCTCGATTGCTGGTGCTGCATTCGTCCGACTGCTGCCTCTTGAGATAGGGCCAACTCGCAGCTCTCCTTGTCGCAGGTGAAGGCTTGCTTAACATCACTACGTAAGAAAAGTACTCTTGCTGGTCCTGGCATCTTGAGCACCATGTATGTGTAATGGGGCACCGCCATGAACTTGGCTAGTGCTCGTCATCCGAGTATGGCGTGATACGCGGTCTCGTAGTCGGCAACCTCAAAGCAGATGTTCTCAGTGTGGAAATTCTCCCGCTTACCAAAAGTAACTAGCAGAGAGATCTGTCAGAGTGGAGTGGAGGAGAGGCCGGGGATTACCCCGTGGAAGGGAGCAGTACTCGGCCGTAGCTCCGATCAAGGGATCTTCATCTCGTCGAGCGTTTTAGCGAACAATATGTTGAGAGCGCTCCCTCCATCGATGAAAACCTTCCTTAGCTTGATATTCCTGATAACCGGGTCCAAGACGAGTGGATAACGCCCTGGATGCGTGACTCGGTCGGGGTGATCTGCGCGGTCGAATGTGATTGCCGTCTCTGACCAGCGCAGATATTGGGGGGCATCTATCGAGACCGAGTTGACTTCTCGAGCTGTTAGCTTTTGTTTTCTCTTGGACTCATAAACAAATGGCCCTCCGAAGATGTGATTGAGCTTAGCCTGGGGATCTTCGTAGTTGCTGGGTGGGCCCGAATCTGGCTTGTCCTTGACTTTGGCGTCGCCAGATGCTGATATTTGCTCCGAAGCGAACTTCTTGAGCATGAAGCAGTCCTTAGGCGCGTGCTTCTCCTTTGGGTGGAAAGGGCATGGCCCGTTCATGACTTTCTGGTAGTCATCCGTCCTTGAGGTTCTGGCCGACTGTGCTCTACTGCTGCCACAATGTTGTCCGACTTGCGTTTGCGTTTGCCGGACTTAATCGGGGCTGTGTCGTCTGTGTCTTTCTTGTCCTTTCGTCAGGGTTCCTTCTTGTCGTCCAGGGCCTCAGCGACCGCATTGGCCGAATCAGCCCATTTATTGGCCATATCAAATAGAGCTTTAACAGAAGCCGGAGGCTTCCGAGTGAACTTGGCGATGAACGGAGTGTCCTCAACTCCCTTGTGAAAGGCGGCGATGACGACCTCGTCCTTGATCTTTAGGATCGAGTTCCTCTTCTCAGAATACCTCTTGATGAAGTCGCACAGAGATTCATTCTTCCTTTGATGGCATTGATATAAGTCGTACTTGGAAGAATGCCTCTCATATGTTCCTTGGAAATTTGCGATGAAGTGTTCTCGGAGTTCTCCTAGGAGCTGATTGACTATCTGGGAAGTCTTGTTAGCCATGTCCTCGCCAAGTCGGCTAGGGCGACCGGGAGATAGTTAGCCATGGTTTTGTGGTTACCTCTAGTTGTGCGGATCGCTAGAGTGTAAATCGTAAGCCAGGACTTGGGATTGGCCTTCCCACCGTATTTTTCAATTCCAGTCGGCTTGAAGCCAGATGGCCAGTCGACTTATTGTAGCTCGTGGGTGAACGCCAGTACTCCATCGTCTAGGTGAGGGCTTCGACTTCGACTGCGGCGATGAAACCGCTCATGGTGGAGGCTGAAGTGCTCATTCTCATCCTCTAGTCAGTGGTGCTCGTCTTCCTCGTGTTCCTATCATCGAGCGTTGATGTCTTGCCAGAGATCGCGCTGTAGTCATCCCCAAACGTCCCGGTTGTCACGGCGGTCATCTTGTTGTTGCCGTCATCGGTCATTTTTTCGATTACCGAGTGATGTATGGCGCGACTCCTAGTGTGGCTGACTGGAGCCAACCGCCCGACGCCGTGCTGAGGCGGATGAGATCGCCGCATCAGAAGCCGTCCTGTTGGACAGTATGAGTGTGTCTCCCGACTGTTGTTGCTGCTAGCATGCTGCAGCGGTAATGATGGCCTTGATCCTTGCAATCGTCGAGGTGGCCTGGTGATCAGGCCCGAATTGCAAAGTGTCCAATAAGGTGACAGCAGCCACGGCGTTCTGTTGTGGTGTCACAAAGACACCATGGTCACCGACTCGGGTTTGGAGGATCTCCTGTTGAGCAGTGCTCCTAGCCTTGCGTAGATTGTAGTTATGTGCGTTGCGCTTGGCTTGTAGACGTCATGCTTCTTCCTCCTGTTGTTCCCACAGTCAGCAAGCCTCCTCCTCTTGCTGATCACGTAGTCAGCATGCATCTTAATTGGGAGTTGAGCCCTTGGACGCCATGAAGATTTCGCGTGGTGGATAAAAGCTTGCTGAACTGCTATCCGACTGACAGTCGAAATCAGAGTAGTTGAGTGGAGTAATTACGACTCCAACCTCCCTAGATCCAATCTCGAGCCGCTTTAGGCCGTATCTGAGTCAAACTCCAGGGGATCGGGTCTACCGCATTAGATGTTGATTGAAGTTATCCGTGGCATTGCCGAGTCCAAACAGGAGGTTGATATTCTCTTCCTCTTTTAGCCCGAAATCGGTCGGCTCGAGGCCGAGTCCAAGTCGAACACCGAAAGAAAGAGTTGTCTCAGGACTCGGGTGTCTTGGGGATCACTACAGCATGTCTTTGAAGATTGTTGTAGCGTTGAGAAGGCCGACTGGCACGAAGTCGGCTTGGTGTCTGGCCGATCGGATTGAATCCGAGTCGGACAGAGTGAGGTTGCCGAACTTGTCGGCGATGAAGTCAAGGCTCCTGAAGCTAATCATCTGCCCAGGGAAGAACTTGACACCGTTGACTCCGGTGGTTGAATCCATCAGGCTTGTCGAAGATGATCTCACCGATGCCCCTACCTGGCGCACCAATCGTTAATGTTTTATATTGGCAATAATAATATGGGGCTACTCGTGGGACCTTAACTTGATGGATTGCAAAGGAACACGAAATAATTTATCCTGGTTTAGGCCCTCGAGGTGAGGTAATACCCTACTTCCAGCTGTTGTGTATTGCCTTTGAGGTTTCTCTGGTGAGATTGTGTTATCTGTTGTTCTCTGCCCCGGGGGGTCCTCGTCTCCCCTCATATACTAAGGAGGCAAGGTTATAAGGTAGGAATCCCAGTCGGACTAGACCAAGGGATCTCCTTCTAGGAATACAACGTACTCGATTAGGACCATATCCCTTTCCTTATCATACAAGGTAATATGCACCGAGTCCTATTGCATCGCCAATTACAAGATTGAGCCTATCCTTTGTCCGAGTGGCTAGAGAGCTTCCCATGAGGTACCTAGGGCCCATGGCATCCACAGGATCGGCCTCTACTCGGCCGTGGATCTCCCGCTCATTGCCGCATCATCGTACCCTCGCCCTCCAATGACTGCCATGGACTCGGTCACCCCCACATCTCCATGCCCATTTTCCTTTGTTCCCCGCAGAGATCGTGCGTGGACCGCCCCCACTATGCCACTTTCTCCTCTCCCTCTCTTTGTGAAATCCACTCGCCTCGGCCATGATTCCCCTCGGCTAAATCTACATAAACCCTCCCTGTGCTCCTCTGCATCCTTTCCCTCAATCTCCCACAGTTGTTGAGCCCTCTAACGGACTCCGTGCCCCAATCTAGTAGCTCTGCCGCATTTCGCCGTCTCCCGCCACTCGCTGACACTACTGTAGCTGCCGCCGAGCCCCGCTCTTGCTTCTGCTATGTTCGCCATGCCCCAGGAAGTCTTGTCTGCCTGCCTGCCGCTCTTCTCCACCGCCGAAGCTTTGGACACCATCTGAGGTGAGCTCCACTGCCACCAAAGCACCGTCCACACCTTCGCCGTCGCCCAGCGTCGCTGGGATCCCATCAGTGTCATCTTCCAGAGCTTCGCCACCACCGCACCTCTCCTTTCGCTGCTATTTCGCCGCGCTCCATCATCGCCGAGCTCTGGTGAGGTCTCCCCTCGGTTCCCCCATCTTCCCCACGGTCCGCCTCCGCTCCCCACGTGCCGAATTGTCACTGGCGGTGACCATCGGGCCACGTGCTCCACTGTGGCGTGGGCTCGCTAGCCAGGCTTTGCCCCTTTTGCCGGTGGCCGCCCGTTCTGCATCAGCAGATCGGGTCCGTCCACGTGGCACCCGCGCATTGCCACGTCGGTGCCACCTCAGAGCCACGTCAGCCCTCTGTCCACCATGGCTACCACGTCGGCAGCCACGTGGCGTAGCCGCGCTAGGCCTCGGTAGACTCTGTCCACCGTACGCCGCCCTCCCTTGTGTCGCTGACCTATGAGCCCTGCTTATTGGCGCCGCCCTCCCGGTTTGATGATGCCATAAATCTGGGTTAATGCGCAATAAATCATTTAGGCAATTCATATGAGCTCTGATTAATTCCATTCAAATTTCATTAAATCCAAAAAATGCCAAGAATCCATTAAAAATGGTTTTAGCTCCTGTTTCAGTGTTCTTATGTACTATTTTTATTGTTTATGCATTGTATGTCGTTAGAGACCAATGCTTGCGACCCTCCCATGTACTTCGAGGTTGTTGCAGAAGTTGCAGAGTAGGAGTACAGCAAGTTACATCAACATTCTTGATCATATTGTCCCTACTTTATGCGAAATATTTGTTTTGCTTAAATAGAGATGCGTGTTTTATCATTTCATGTGGGAACCCCTGAGCAGTTTTTTGTACATACTACAAGCGAGCGTGGGCAATAGTTGGGCTTGTAATGTAGCTTCTCCCCCTCCTAGGCACTGTTGGTGAGGATGGGCGTGATGGAGTTGGGTCGGCTCAGGGTCGAGTTGATCATCTTTCAGATCCATCATAGCACAAGGGGGGTAGTGTCGATGCTTTGCACCGGCAATAGAACTATGGGGCTACTCGGCGAGGGTGAATTCGGTGGACTACAAAGGAACACAAGAGAATTATACTGGTTCAGGCCCTCAAGGTGAGGTAATACCCTACGTCCAGTTGAGGTGTTAGTCCTCTGAGGTGTATGTAGATCGATGATCTGGTTGCTTTTTGTTGTGCTTGCCCTGAGGGGCGCCTTGCCTCCCTTTATATACCAGGGGACAGGGGTACATGATAAGGATCCCAGTCGGATACGACCAAGGGATTTCCTTCTTAGAGATAGAATCCTATCCGACTAAGACTATGTTTCCTTATTTTACAAGGTATAGCCTGCCGGGTGCTATCTTATCTCTAATTACATGGTCCAGCCCATCCTCTATCTGAGTGGCCCATGTACTGGTATTGAGGTACCCGGGGCCCATGGCCTCCACAGTAGCCCCTGAGACCTTCATAGTTGAGTCACAGCTGATGCTGAGTGCTTGTCCTCCACGGTGAAGGTTGCCCGAGTGCGGTGCGCCCGAGTACTCTTTGTCCGAGTAAGTCTTCTCTCGAGTCCCGCTTCATGTCAGCTGGCAGTGAGGCTATGAAGGGCTTCATGTAATATATGAATAATGTGCGCCGAATAGGCGCACCTATTAGGTGTAGCCCCCGACTTTGTGCTTAATTGTGAAGACAATTAAACATAAAGTCAAAGATCTTTAACGTGGAAGTCTTTCCCGAGTAGATTACTACTGGTACTTGTGACTGTTCGGTATCATGTCAACCAGAGTAAAGTTTATAGTCCTACCAAGTAGAAGACTACTCGTATGTAGGACTCTTCGACTTCATGTCAGTCGGAATATGAGTTTATAGTCTTGCCGAGTAGGATGCTACTCGTATATGGGACTCTTCAGCGTCATGTCAGCTGAAAAAAAGGGGTTTATAGTCTTTTCCGAGTGGCGTCCCACTCGAAAGTTAGACTCCTCCGCATCATGTCAGCGGGAAAAAATATTTATAGTCTCTCCCGAGTAGTGCACTACTCGGGAGTTAGACTCTTCCGCATCATGTTAGCGGGTAAAATGTTGCTCATGGCAACTGATGGCCAAGCATGTAGGCCGAGTACCACTTTGTGAAAATAAATCCATGGCGTGGTTAGGTGTACTCGAGAAAGATACCTGCATCTCCAATTTTAATGAAGACCAGCTTGCGATCCTTATGAGTATGTATCCTCGAGACCTGGTGAATAAAACAGATATCCAAACATATATGTTTAGAAATAAGGCTCTCATGAAGCATATCTGTTTACCTCATCGGCTCCTGTTAGCAGCACCAGCACTATAATTTCAACTCAACCTGCGGGCGGCCCACATGGAGCATGCTACTATAGGAACTCATATCTTGTTGGCCCAGTGCGGATTGTGTAGGCCCAAGCCCATCTAGTCGGCCTCGGCTCTATAAAAAGACGGGGAGAGAGAAAAAGATTCCGTCGTCTTCCCCAAATCAGCCAATCTCTTCATCTTCCACCTTCGCACCCAACTTTTTGCCTCCCGCCCGGCTAGGGTTAGCTGCTGCTATTCCCCACCCGAACTCGGGCTATTTCAATCCTCGTCGTTTGCTCCAAGCCCCCGATTTGCTTTTCCCCAAATCTCATCGCCTCCAGTCATGCCGAAGGCTTTAGATCTTGCGGGGGCGCCGGGAAGTTCTTGGCCGGTGTCGGATTGTGGCTCGGTGAAGCTAAAGCGGCTGGAAAATGAACTGAAGTTGCCCAGCCAAGAGGTGATTCGCTGGCAGCCAACTAGGGATGAGTCGAGCCCGAATCCCCGACCTGGAGAAACGGTAGTTTTCGCCTCCTTTTTCGATCGAGGCTTCTGCCTTCCGTCTTCTGATTTCTTCCGCCGCATCCTTGATTTTTATGGGCTGGAGTTAGTGCATTTGAACCCCAACTCAATCCTTCAGATCTCTATTTTTGTTACTCTGTGTGAGTGCTATTTGGGTGTGGAACCCCATTTCTTCTTCTTCAGGCATCTGTTCCACATTAAGCCTCAGCCCTCCAAATCTAACATCAGTGTAATCAGGGGGGCTGGTCTTCAATTGAGGGGTGATAGGAAAAAGTCGTATCTCGATCTTCCCTTGAAATCCTCTTTGAAAGGCTGGCACAAGGAGTGGTTCTATTGCGCAAATCTGGCGCCATCCTTGCGGCCATTTACTGGCTTGCTGCCGGTGTTTTCACCGAATTGGTCGGCGGACCTGACCTATGAGGAGATGGGTCAAGTGCACCTGTTGTTGGCGAAGCTGGATAACTTCAAGAAGGCCGGCCTGACTGGTCCCTAGGTAGCCAGGCGGTTCCTGACCCGGTGCTTCCAGCCCCTGAAGCTGAGGAGCGCGTTCAGCTGGGACTACCAGGGAAAAAATGACCCTGACCGAGTTAGTCGGGAATCGGCCGACAAGCGGAAGGTGACGGAGACCTTGTTCGGATACTTCTCCAGCGGGGTAATTGAAACTGAAGACAAGAAGAGACGCATTGCGTCTTTTAGGCACAACCGGCCTCGGACCGAGGTAACATCCGTCTTCCCTTCGTAGTGTATGCCTGTGGGCTCAAATATCTTAGTCTCCGGCAGCATATGATATATCTTGTGGATCTTCTTGTAGTGGTGCGTGGAGTTTGATGAAGACTCCCGTCCATTGTCGGCCGTCGCGTCGAAGAAGAGGCCGAGAAGTCCCTCCGCTGCCCAACCCGACTCCAAGAGAGCGGGGAAGAAACCGATTTTATATCGGGGCGAGGGGGCCATGACGGCGCGCGCCGTGAGCGGAAGCTTGAAAATAAAGGACGCTGCTGCCGTGACACCCATTCGATCGAGCCCCAGGTTGAAACCTGCGAATTTGAGCCCAACGTTGTCGAG
Organism: Oryza meyeriana var. granulata; assembly: GCA_003991445.1. NCBI lineage: Eukaryota > Viridiplantae > Streptophyta > Magnoliopsida > Poales > Poaceae > Oryza > Oryza meyeriana. The sequence goes on along the minus strand of RYFJ01002975.1, from coordinate 22,545 downwards.
CCCGATCGTATCGCCGGCGAGGGACCGGTAGGAGCTAACGCAGCCAGGGGCGGAGGTGCCCGAGCCGACCGTACCGAAGTCGGGGTCGACTCGGGTTGATGCGCCACCGCCGACTGTGACGTCGACCGGGCCGACTGCCGGAGCTAGCGCTCCACCGGGGAGCAGGTCGCCCGGCAAGAAGCTGAAATTCTCCAAGAGGTGCGCTGCTCCGGGTCTTCTGAAGTCTTTGTGTGTTGAAGTAATGTCTTGATGTCTTGCTTCGTCGTGCAGGAAGCGGGCCGATATCGATCTCAAGGAGGTCGACTCGACTGCTCCACTCGACGAGCCTGCCCCAGCCGAGCCAGCGGCCGCGAACACACCTATTGAGCCGGCGGCCAGCCCGGTTGCTGAGACCGAGGTGGCTCCGACTACAGGGCCGCTACCGCCACCCGACCGAGAGGTGGCTGCTGAGACTGAGGCCCTAGCCCCCGAGGCACCGCACGTTGCGGAAGCTGTGGACGGAGCCCCTGAGCCGATCCTCGAAGTCGTGGGGGAGGGCGGTGCTGAGGCCAGGACCCCGTCGCCGTCGTGGTTGTCATCGTCGCCGCCGCCGCCAGAGATCCCACATCTGCCTCGGATCGAAGCTCCCCCACGTGTGATGCCCCGGACCTTTACGTGGACAGCTCACGACGGTACTGTGAAAAGCTTCAGGCTCGATGAAGTCATTGCAAGGAGAGAGCGCGAAAGCCTGCTTCGCGCCGCCATCAGCGGGTCCCAAGGGGTCGCGGTATGATTCTTGTAGTAGAGCTTTGGCAATCTTCTTGTTTTGATGTTTGACTCCGTCCTTGATCCGTCTTTTATCCTGAGCAGAAGCTTGTCGACCGCAATGAGGCGATGACGGAAATCTTGGTTGAGGTAGCTCCCCACCTCGCAGAATTGGAGCAGCTTCGGGCCTTAAAGGCCGAGATGGAAGAGCGTCATGCGGGGAGGGAGGCCTGGCTGAAGAGTGGCACCGATCAGCTTAGGGCGGAAACATGGGCCCTAGCCGGAAAGATCAGAGGTAAAATCCTCGAGTATATCTTCCCGACCGAACCATTGATGTATTCGTCCAGCTGCGTTGTTCCCAACTGTCCAGTTGTGTCATGACTGCACAGTTGAGCTCTTGGCTAATCTGTGGTGCAGACCTCGAAGCGGAGTTAAAGACCCGAACAGAGAGGGAATCACAGTTGAAGGAGGCAGAAGAAGGCAAGGCCGAGCTTGAGAAGGTCAAGGCCGACCTGACAAAGGCCAACACCGAGCTTGAGCGGGAGAAGTCCGAGTTGAAGGAGGCCGTCGTCAAGCTCGGTAAGGAAAAGGCTGAACTGGAGAAGACCGTGGCCGGGTGGGAGGCCGACTACGAAAGTAAGTCCTCAACCCGACTGTGATCTTAGCCAATCCATTAGTTACCCTGTGTGTAGCTGAATTTGACAAGCTTACTTGACGGCTGATCTAGGCAGACATGAGAACCAATGTCCGGGCCCAGTATCAGTTCTACATGGAGGAGATAAGGTTGATCAGGGAGTCACGGGAGGCCCTTGTCGGGTCCGTGAAAGGGCTCCTTGACCTTATAGATCCCCGCCCAGTGGGAACCAGCTGCAGCAGAATCCCTCAGATAGTGGGGCGTCTCGAGGATGCACCGAGTGCCTTGAAAAGGTACTCGGATGAGCGTGTTATCGCCGGCGTGGCCCAGACCTTGGCGATGACCAAATCCATATACCCTAGGGCGGATATTGAAGCCATCGGGGAGGGGTTTGCCGAAGAGACGATGCCAGAGGAGGCGCTAGAACTGATCGCCCGGGCGAAGCCAACTGCAGAAATAATTACCCGAGACCTGGGTCTGTAAGGGCAACAAGTTATGTAGTCAGAATATATAAACTTGTGTAAACAAGCATGTGTAAATATGTGTGCAATGCCGCCAAGCTTATTATTCAGTTGTCATTAGCTTTACTTGACCGTGTAGTATGCACCGAGTTAGTCTGTCAGAACTTAATAAAAACGTTCGAAGTAAGAGGCTGTACTCGGGCAAACGTGACAGTCATAGTAAGGCTTCATAACCGAAGTGAGATAAGCTCGTATGTTATTGACAGCGCACGTATATACATGCAGCCCCTGACTCACTACTCGGTTGATACAAGCGGCGTAGTGAGTCAGAAGAACTGTACACATGAAAATTATAGAACTCAGGTATAGAAAGGACGTAGCTGTTCTATGTTCCATGAGTTGCTGATGAGAACGCTATCTTCGGTCTTCAGTCGGTAGGCGCCTGGCCGCGTGACCTCGGCTATAATGAACGGCCCTTCCCAGATTGGGGATAATTTATGCCTGTCTTTGGTGGTTTGTATTTTCCTCAGAACGAGATCCCCGACCAAAAAGGCGCGGCCACAGACATTGCGGTTGTGGTAGCGATGTAGGCCTTGAAGATACCTTGCCGACTGGATAGTTGCGGTGTCTCTTGCTTCTTCTAGCTAATCTAGTTCGACCAGTTGGTTATTGTTGGAGTCATCTTCTGAGTAGGCCCAGACTCGTGGAGAGCCGAACTGTAACTCGGTAGGTAGCATAGCCTCGGCACCGTAGACTAGAAAGAAAGGGGATTGCCCTGTCGCCCGACTAACCGTGGTTCTGAGAGACCAGAGAACGGATGGGAGTTCTTGTACCCACCGGCCCTTGTATGGTTGTAGTCGGTCGACTATCCTGGACTTGATGCCATGTAGGACCGTACCGTTGGCTCGTTCAACCTGCCCGTTGCTCCGCGGGTGTGCCACAGATGCATAGTAGATCTTGATGCCAAAATCGTCGCAGAAGTCTTGGAATACGCCCGCCGCGAACTGAGTACCGTTGTCGGTGATGATGCGGTTAGGGACTCCGAACCGGTATAATATACTCATGATGAAGTCCTTTGCTCGTGCCACTGTAATTGTTGCAACAGGTTTGGCCTCAATCCACTTGGTGAACTTATCCACCGCGACGAATAAATGTGTGAACCCTCCTGGCGCTTTCTTGAAAGGCCCGACCATGTTGAGCCCCCATACTGCAAAAGGCCAGGAAATGGGGATAGTTTGGAGTTCTTGGGCTGGAAGATTTGTTTGTCTTGCGTAGAACTAGCAACCCTCGCACTTGCGAACGATGTCTTTGGCGTCTGTTACTACTGTGGGCCAGAAAAATCCCTGCCGGTAAGCCTTTCCGACTAACGTCCTGGATGCGGCGTGGTTGCCACATATGCCCGAGTGGATCGAGTGCAGAATCTGCTTGTCCTCCACGGTGGTGACGCAGCGCATGAGGACACCGGATGCGCTCCTTCGGTACAGGTCTTCTCCGACTAGCAGGAAGCTTTTGCTGCGACGCTTTATCTGCTCGGCTTGACTGCGATCTTCTAGGAGTTCGTCGTCCGTGAGGAATTTGACAACAAGAGTCCTCCAGTCTTGACATATGTGCAACACCTCATCTGTGGTCAGGGTAGGCTCGCCTCCCGACTGATCCGGTGCTGGTTTCTTCTTGAGTGATGGCTCCATGAGTTGCTCGACAAAGATTCCAATTGGAACTGCTTCTCGCTTGGATCCCATGTTTGCCAGCTCATCTGCTGCGTCGTTGTATTGGCGCAGGACATGTGTGATTTCCAGCCCGTCAAACTTGTTTTCCAGCTTGTGGACCTCCTGATAGTATGCCGCCATGGTATCGTCGAGACAGGTCCAGTCTTTCATGACTTGGTTTACCACGACTTGAGAATCTCCGCGTACAACCAGTCGACGTATGTCGAGTGATATAGCGATGCGGAGCCCATGAACAAGTGCCTCGTACTCGGCGATGTTGTGGGAAGCCGGGAAGTGGATTTGTAGAACGTACTTCAGTTTTTCGCCAGTGGGGGACGTCAATATGACTCCGGCGCCGGCGCCACCGATCTGTAGAGAACCGTCAAAGTACATTGTCCAGTACTCTAGCTTTGCTGTTGGTGTAGGCAGTTGGACTTCTGTCCACTCGGCCACGAAGTCGGCTAGAGCTTGAGACTTGATTGCTGTCCGTGGATGAAAGGTGATGTCGAACGCCATCACCTCGAGTGCCCATTTAGCGATTCGGCCGGTGGCCTCGCGATTATGAAGGACATCCCCGAGTGGAAATGCAGTGACCACCGTGACTTGGTGTGCTTGGAAATAATGCACCAGCTTCCGGACTGTGATAAGTAGGCCATATAGCAGCTTCTGGACTTGCGGATATCTCATTTTGGAGTCGGCAAGGACCTCGCTGACGAAGTGGACTAGCCATTGTATTTTTTGAATATGACCCTGTTCGGATCGCTCGACCACCAGCACCGTGCTGACTACCTGTGTTGTTGCCGCCAGATATAACATTAGCGGTTCCTGGGGCAGAGGTGACGCCAACACGGGGGGTGATGTGAGGAATTGTTTGAAGTCTTCGAAGGCTCGCTGGGCTTCCGGAGTCCATTGGAAATTGTCGGTCTTTTTGAGTAGCTTGAAGAAGGGCATGCCCTGCTCGCCCAGTCGGGAGATAAATCGGCTGAGTGCTGCCATGCAGCCTGTCAGCTTCTGGATGTCTTTGAGGTTAGTCGGGGGTGCCATGTGCCTGATGGCGTTGACTTTCTCCGGGTTGGCCTCGATGCCGCGGTGCGAGACGATGAAGCCGAGTAACTTTTCGGATGGCACACCGAAGGCGCATTTTTCCGGGTTCAACTTCATCTTGAATCTTCAAAGGTTTTGGAAGGTTTCTTCCAAGTCAGCGATGAGGTCTTCTTTGGACTTGGTCTTGATCACCACATCGTCGACGTAGGCTTCCACATTGCGCCCGATCTGAGTGTGCAGACACCGCTGAATAGCCCTTTGATAGGTTGCGCCCGCGTTCTTCAGACCGAATGGCATTGTGATATAGCAGTACGCTCCAAACGGTGTGTTGAAAGATGTCTTCAAGCAGTCTTCCTCCCTCAGGCTGATTTGATGGTATCCCGAGTAGCAGTCGAGAAAACTGAGTAGGTCGCTGTGGAGGTCCTGATTGGGTCGGCGATCATACTGGCGACGCCGCCGGTTGTCATTATTGGTATTGTCGAGCATTGTTTACCGAGCCTCCTCTTGTGGCAATCGACGCGCGTCCTCTTGTCGCTCCTCTTGTAGTCGGCGTACCTCGGAAGGTGGTGTTGAAGCCATGAAGATCTCGCAGGGGAAGCTTGCCGAATTGAAGTCCGAGCTGGTGCTCGAATCGCTATCCGACTTAGTGTCGGACTCCGAGTAATTTATCGGAGTGAGAACGACTCCGACCTCTCTAGATCCAATCTGAAACGGCGCTTGGCCGTGTCCAAACTGAATTGCTAGGGATCTGGTCTGCTGCGCGGGATTTTGATGCGCAGCGTCGCCGAAGCTATGAGGGAGATTAACGACCTCTCCCCTTCTCGGCCCAACCCGGGCTGGCTCAAGGCCTAGAACAAATCGGACGCCGAAGGAGAGGGTTGTCCCAATGCTCGACGATGTAAAGGACTGCCGCAGAAAATCGTCGAAGAGGATGGCTGTGTCCTGGGGGCCGACTGGCGCAACATCGGCTGGTTCCTCAGTCGGCAAGATTGGATCTGCCTCAACCAAGGTGAGATCGCCGAGTTGATTGGCGATGAAGTCTAAGCTCCCGAAGGTAATTGCGTCTCCGGGGGAGAACTTGTTGCTGTCGACTCCGTTGATTGAATCCATCGAATCTTTAGATGAGAAATTCGCCAGAGGCCCCTACCTGGCGCGCCAACTGTCGATGCTTTGCACCAGCAATAGAACTATGGGGCTACTCGGCGAGGGTGAATTTGGTGGACTGCAGAGGAACACCAGAGAATTATACTGGTTCAGGCCCTCAAGGTGAGGTAATACCCTACGTCCAGTTGAGGTGTTATTCCTCTGAGGTGTATGTAGATCGATGATCTAGTTGCTTTTTGTTGTGCTTGCCCTGAGGGGCGCCCTGCCTCCCTTTATATACTAGGGGACACGGGTACATGATAAGGATCCCAGTCGGATACGACCAACGGATTTCCTTCTTAGAGATAGAATCCTATCCGACTAAGACTATGTTTCCTTATTTTACAAGGTACAGCCTACCGGGTGCTATCTTATCTCTAATTACATGGTCCGGCCCATCCTCTATCCAAGTGGCCCATGTACTGGTATTGAGGTACCCGGGGCCCATGGCCTCCATAGGTAGCCTGCCCGATATGGTGTGCTCTATCGGCAGGTGCAACCTCAGCGTGGTGTGGATGAATGGGGAGGAGTTGCGTGAACGGTCTTGTCACAGCCTCTCACGGGGTGTCGTGGTGGCACGCTGGCACACGGAGCATGTGTGGGGCTGTGTCTTATGGCTACAATTGTACACCTCTGGCCAGAGTTAAAAATTATTCAAATAGCTGTGCTCGCGGTTATGGGCATTTGTTCAAGACTCATCGTGATTAGTCTCACGATAATAATTTGACTTAAAATATTGTGTAGGAGTAGGATGGATAGTTTGGACCTGATCAACATGGTGTAGCGTTGACCAATGATGATTTAATATTGCTTAATCAAACAACCATTTTACCTATTTCTTAACTACTAATGTTTGCAACTGCTTTATGCAAATGAGCCCCCAAAGCCTTTCTTTGTCTCCCGTTGCGTTGTGCATATTTGTGGGTGTGACTTGTTGAGTACTATGGGTGGAACTTAGTCTTGCTCCCATTCCCCCTCTTAGAGATGGAGTTTTACTCTGACGATGATCGCCAGGAGGAGTAGGCTTGTTTTGCCGTCAAGCTGCCTGTGGAGTGGAAGCCTTTGCATGGCTTAGTTTGTTTATGTTTTATCTTTTTCCGCTGCATTTTTGTAAGACAATTTTATTCTGTTTATAAGACATATTCTATTTGGCCACTTGTAATTGTGTACCCTAGCTTTCCTGGACAGGATTTAATACACATAATGTTCAAAATTCTGATTGTGAATTTGGTGCGACTAGGTACCTGATCTTCCAATAGGTTTGATTTGGCGACGTGTGGACGTTCACGTTTCGAGGCATTCGATCAGTAGATCGTCACCTCGCACTCGCTACATCTGCACGTCTTGTCATTATCGGCCACGCTATCACGCAGTCGACCTAACCACGAAGGTTTTGGTCCTGCAAACAATCGAAGAAATTTGCAAGAACAAAGAAAACACAACCTGAATTGCAGATGAATGTTTAGCACACGAAGTTGGGGTTCTACAAACCGATCTAGACGGTGAAACTGCAATGGAAGAATACTCTAAGCAAAACCTGACTCTAAACGATGATGGCTACTGAATATATATGAGTTGGGATGTCCTAGGGTTAACCCTAGAGCGCACACCCCTTGGGTTTAGCCCACGACACAATTACAATACCCAAGGCCCAAAACAGACTCGGACTAAAAGAGGTATGTGTTTTGTTTTGACGATTCCAGACAGCTCAGGAGGAATTTTTACGTGAAACTAAAACCATATGAAAGTAGACTTCATAAACTTTACAACAAGTACTTGTAGGCCCTGTAACTCCTTCTGGATCAAAAATTATGGCTGTTTTAAGTTGACGCTGTCTCCCAACCTGAAACTGAATCGGTCTCGGGAATAGGAGTTTACTTGCACTTGTTGTCTCCACTTTAATATGTGGTTTCTTGAGCTATTCTCCATGGTCTTCTCCCAGGTTCCTAATAACAATAAAATCATCACAAGAATTAAGTAGCATGTCATTCATAGAAATATTTCCATGTAAGCTTAGGAACGCATTCATTTGGCGATTAAGTTGACGGGCACGTGCGCGAGTAATTGGTTCTTGGATCTGTGGCACATGTTGTTCAACATGAGGAGGTTGCAAGTGTGTATCTAAAGAAGTGATGTCCTCATCATCCTCCCCCTCTTGATTTGGAGTCGTCCTCAACTCAAGGTCATCTTCTTCACCCAAGTAAGGCTTCAAATCAGCAACATTGAAAACATCACTCACACCATAATCTGCAGGCAAATCAATCTTGTATGCATTATCATTTATTTTCGCAAGAACTTTAAAAGGACCAGCAGCTGGAGACATTAATTTTGACATGCGTAAAGTAGGAAATCTATCCTTTCTTAAGTGTAACCAAACAAGATCATCGGGTTCAAAAATAAGCTCCTTTCTATCTTAACTACCAGCAAGTTTATACTTTGCATTCATACGCTCAATATTTTTCTTAGTGGTCTCATGTAACTTAAGCACAAATTCAGGCCGTGTCTTAGCATCAAAATTCACTTTTTTTGAAAATGGTAAAGGCAATAAATCAATTGGAGCACAAGGGTTAAAGCCATATACCACCTAGAATGGGCTCATCTTTGTGGTGGAGTGCAACGAATGGTTGTAGGCGAACTCCACATGTGGAAGACATTCTTCCCATATTTTTAAATTATTCTTCAAAACAGCCCGCAACATCGTTGACAAAGTACGATTCACCACCTCCGTTTGTCCATCTGTTTCGGGGTGGCAAGTTGTAGAAAATAGTAACTTCGTCCCTAATTTCCTCCACAACGTCATCCAAAAATGACTCAAGAACTTGGTATCTCGATCTGAAACAATTGTATTGGGCACACCATGTAGACAAACGACATCCCTGAAAAACAAATCAGCAACTTTGATAGCATCGTCGCTCTTATGACAAGGAATAAAATGTGCCATTTTAGAAAATCTATCAACAACAACAAGACACTATCCCTCCCCCTCTTTGTCCTAGGCAATCCTAAAACAAAATCCATAGAAATGTCTTTCCAAGGAGCACTAGGGACCGGTAGAGACATATAAAGACCATGTGGATTAAGACAGGACTTAGCTTTGTTACAAGTACTGCATCGTGCAATGTATCGTTCAACGTCACGCCGCATTTTTGGCCAAAAAAAGTGAGTGGCCAGCACATCCTCCATCTTCTTCACTCCAAAATGTCATATCAATCCACCTCTATGCGCTTCCTGTAAAAACAAAAGACAAACAGAGCTTGCAGGAATACATAATTTGTTAGCTCGATACAACAATCCTTCATTCAACACATATTTATTCCAAGTTCTCCCCTCTCGACAGTGATCATAAGCTTCTTTAAAGTCCAAATCAGTAGCATATAATTCTTTTATTGTCTCCAATCCAAAAATTTTATGATCAAGTTGAGATAACATAGTATAGCGCCTAGATAAAGCATCAGCCATCACATTGTCTTTGCCTTTCTTATGCTTAATGTATATGGAAACGACTCAATAAATTCTACCCATTTAGCATGTTGTTTATTCAATTTAGCTCGACTTCAAATATGTTTCAAAGACTTATGATCAGAATGTATGATAAATTCCTTTGGCCATAGATAATGTTGCCAAGTCTCTAATCATATAATTCTTTGTCATATGTTAAATAGTTCAAACTAGGTCCTAACAAGTTCTCACTAAAATATGCAACTGGCTTACCCTCTTGAATAAGCACACCTCCAATCCCAATCCCACTTGCATCACATTCAAGCTCAAAAACCTTACCAAAGTCAGGGAGTTGGAGTAGTGGGGCATGAGTCAACTTCTCTTTAAGCAAATTGAAGGCGTCTTCATGTGCTTGTCCCCATAAAAAAGGAACGCCTTTCTTGTGAGCTCATTCATGGGTGCGGCAATGGTGCTAAAATCTCTCACAAAGTGACGGTAGAATCTAGCTAGCCCAAGAAAACTCTGCACCTGTGTAACCGATGTAGGAGTCGGCCAACTCTTGATCGCTTCTATCTTGGTCTCATCAACTTCAATTCCCTGTGGAGTCACAACATAACCAAGAAAAGAAACTTGTTCCGTACAAAAAGTGCACTTCGCGAGGTTACCGAACAAACATGCATCTCTCAAAGCATTAAAAACATCACGTAAATGTTCCTTATGTTCATCTAAAGACTTGCTATAAATAAGTATATCATCAAAGTAAAGCACCATAAATCTACCAATGAAAGTGCATAAAACTTCATTCATGAGTCGCATAAAAGTACTAGGAGCATTAGTCAAACCAAAAGGCATTACTAACCACTCATACAAACCAAATTTAGTTTTAAACGCGGTCTTCCATTCATCACCCAATTTCATTCTAATTTGGTGGTATCCACTACGCAAGTCTAATTTAGAGAACACAACAGAGCCACTCAATTCATCAAGCATATCATCTAACCTAGGAATAGGATGACGATACCTAATAGTTATATTATTGATGGCTCTACAATCAACACACATACGCCATGTTCCATCTTTCTTAGGTACCAAAATAACAGGAATAGCACAAGGACTAAGGCTTTCACTTACATACCCTTTGTCAAGCAAATCTTGCACTTGACGCTGAATTTCCTTAGTCTCTTCGGGGTTGGTCCTATATGGCGTGCGGTTTGGCAAAGCGGCTCCCGGGATTAAATCAATCTGATGCTCAATTCCTCTCATAGGCAGTAGCCCCAAGGGTATCTCACATGGAAATACATCAGCAAACTCCTGCAAAAGGTTAGTAATAGCACGTGGAAAAGGAGGCAAGTCCTCAAGTGTAAAGAATGTTTCCTTGCAAACCAAAGCATAGCAAATAGATTCATTAACATTTAACTTAGAAATCTCAGATTTAGTAGCTAACATCGAAGCTTCTTTCAACTTAAGTGTGTCTTTCCTAGCATGTGGCTCTTTTTCTCCATTTTAGGTGGAAAAACATCTTTAGCTACTTGTTGATTTTCAGACTTAGATTTATTTTCAGCACACACTATATCATCCTTCAAAATTTCAGCAGGGGTCATTGGTAGCAACTCAATCTTTTTGCCATTATGTGTGAAAGTGTAAGTGTTAGTTCTACCACGATGCAACACATCTCTATCATATTCCCAAGGCCTACCCAATAGCAAAGAACATGCTTGCATAGGCACGATATAAAATTTTGCACTATCATGGTAATTTCCAACAAAAAATTGCACTCTCACAACTTTACTTACCTTCAACTTACCACAAGAGTTGAACCATTGGATGTAGTAAGGCTGCGGATGTGGTTGTGTAGGCAAACCTAGCTTGTCAACCAAATCTGAACTAGCAAGGTTGCTACAACTTCCACTATCAATGACAACACGGCATGCTCTATTGTGAACCACGAACCTTGATTGGAACAAATTGTGGCGCTGATTTTGTTCCGCCTTCTCCATTTGAGCACTTAGCACCCGTTGTGCTACAATGCTCAGGTACTTGCTTGTATCTTCCGCACCTATTTGCTCCACACCGTCATCGCTATGGTCTTCGTCTCCAGTGTGGTTAGTGGCATCTCCTAATTCTTCTTCAACATTGCTGGCACTAGTGTAGCCACCATCATCTGTAGCAATGAGAACTCTCTGGTTCGGGCAATCACGTTGCACATGCCCCATCCCTTTGCACTTGAAGCATTGGATATCTCTTGTTTGCCCCATGGAAGCAACCGATGATGCACTTTTTGCGGGTGCCTACGAACGAACGGATTTGCTCACCTCGGTAGCACGGGATGTTGGCGCCAATGCCTCAGATCGCGCCCGATTGGTGGAGGGTGTAGCAGTCCAGACAGTGGTGGAGGTACTTTTTCCGGACCCAAAGGGAGGCCTCGATGTAGACATGATGCCCCAAATGTTCCTTTTCATTGGTTGCCTTCCCAGAAATTTCTGTTCAGTTAACATAGATAGATGGAACAACTGGTTAATAGAATTGTATTCTTTATAGGCAATTATGTTCTAAATTTCACATCTCAACCCCCATAGAACCGAGCCATCTTATCCTCCTCATCCTCCTGTACCTCACAACGCAACATGCCTATTTGTAGTTCTTGATCGTATTCTTCTACAGACTTATCACCTTGGTCTAGGCGCTGCAACTTTTTTTCGCAAATCTCGTTTGAAGGATGGAGGAATAAATCTACCCCGCATAGCTCGCTTCAGTCTATCCCATGTGTCAGGTTGTAAGTTACTGTTAGTGATATGTCCTAGAGGCAACATGGAGATGTTATATATATCACATGTTATGTTATAATGTATTGATTTGTTCCTTGAAATAGACATTATCATTATTGATCAATGAGTACGTGACTTATTCATGAGACTCTTAATGTCAAATGTTGCTATTTCTAAATGATCCCTGATCATATATCATATGAGGAACAGATATGATTCTAACATCAACATATGTATTGATTGATGATCATGTCTCATGGATCATGGTATAGAGATACCAAATCGATAAATGGACATATGTTAGTGAACATATGTTGGATAGACCCGCCATGAGATATTGCAGAGATTTCATGTGTCATCAGTTAGTCTCAAGTAGTGTTTATGTAGAGTCCTTAGACTTGAGATCATCATGGTTCCCAACATACGTAGTAGCTTATTTTGGGACTACTAAACACTACTCCGTAACTAGGTAGTCATAAAAGTAGTCTTCGGGTTTGCTATGAAACATGTAGTGGGATGTGAATGATCAAGATAGAATTTGCCCCTCCTTAAGGGAGAGATATCTCTGGGCCCCTCGATGGAATGGATTATGGAAGTGCATGGCCATGCTAGGGTGATTGAGGTGTCAATCACAAGTTTGTAATCCATCACAGGATCGATAGAGTGATTGAGCTATTAAGAGGATGACACAAGTCTCGCCTTGAGCTCAATCGATATCGTGAGGCAAAGGGATTTGTACATGAGGACATTATAGGTTCAGCCGATATGATCTTTACGTATATTTTGGGGTTAATATGCCTTGCTAGAGGCTGCTATTAACAAGGTGACCAGAAAGGCGTTTCCGGGTCATGACAAAATATATGTGAACCTATAGGGTCGCACACTTAACAGGTTGGATATGGGCTCGATTCGGATAGAGATCCGAGTAGATTCTTACTGGGCCTCGGTCCATGAGGCCTGAGTGAGGAGGTCTATATATAGGGAGGCGAGGGGCTGAGGAGATTCACATTTTTCTGTTAACCTCGAGCTAAACCCTAGCCGCCACCTCCCGAGCCAAACCCTAGCCACTCACGAGTGCTAGTACACTCGCAATCGGCGTTCCAGCCCTGGACGTGTGGATACCGGTGGAGGCGCTACTCGTTGCGGCATTGATCAGCATAGATGCTGATTAGATCTGCGGAGATTGACTACTTCCACTACTACCTCGACGCGCACGTGGTTGGACCGGCTTCTCCAACCCTTCTTCCGCTGCACTGCGCGTCTAGTGGTAACGATCCATGATCCCTCTCTCGCATGATGTCCTGGTGTGCGCGGTAGAAAGGTTTTGTTTTCTGCTATCGTAGCCTGCGCGTACTCCTTTAGTGGTATCAGAGCCATCTTGCGTAGTTTGCGATCTGGATCATCGCATATGTTGATATGCGGGAGCGGTAGATTAGATCTATTGTAGTCTAGATTAGTCGGTTCATGTGATGGATCGATGAAGACACGGGTTGATAAGATCAATCCATGAGTAGGGGTTAGATGAGGCATGGATCTTAACACTATTAGCGCCCTGGAGATTGTCTTGGATCGGCATAAGGTAGGTATGCCGAATGCTAATAGGGGTTAGATGAGGCGTGGATCATAGTACTATTAGCGCCTTGGAGATTGTCTCGGATCGGCATAAGGTGGTTATGCCGAATGCTAGTAGATTATGGATATGATAGCCCTGGGCCAGTGGAAAAACTAGCGCCCTGGAGATTGTCTCATATCAGCATAAGGTGGTTATGCCGAATGCTAGTGATAGCCCTGGGCTAGTGGAAAAACTAGAGTCCTGGAGATTGTCTCGGATTGGCATAAGGTGGTTATGCCGAATAGTTTTTCACAGCGATTTCATAGATAGGATCTGTGAATTTCATAGGGTGTTCAGGGTAGCAGGACCGCCGTGCGAACCCTGCGAACCCCCCCTTGTATAGCGTCATAGGTTCACATTGTTAGGTAGAATGCGATTCTACGTCTAACTTGTTTTTCAGAGAATGATGTGAATTAGTATGGCCCTATAGCTTATTTGGAATGTATGAGATGTATATGATGCATGTAACATTTGTTCATGACCTGCGTGTCATGATTTTTCAGCTTTTGTTAGTTGTCTTAATTGTATTTAATGACCTGCGTGTCGACCTTAGTGCTTGAATCCATCCTTGTAATCTTCAATTGCTATCTATTATAGGTAGTAGCCTAGACTTGAGATTACAAGTTTTCAAGCATGATGACCCAAAGCAGAGATGTGGAGGATGAAGATCATCTACATGTACATGGAGATGGGGATCACCATCCTTTTGGGCCATACTAATTATATCTTACTCTTATGCCATTATATATGTGATATGTTGCTATGGTAGGATAGAGTCCCTCATAATAAAATTAGGTATTTATGCCCTTCCAGATGTTGCACCAAAAGATAATGATCACCATATTGTAGGCCTACCCAGAGATTACCTAATTCTTGCCACCAGATTTTAGCAAAATCCTTGAACTCACTTGTAGCTTGCCTAACCCTATGAATTTTAGGAACTAGATGAGAATTAAATTTCTACTCTACTATCATCTCCCAATCTAAATAAGCCTTAGGGTCATATTTTCTAGAAAAGGAAGGCAAGGTAAATTTGACTTTAGCAAAAGGATCATCATTACCTCGCCCTTGGTGGCAGTTACCTCCCATACCTTGCCGGTTGAATCGCAACCGTTGTCGTAGGCGCTCGTCACGAAGTTCAGTGCGTGCATCCCTATTGTTGGCTTCCTCGTCTTCATTACCTCCATCATCATCAACAAGTGGTGGTGTTGGGTGACGGTTTGCTGCCAACTGCTCGATGCTATTAGTGAGGGTGGTAATGCTCCCCACTATAGCCTGGAGGTCTTCCCGCATAACATTCACGGCAGCTACATTTTCCTCAATCTTTTGATCCAGCTTGGTGATCTCCTCTTTTGAAGCACAATCAGTGAAATCATTCACCTCACCTGCCATGGTCAGTAGAAAATAGGAAACAAACAGTACAAAAGTATGATCCCTATCAACTACTAGGCACTAGATGACACTCTCAAGTGTCTTACCTTGCTCTTACAAGAATCTTACCAATTGAAGCAGGCGGTACGACTCGGAGAGGTGGGATGTTTGATGACGGCAGGCGTGCGATTGCGAGGATCAAACTGTACTGACCAGAAGTGTGTGGATCTTGAAAGGCAGTGTATAGTAGCAAGGGTTAGCAAAATTCAATAACAGAATAGTAAAGCTGAATAAGTGTCCCAAATACTTGTAGCAGTTGCTGACTGAGACACGTTCCTAGAACTAGCCTAACAAGCGAGAGTAAGAAACAAAGGACCTAGGAAAACTCTCTCTCACCAAGTCTCTCGAATATCTTGAAAGATCAGCTCAGCAAGACTGCTCACTGAAAATAGCTCTCTATCCTTTTCTTTTTCTTTTTTTCTCTTTTTTTTCTCTCTCTCTTTTTTTTTTCTCTTCTAGGAGTACACCTAGTACACAAGAAGCAACCACAAAAATTGGCAGGTCGATATAATGAACGGAGTGACCTTGGAAAAACACGTAGAGGCGCTCTGAAAAGCGTGCAAGAACTTCAGAGCTTGAAAACTCAGTCTTGCAGGCCAAATTTCACGATTTTAGATCGGCCAAACCTGACATTGTCACGGAGAAGCGGATGTAAAATTTTCTGTAGATGTTCGCAGATATAAAATTTGCCCAATTCCGAGTCCAAATGCAAAAGTTATGGCTATTTTAAGACAGGTAGCGCGAACTATGATTTCGCAGCTCAACCCTGTTGCTCCAGCTAGAGTATAAGTGCCAATAGGTCAAGCGGGGCTGACAAGGAGGCTAGCAATGCAGGATGATTGACACAAGGTGGCTTGCGACCTATCTAAAAAGGCTTGTGAAAGCGGGTTAAAAGCTCAAGGCGGCTTGCAGTCCGAAACCGAGTAGAACTCAATCTCTCAAGGCAGGCTCTCGCGCAACACAATAGCTAGAACTAGAACCACGAGCACGACTCTAAACAAGCAACCACTAACTTGACCTAGGATACAGACTCAACAAAGCGAAACTAAAATAAATTTTGCAAAGGCACAAAGGGGTTTGGACAGGGGATAAACCTAACACTACGAAGAACACGGTGGTAATACATTTTTGGGTTTTCTGGGCTCTAGGTAAGGGAAAACAAAACTTAACAGAAGGAAATATAGATGATACCTATCAGGCAACCTGATGCTCTAATACCACTTGATGTGACTGGGTGCCCAATCTTCCGATAGGTTCGATTTGGCGACGTGTGGACATTCACGTTTTGAGGCTTCCGATCAGTAGATCGTCACCTCGCACTCGCTATACCCGCGCATCTTGTTGTTATCGGCCACACTCTCACGCAGTCGACCTAACCATGAAGGTTTTGCTCTTGCAAACAATCGAAGAAATTTGCAAGAACAAAGAAAACACAACTTGAATTGCAGATGAATGTTTAGCACACGAAGTTGGGGTTCTACAAACCGATCTAGACAGTGAAACTGCAATAGCAGAATACTCTAAGCAAAACCTGACTCTAAACGATGACGGCTACTGAATATATATGAGTTGGGACGTCCTAGGGTTAACCCTAGAGCGTACACCCCTTGAGCTTAGCTCACGACACAATTATAAGGCCCAAGGCCCAAAACAGACTCGGACTGGAAGAGGTATGTGTTTTGTTTTGACGATTCTGGACAGCTCAGGAGGAATTTTGATGTGAAACCAAAACCATCTAAAAGTAGACTTCATAACTTTCCAACAAGTACTTGTAGACCCTATAACTCCTTCTGGATCAAAAGTTATGGCCGTTTGAAGTTGACGCTATCTCCCAGCCCGAAACTAAATCGGTCTCGGGAATAGGAGTTTACTTGCACTTGTTGTCTCCATTTTAATATGTGGTTTTTTGAGCTATTCACCATGGTCTTCTCCCAGGTTCCTAATAAAAATAAAATCATCACAAGAATTAAATAGCATGCCATTCGTAGAAATATTTTCATGTAAGCTTAGGAACGCATTCACCTAGCGATTAAGTTGACGGGCACGTGTGCGAGTAATTGGTCCTTGGATCTGTGGCACATCTTGATCAACATGAGGAGGTTGTAAGTGTGTATCTAAAGAAGTGATGTCCTCATTAGAATTTCTGGGCGTCACAATTACCACAAGTTAATTGAAAATTTTTCAAAGATTGCCAAACCAATGACACATTTGTTACAAAAGGAAGCCTAGTTTGTATGGACGCCTGAGTGTGAGAAGATATTCCAAGAGCTCAAGCAGAAGTTGGTAATCACACCTATTTTAATTATATCAGATCAACGGAAGGATTTTCATGTGTATTGCGATGCATCTCGACGTGGTTTAGGATGTGTGTTGATGCAAGATAGAAAGGTCGTTGCCTATGCATCTCGGAAATTGAAGCCACATGAGAACAATTACCCAACCCATGACATTGAGTTAGCAGCAGTGGTGCATGCGTTGAAGATATGGTGTCATTATTTGATCGGAAATTGTTTGGAAATTTACACGGGTCACAAGAGTTCTAAGTACATCTTCACCCAACTAGATCTTAACCTATGACAGAGAAGAAGATTGGAGTTGATCAAAGATTATGATGTTGGGATACGCTATCACCAAGGTAAAGCTAATGTGGTGGCGGATGCTCTCAGTTGAAAGAATTAGTGCAGCGATATCGATGGAAGCCAGTTACCGTCTATGTTGTGCAAGGAGTTTGAGTGATTAAATATGAGAATGATCTCTCAAGGTTTTGTGGCTGCTCTAGAAGCACAACCAACTTTGATGGATAAGATTTGGAAAGCCCAAGTCAATGTTCGTGATATTCAAGAGATCAAGAAGAATATGAGAAGGGGAAAGGCCAGTGGTTTCACCGAAGATGAAAAGGGAACTGTATGGTTTGAAGAAAGGGTTTGTATGCCTGATAACAAGGAGTTGAAAAGATCTCATCTTGCGAGAACCATATGATACTCAGTATTCGATTCACCTAGGAAGTACGAAGATGTACTGATATCTCAAAGAGAAGTTATGGTGGGTCAGCATGAAGAGAGATTTAGCAGAGTATGTCACTGTTTGTGATGTTTGCCAATTAGTGAAAGCAGAACATCAAAGGCCAGTTGAATTACTACAATCGCTAAAGATACTCGAGTGGAAGTGGGAAGAGATTGGTATGGATTTCATCACTGGTTTGCCTAAAACATCGTCTGGCTATGATTCAATTTGGCTAGTTGTTAATCGACTTACAAAAGTCGCCCATTTTATCCCTGTGAAGACAACTTACTCAAGAAGCAAGTTAGTAGAACTATACATGGCAAGAATTGTGTGTTTACATGGAGTATCAAAGAAGATAGTATCTGACAAAGGCAATCAGTTTACATCCAAGTTTTGGCAGAAGCTTCAGGATGAGTTGGTTACTCGTTTAAACATGAGTACGTCATACCATCCTTAGACAGATGGACAGACGGAGTGAGTGAATCAAATTTTGAAGATATGTTGAAAGCATGTGCCCTGGACTTTGGTGGAAGTTGGGAAAAGAGTTTGCCTTATGCAGAATTTGCTTATAATAATAGTTATCAAGCTAGTCTTCAGATGACCCCAAATGAAGCCTTGTATGGATGAAAATGTCGTACCCTCTCCTTTGGGATCAAACCGGTGAACGTCAATGTATGAGACAAATATCTTAAAGGAGCACAAGAAAAAGTTGAGGATTATACAAGAGCGATTACGTGTGGTCATCAAAAGAGTTATGCTGATAATCGTCAAAGGGACTTAAGTTTTGAAGCAGGTGGTCATGTTTATTTTTGAGTTACGTCGTTTCGAGGAGAACATTTTTTCAAACCAAGGGAAAGTTAGTGCCTTGGTTTTTGGGACCCTACAAGATTTTAAGTCGACGCGGTGAACTTGCATATCAACTGGAATTACCCTAGCTATGGCAGGAATTCATGATGTGTTTCATGTATCATAATTGAAGAAGTGTTTGCGAGTGCCTACTGAGAAAGCCGGCCTAGAGTAGATATAGGTTCAGGAGGATTTGACCTATGTGGAGAGATATGTTCATATTTTGGAAACAAGGGAAAGAAGTACTTGGAACAAGGTAATCAGATTTTGCAAAGTCCAATTGAGCAATCATTCGGAAGATGAAGCAACATGAGAACGAGAAGATGAGTTAAGGTCCGTCCATCCCCATCTTTTCACAAGCTCTTCCGAATCTCGAGGACGAGAATTTGTTTAAGGGGGGTAGGTTTGTCATGCCCGAAAAATGACCTTATTTATAAAATCATTTATTAATGCATTTTTAGAAAGCTTAGGTTAAAATCTATGGAAAATTTTAACATAAAAGTGGGCTAGATAAAATTTCATTAAATAATAATCTTAACTCTAAACCTCCTTGATTTTTCTAGGAATTTTTGGAGCTTGGGAAGTATTTTTAGTAAATGAAACATCATTTCACTGATTATATTAAAAGAAAAAGGTTTTAGAAATCCCTTCTGGCCACTAGGCCGAAAGCCAACCCAGCCCTCCCCAGCCTTTCTCTCCTCCCATGTGTGCGCCGCAAGGCCACCGCCTCCCTCCTCACGTAGCCGGCCTAGCTCGGCCCATGGCCATTTCGGTTCGGCGTGACGCAGACAGGTGGAGCCCGCCAATCAGGTCCATCGGCTTCCTTGAATCAGAGACCGGCTCTAACCTGACTTTGCCTCCGCCTTCCTATCTAGCCACCCCCGACCTCTCCTATTCCTTTTCCCTTTTTGGAATCCAAGAATCCCATGTTGGAATGACAGGGAATTGAGTTCCCATATGGAAACCGGAACCCTAGTTCCTATCCGTCGTCGCTCGGCCATGTCTGGCTCAGACTCTTCCTCATTCGATCTAGACCCTAACTAGCACTCGCCGTTGCCTCTAACCACCGTTTCACAGAGTTCTAGTGCACCGCCGCTGCCAGTCGTCTCCGTCCGCCGCTCGTCGTAGATTGGAGCGCTGTCAAGCCTTTCTACCACTTCCGCCAAGACCGCAAGGAGGACCTTGGCCACCACATCCCCGATGCTGAAGACCACCAGAACGCCTTCGCCATCGTCATCCTGAACCTCACCACGGCCGATCGTCATTGTGCACTGCTGTTCGTCGTCATCCGTCACCGTGCTTCAGCTAGGTGAGTTCGCCTCGACAAGTTCTAGCTTCCCGTGTCCTCTGTATGAGCCGCCACGCCACCGGTGAGTCCACATGGTCACCACATCATCACCACGTCAGCTTTCCTGTTAGCGGTGGCTGCCAACTGGGCGCCACCTGGCATCGATCTGGAGATCCCGATCGGGTTTAATCTCAGTCGTCCGATCTTGATCCATGCAATCCTGGCTATCGATCCCGTAGACCGCTTCGGTGAATCATACCATGGACTAAACCCTGATGATGCAATAATTTCCCTTTTCCTTTCAAAATTAATTCTTTATTGCATCATAATTTCTTTTAACATTTTCTGTATATGGTTTAAATCGGTTAAATCTTCTGAAATTCATAATTAATTCATTCAAACTTAGATTGAGGCCGTTTAAGTCTCAAAATTCATATAAAATCAAGATGTATCTAATGGTAGCCTTTTTGTGTGCTTTTCATATATTCTTATGTCCTATTTTTGCTCATTTGTGTTATTGCCTTTAGCCGCCGTTCCATCCAAGGAATCCGTTTATGCTAAGGAAGGTTCGGAAGAGTTCGTCGATCAGGAATGCAACTCACGCAGACCCAAAATCCCTTGGACATGTTGATCCTATATTTAAATTCTCTAGTTACTTCAAATATTGCATTTATTTTCAAATGTCATTAGGTTGGTTGAACATATAATCTTGTATGGCCCTCTTGATGTTGATTCCCTACACCTTGATAACTTTGAGTAATTTGACTAGACTAGGTCTTATAATGATCTGCAAAAATACCTTACTTTGCTTAGCCATGCTTAGAAATGCTAGTTTCACCTTGTGGGATAATTAATGATCTATCCATGGTTAATAATGGTTTCATTATGATAGTTGTTGACAATGTAGCTCAATGGTTGTTGACATGGGTTTAATTACTTGATTAACTTAAACTTGACTAATGGTGGGTTGTGAGCACATGGATTAATGATGATGTTGCTGGTTGTGCTCATGACAATTAAGGACCGGTTCATGAGCTACTCTTGCAAAGCATTTATCGTACTTACACAAGCTAGCATGGCTAATAGCTGGTCTCCTAGTATAGCGTGTTCAACAGGAAGCACCCAGGCATGTTTTGTTAGTGGCAAACAAGTAAGTCCACAGTTTTATGGTAGTCAATAAGTCCATATGTTTTGGGCACTAGTAGTCTCCTTGCCTAGGCATTGATCATCCCTACCGGAGACAGTATTGCTTAGTGGGTGTTCATTTCCCGTTGTGCACGTTATGCCAAGGGACTTGTTGTAAATCCTTTTCGAGATACCATGGTGGTATTAAGGCGCATGGCAATATGTTGTGGAGTATGGGGTCTTTTTTTTTTTTTGTGGTTTAAATTTATGATTTTCATTTTTTTGGGCTAGAGTCAAACTGTTCGAATAGCCGTGCCCGGAGTTATGGGTGAGCCTAGCAATGTTTCTCATGATTAGTCTCACCCTTGATTAATTAATATTGATGATGATTATGGTGGATTAAAATGATAGTCTAGGTGTGGAATGGTTGGGCCTATACAACTTGCGGAGTATTCAATTCTTGTTGTGTTGATTAATACTGTTTAATACTCTACTGTTTTATTTCTTTATCTGAATGTTTGCAAAATGTTTTACGCAAATTAGCTCTATTATGCCATCCTTTGTATATATCCTTTGCATCTGCACATCCTTCTGTGTGATTGCGGAGTATTTTCCATGTAACTCGACCTTGTATAACAACGCCATCAGAGGAAGAGATCTAAGTGGAGATGAAGGTCTGGAGGACTGTGGTTTGATCCTATCAAGATGCCGTGGAGTGGTCACCTACGCTTATTAGTTCTTTTTCCACTACTAGCCTTTATTTGGATGCGAGATCCTATCCTTCTGTAAATAATTTGCATCATTACTTTAATATAGTTTGTGTCGATGCTTTGCACAGCAAGAAACTATGGGGCTACTCGGCAAGGGTGGAATTCGGTGGACTGCAGAGGACACAGAGAGAATTATAGTTCAGGCCCTCGATGTGCGTAATACCCTACGTCCATTGAGTTATCCTCTGAGGTGTTGGCGTGATCCAATGATCTTGTTTTCTTCTTACCCTGAGGGCACTTGCCTCCCTTTATTCCTAGGGACAGGGGTACATGATAAGGATCCGCGGATCGGCCAAGGGATTCTCCTTAGAGATAGAGTCCTATTCGACTAGACATGTTTCCCATTAAACAAGCACAGCTACCGTGGTGTTATCTTATCTCTATTACATGGTTCGGCCCATCCTCTTCGAGTGGCCCATTGTACTGTAATGAGGTATCCGGGGCCATAGGCCTCGATAGTAAAGCCCTGAGACCTTCATAGTTGAGCTCCCAGCTGATGCCGCAGTAATCGTCCTACCGGTGAAAGGTTAACCGA
>RYFJ01002974.1:0-102668 GCA_003991445.1 Oryza meyeriana var. granulata | reverse complement strand
CACGAAAGCGCAAGGCCTGGGAGTTTGCTTACATCCCAGTGCAGGTCCTAAAAGTTTGAGTTCGTCCGGCGTGCCAGTCATTTGACCCTGCATTGACAAGGAGAAAAGATGTTAAATTCAGAGCCAATCGGTGGAAGCCGCTTGGACTCATCTCATCGCCGGTGGCGATACGTCAAGTAGCACTTTAACATCGGTTAAAACCGATGACGCAAGGGGCAGTATATAACAATAAACAAGTTTTACACTCGCCGATCATGGAAGGAATGCTCAAATCGGTATAAGCTTGGAGAAATAAACTAGAAGAATGCATAACCAGATAGATTAAAATAAACTTCAGCCAACTATATTTGAAGTTACTGTAAGATACTGCTTTGTGTCGTCTCTGGCCCTGGTTTGCATCGCTCCGGGGATCTTATCCGCATCCATGTGTGGCCGGTTTTTTATTAAAACCCGTGATGGTCGTGCCGGGAACTTGTCTGTAGGTCGTGCCCGGGAACTCGCTGAGTCGTGCCGGGAACTCGCTTGTTGTGTACTGCAGGTCGAGGAAGTAAACCATTGGCTAGCCCTTAGCCGATCGTAACAATATGTGGCAAGGATATATAACAGCAACAGTATATAATGGCTGTATTTAAAAGAGATAAACTTATCGCTAAGCATCCGATAACACATTGCATAAACCCCATCGGCTTAAGTTAAGCATACGCTATTATGTGGTCTAGTAGATCGACCCAGCTATCCTGTTGCAAAGCACAACTGATAATAATGAGAAATCTCCATAAGCCGATAGAATTTAAATGCCATTGTGAGATCTGATACTTATGGCTATACCCCGATAAAACGCTTGCACGTAAGTATCGACTAGCAGGACGCATTTATCACTAGCAGTTTAGTAGGTCGACTAAATCGAATGCGCACAAACTGACGATAAGCCGCTCCCATAAGCCCGATACGATCTATGCACTCGTGATTGTGATATATCTATTAATCCTATGAGGTAAAACGAAACTGATGCAGCATAGAAAAGTAATATATGTAGTAGCCGACTACCATAAACGACTAGATACGACCTAACCGAGCGAAGTCCTAGCCGATAGGTAGTCGGGGTACGAGACTTACCTCCTCGCAGGAGGTCGGAAACCAAACCGAGTGCAGCCCGGCTCGTAGAAGGGCAAGATCCCCGTCGGACGGGTGGCCGATGCGCCGAATTTGTCTTGATCTTGTTTGGATGATTTACAAGGTCCCCGGGCAGCACGTATATATCCCCGAGTTACTTGAGGTCTTATAGGACAGGTATAGGATTCCTAAACTATAACAGACACCGCTACCAAATCTTAACCGGTACACGAGTCAGGTTCTAAAGATAAACACTTGCCTAATTAATATGTAAGTAGACAACTGGCCAAATAGCGGTTTCACGGGCCCTGCCCGGCATCGGTCTCTTCTGGATCAGATTTCCACCGGGTTAACTGTGATTTCCCTTTTGACCGACCTGACGCAGGGCCTACCATTTTGGGTTACAACATTGTCGGCGACGAAGTCGAGCCTTCGACTGAGATTGTATCTTCGGGGGAGAATTTACCCGCGACTCCGGTTGCTGGATTCCTCGAGCTTGTAGCTGTATGAATCTCGTCGATTCCCCTACTGGCGCGCCACATGTGATGTTTTACAAATACGGCAATATGAATATGGGGCAATATCGGCGGATGAATCTCGGTGGATTGGCAAAGGGAAGCACAGGAGATTTATACTGGTTCAGGCCTCGATGTGAGGTAAACTAAGTCAGTTGGTGGTGGTATTTCCTTTTGAGGATTTGTGGGTGTGATTCTGGTGAACCAACTAATCCGAAGCTATGTGTGCTCTTGCCCTAGGGGGCGCCCTGCCTCCCCTATATACTGGGGGACCGGGGTACACGGTAGGAGTCCCAGCCAAATGCGGCCAAGGGGATCTCTCTTAGAGATAAAGCTTATCCGACTAGGACTGTATGGTTCCTTACTGTACAAGGCAAAGTCTGCTGGATTGCATCCTATTCTCTATCAAGACTGCGGCCCATCGCTCTACTCCGAGTGGCCATATGCTTGTCATGGGGACTCTTCCAGGGCCCCTGGCACCCACAGAACATCGCGAACAAGATTTTCAGAAGATCCAGAAGCAACATACCTCTTCGAGAACTTAAGCTTCTGCCCGGGTGATCCTGATCCCGGCGGTGGGTGCGGCGGCTGGCTAGGCCAGTCGCATGTGCAGTCGAGTGTCGTTTTCATCCTGACTGTCCATTCCTCGTGCGGCCCGGCTGGGTGCTTCGGGTACTCGGTCAGCGTGTGGAGCTGGCCCTGTACGGTGGCGCTCCTGATCGGGCTCGTTGATTGTTGAGCTCAACTGGCATCGGTCCAGTGGGGACTTAATGGCCCTGGGAGCTGCGCCGGTGTGTCTTTATTTTCAAGCTCCGCAGCTATGGACTTGGGCCTCACTGCTTCTGCTTGCCTATCTACGATACGGTCTCTTCCCTGCTCTCTGAGTTGGGTATGGAGTGGAAGGACTCTCGGCTCTTACTTCATTTTCCTCCAGCCGATAATTTACGGGCGTCCATCATCAAAGTCGTTCACATGATACAAACAGTTTGACAATAAAGTTACACATGCGGAGCCAACTGGCACATGTTGCAAGCATTCATCACAGATGAACTACAAGACAATATCAGCGGAAGATTACTTTTGGGCGCGGCCTCTTCTTGCTATAAGCCGCCACAGACCGGTCTGTGTCCTCAGTTTCGACTACCCCATTGGAGAAGAAGTCAAACAGGATGTTGGTCACCTGGTACTTTTCCACCAGGTCGTCGTGCTCCTGGCTGGGATCGCCCTTGCCTTTGTAGTCCCAGCCGAAGTGGCACCTCTCCTTTAGCGGCCTAAAGCATCGAGTTCAAGAATCTTCTGGCCACCCACGGGCCGGTCAGCCCAACTTTCTTCTGCTTGCCAATCCTCTCTACAAGCATATTGACCTGCCCCATTTCTTCAGAAGTCGGCAATGATGACCACTTGGCAATAATCGTCAGGGGTAGACCCAGAAAAGGAGGAAGACATGGCTTGATATCGGAGCAGTAAAACCACTCCTTATGCCATCCTTTG
The DNA here is from genome assembly GCA_003991445.1 of Oryza meyeriana var. granulata. Lineage (NCBI taxonomy): Eukaryota > Viridiplantae > Streptophyta > Magnoliopsida > Poales > Poaceae > Oryza > Oryza meyeriana. The sequence continues at coordinate 99,549 of RYFJ01002974.1, read as the reverse complement.
AGAGAAGATTTCAAGGGGACATCTAAATAGATTTTCTTCATCTCATTCCTAAGTTGGACTCCGGCTCCCCCCATCACTTGGATTTTATTTTTGGAAGGTTGGGGCTTGATATGGAACAAGTACCTGAATAGATTCAGATGGGGTTCCACACCCAAGAAGCACTCACAGAGAGCTACAAAGATGGATATTTGCAAGATCGAGTTGGGATTCAAATTCGCCAACTCGAGTTCGTAAAAATTGAGGAGCTGGCGGAAGAAGTCAGAAGAAGGAAGAGAAAGACTCCGGGGAAAAAAGGAGGCAAAAACAATGGTCTCACCCGCCCGGGGCTCCGGAACTGATTCGCCCTCAGCCGAACGCCAATGGATGACATCCTGCTCTGCAACTTCAGTTGCTTCTCCAGAAGACTCAGCTTCGCCGACCCACAGTTTGAAGTCGGCCAAACCCTGTCTGATGCATCCACGAAATCCGAACCCCTCGGCATGGTTGAGGATGAGGAAATTTGGGGGAAATGCTATTAGAGGTTTCGAATGGACGAGGAAGATCAAAATCACCCGAGTTCTGGTGGGGAAGAGCGAACGACAGCGAACCCTAGTGTGGAAACCATGGGCCCTGGGTGCCTCACCACAAGCATATGGGCCACTCGGATAGAGGATGGGCTGAGACTTGTAATTAGAGATATAGTAGTATCCGGCAGACTTTGCCTTGTACAATAAGGAATATACAGTCCTAGTCGGGTAAGATATATCTCTAGGAAGAAAATCCCTTGGCCGTAGCCGGCTGGGATTCTTATCTTGTACCCCTGCCCCCCAGTATATAAGGGGAGGCAGGGCGCCCCCTAAGGGCAGATGATCACATATCCTCAAAGGAATTCCACCACAACTGGACGTAGGGTATTACCTCTCATCGAGGGCCTGAACCAGTATAATTCTCCCGTGTCCTTTGCAATCCACCGAGTTTCCCCTTGCCGAGTAGCCCTATAGTTCTATTGCCGGTGTAAAACATCGACAGTTGGCGCGCCAGGTAGGGGCTCTGGCGAGTTTCACATCTACAAGCTCGATGGATCCAGCAACCAGAGTCGATGGCGACAAATTCTCTCCCAGAGACACGATCTCATTCGGAAGCCTCGACTTCATCGCCGACCAGATCGGCGACCTCACCTTGGCCGACGCAGATCTAATCCAACCAGCCGAGACACCAGCCGACTCCGCGCCAATTGTGGGTGCCATGGGCCCCGGGTACCTCATGACAAGCATATGGGCCACTCGGATAGAGGATGGGCCGAGTCTTGTAATTAGAGATAGGATAGCATCCGGCAGACTTTGCCTTGTATAGTAAGGAACATACAGTCCTAGTCGGATAAGCTCTATCTCTAAGAGGAGATATCTTGGCTGTATTCGGCTGGGACTCCTACCTTGTACCCCTGTCCCCCAGTATATAAGGGGAGGCAGGATGCCCCCCTGAGAGCACGGGATCATTGATCACCACAAATCCTCAAAGGAATACCACCACAACTGGACGTAGGGTATTACCTCACATCGAGGGCCTGAACCAGTATAAAATCTCTCCGTGTTCCTTTGCAATCCACCGAGTTTCCATCCGCCGAGTAGCCCCATATATTTATTATCGGTGTAAAACATCGACAGTTGGCGCGCCAGGTAGGGGATTCGGCGAAATCTACATCTACAAGCTCGATGGATCTAGCAAACGGAGTTGATGGCAGCAAATTCTCCCCCGGAGATTCAATCTCATTTGGAAGCCTTGACTTCGTCGCCGACATGCTCGGCAATCTCACCTTGGCCGACACGGACCCGATCCAACCGACCGAGGAACCAGCCGACTCCGCGCCAGTTGGCCTACACGACGCTGCGGCAATCTTCGACGACACGCTGCAGCGATCTCCAATACGCCCAAGTCCAGGGACAACTCTTTCTTTCGGTGTTCGACTCGGACTCGGTTTTGTGCCGGCCGAGATCGGACCAAAAAAAGGAAGAGATCGTCAATTTCCCGTTCGGACTCAACGACGCCGCGGATATCTACAATCTACATCCGACGCGGTGAACCCGATCCCCTGGAGTTCGACTCGGATATGGCCCCAAGCCGCTCGAGATCGAATCTAGGGAGGTCGGAGTTGTAATCACCCCCATCAACCATTCCGACTTCGACTCGAAGTCGGACTCTGACTCTCAGTCGGACTCTGACTCTAAGTCGGACAGTAGTTCGGCAAGCTTCTCTCCGCCACGAGAAATCTTCATGGCATCCAAAGGCTCTACTCCTACTCAAGAACCACGCCGACTACGCGAACTGCAAGAGGAGGAGGCCACCCAACTGCAAGAGCAACAGGAGGAAGAAGCAAGATGCCTGCATGCTCGCAACGATGACCTACGCAGGGCTAGGCAGACTGCTCAGCAACAAATCCTCCAAACCCGAGTCAGCGACCACGACGTCTTCGTTACTCCTCAACAGAACATCGTGGCCGCTACAACTCTTCTGGATACACTCCAGTTCGGGCCTGATCACCAGGCCACCCCGACGATTGCAAAGATAAAGGCCATGCTTACCGCTGCTGCATGTCAGCAGCACCAACAGTCGGGCAATACCCTCATACCGACCAACCGGTCAGCTTCCCCAGCGGCAGTCTCGTCCACCTCAAAGCGACGCCGAGCGGCCGGCTCTAGTCGGCTGCACATGGGGTCGGGCCAAACGTCACTCGGCAACCCCAACAACAACTGGCGGCTCCGAGTCCAACCACGGTGTAACCTTCAGCAAGACATCAACGCTCGGCGCCACAAATGAGAGGAAGACGAGCAACGCCGATTGGAAGACGAGAACGAGCGCTTCGGCCTCCACCACGAGCGGTTTCGCCGCCGTAATCGGAGTTGGAGCCCTCATGACGATGAAGGCATACCAGCCTTCACCCAGGAGCTATAATAGGTCGATTGGCCGTCGGGTTTCAAGCCTACAGGAATCGAAAAATACGACGGCAAGACCAACCCCGAGTTCTGGCTCACAGCCTACACTCTGGCGATCCAAGCAGCCGGAGGAAATCACAAAGCCATGGCTAACTACCTCCTAGTCGCTCTAACCGACTCAGCGAGGACATGGCTGACAAGACTCCCAAAGCAATCAATCGGCTCTTGGGGAGAACTTCGGGAATGTTTCATCACCAACTTCCAGGGAACATACGAGAGGCCATCTTTCGAGTACGACCTATATCAGTTGCGCCAAAGGAAGAACGAGTCTCTTCATGACTTCATCAAGAGGTTTTCTGAGAAGAGGAACTCAATCCCGAAGATCAAGGACGAGGTCGTCATCGCCGCCTTTCGAAAAGGAGTCAAAGACATTTCGTTCATCGACAAATTCACGCGGAAGCCTCCCAACTCTGTCAAGGCTATTCGACATGGCGAACAAATACGCCGACTCGGCCCACGCTGTTGCCGAGGCTCTCGATGACAACAAGTCACCCTGACAGAAGAAGTGGGAGGGCACCGATGACGCGGTCCTGACTAAAGCTGGGAACCGCAATCACAAGTCAGACGGCTTCATTGTGGCTGCCGGTCACAACCGCCTCCGACCTTCGACGACTGGAGATTATCAACAAGTGACATGTTCGGAGGCTCACAAGCTCAACGCAAGGATGGTACCCCCCACTCCCAAATAACGAACAGCTAAGTCGCTTTCTGATAAATATTTCTTCACTCGGCCTTGCTAATGCCGCAGCCGCTTACACCTAATAGGTGTACAAGCTGCACTTTTTTTTTGTTTTTGCTCTTAAATGGTTGCAAAAGTACTTGAGTAACATAAATTCCGATCCATGAAACTTTGCTCCATGAAAGACGAACTCAAGTCACCCAAAACGCGTGTCTGGGAAAGAACCATGGGCCGACTCCCGACGCTAGGGGGCTATGACTAGTTGGGCAGAGTGTTTAAACGTAAGGGGTCAACTACTTGAGAAAATCAATATCAAAGAGAGGAAGAACACGTATTTACATATATTGTAAAATACATTTTATTCGGGTGATTGTTTTCATCATCAGATGCTACTCATCCGATATCTTTATAATGCAGGGCCAGTTCCGGATACGCATGACAGGAACTCAGGGCTACAAGCCTATCTCCTACACTCAGGGGCTGGACTAGTCTGCCAAGATACGCTCGGAATGCTCCATGAGGGCCACTGACCGAGTACTTGCACCAGTCGGGATGTCATCTTCCCCGGCTACGCTCCATGTGAGCCAACAACCGACCTCTGGCGCTAGTCGGAGGTCATATACCACTTGGCTGGGTAAGGTACGCCCCATGAGGGTCGCCAGCCGAATCCTACGCTAATGCTAGGTTCGGGTACCTTATTTCGGTCACAACTCGGTTGGGTAAGGTATGCCCCATGAGGGTCGCCAGCTGAATCCTATGCTAATGCAAGGTTCGGGTGTCTTATTCGGCTAACAACCAACCTACGGCACCAGTCGGGGCTCGGGTATAACTCTGTTGGATAGGGTACGCCCCATGAGGGTCGCCAGCCGAATCTTATGCTGAGGTTCGGGTACCTTATTCGGCTTTACCAAAGTCAGAGAAGATCTACGTCGGCAAAGCGCATCCGGAGTTCTCATGCACTGCGTCACATCTAGGGGAGGGCAAGCAGATTCTGCAACATACCTACTCAGGCATCTGTGGCAACCAGGACGCATCCAGAACATAAGTCGAAAAAGCTTGCGGACAAGGATCCCTCTTATAAAGCCTACGCTGGGTGGGTGGGTCGGTTTAGACCGGCTTATTCGGTAGTAAGCCACCAAGACATGAGTTCCTACAGTAGCATGCTCCATGTGGGCCGCCCGCAGGCTGAGTTGAAATTATAGCGCTGGTGCTACCAACAGGAGCCGATGAGGTAAACAGATATGCTTCATGAGAGCCTTATTGCTAAACATATATGTTTGAGTATCTGTCTTATCCACCAGGTCTCGAGGATATATCCTTACAAGGATCACAAGCTAGTCTTCATTAAAATTGGAGATGTAGGTATCTCTCTCGAGTACACCTAACCACGTAATGGATTTATTTTTCATAAAGTGGTACTCGGCCTACATGCGTGGCCATCAGTTGTCTTGAGCAATGTTATTCCAGCCGACATGACGCTGAGGAGTCTAACTTTCGAGTAGTGCACTACTCAGGAGAGACTATAATCTCTCATTCCCGCTGACATGATGCGGAGGAGTCTAACTTCTGGGTGGGACGCCACTCAGGAAAGACTATAAAACCCTTTTTTCCAGCTGACATGAAGCTGAAGAGTCTCATATACGAGTAACATCTTACTCGGCAAGACTATAAACCCACATTCTGACTGACATGAAGTCGAAGAGTCCTATATACGAGTAGTATCCTGCTCGGCGAGACCATAAACCATATTCCGGTTGACATGATACCGAAGAGTCTCATATACCAGTAGTATACTACTCGGGAAAGACTACAAGGTTAAAGATCATTGACTTTATGTTTAATTGTCTTCACAATTAAGCACAAAGTCGAGGGCTACACCTAATAGGTGCGCTTATTCGGTGCACACTACTCATACATCTACATGAAGCCCTTCATAGCCTCGCTGCCAGCTGACATGAAGCAGGACTCTGAGAAGAAGCACTCGGACAAAGAGTACTCGGGAGCAATGCACTCGGGAAGACTTCACCGTGGAGGATGAGCACTCGGCATCAGCTGTGACTCAACTATGAAGGTCTCGGGGGCTACTGTGGGTGCCATGGGCCCCGGGTACCTCATGACAAGCATATGGGCCACTCGGATAGAGGATGGACCGAGTCTTGTAATTAGAGATAGGATAGCATCCTGCAGACTTTGCCTTGTACAGTAAGGAACATACAATCCTAGTCGGATAAGCTCTATCTCTAAGAGGAGATCCCTTGGCCGTATTCGGTTGAGACTCCTACCTTGTACCCCTGTCCCCCAGTATATAAGGGGAGGCAGGATGCCCCCTTGAGGGCGCGGGATCATTGATCACCACAAATCCTCAAAGGAATACCACCACAACTGGACGTAGGGTATTACCTCACATCGAGGGCCTGAACCAGTATAAAATCTCTTCGTGTTCCTTTGCAATCCACCGAGTTTCCATCCGCCGAGTAGCCCCATATATTTATTGCCGGTGTAAAACATCGACACCAGTTGGCTCACAGGGCACTGTAGCCGTCTTCGCCGATTTGCTGCAGCGATCTACCACCTGTCCGGGCCTAGGGACAACTCTCTCTTTCGGCATCTGGCTCGCGCTAGGCCTTGAACCAACCCTGGTCAGGCTAGGAAGGAGAGAGATCGTCAATCTCCCTTACGGCCCCGGCAACGCCGCAGATCTACATCCCTCGCGGCTGACCCGATCTTCCATGCTTCAGTTTGGACGTGGCCTAGAGCCGCTCCAGATTGGATCTAGGGAGGTTGGAGTCATTCTTACCCCGATAAATTACTCGGATTCCGACTCCAAGTCAGACAACGGTTCGAACGCGAGTTCAGACAGCAGTCTGGTGAGTCTCCTTCTGCCCCGCGAGATTTTCATGGCATCAACCCCTCCACCGGAGGTGCGCCGAGTACAAGAGGAGTAGCAGGAGGAGGCACGCCGACTACGGCAGCAAGAGGAAGTCTACCGTGAAGCTCGCAATGAAGAGCTGCGCAGAGCTGGGTGAACCGCTCAGCAACAGATCCTCAAGACAAAAGTCGGTGACCACGACGTCTTCATCACGCCGCAACAGAACGTTGTGGCCGCTGCAACCTTGCTGGACACGCTCCAGCTCGGGCCTGATCATCAGGCCACCCTGACTATCGACAAGATCAAGGCGATGATTACAGCTGCTGCCTGTCAGCAGCACCAGCTGTCGGGCGACACAATTGTCCCGACTAACCGGTCAGGCTCTCCGGCGGCAGGTTCATCTACATCAGCATGACGCCGGGTGGCTGGGTCCAGTCGGCCACATGAGGAATCGCACCAAACATCACTCGGAAACACAAATAACCACAACCAGCGGCGACACCAGTACGATTGCTGGCCAAACCAAGACCTCCGACTGCGACTTCAACACGACCTCAGACATGACATCAACACCCGGTGCTGACAACGAGAAGAGGACGAGCGCCGCCGACTGGAGGACAAGAACGAGCACTTTGGTCTCCACCACGAGCGGTTCAACCGCCAGGATCGGAGCCGGAGCCCTGACGAAGACGAAGGTGTTCCGGCCTTCACCCACGAGCTCCAGGACGTTGACTGGCCATCGGGCTTTAGGCCTACGGGGATCGAGAAATACGACGGCAAAACCAACCCCGAGTCCTGGCTCACCGTATACACCCTGGCAATTCGAGCTGCTGGGGATGACCATAAAGCCATGGCTAACTACCTCCCAGTCACGTTGGCCGACTCAGCAAGGACATGGCTAACCGGGCTCCCGAGGCGGTCGATCAGTTCCTGGGGAGACCTCAGGGAGCGGTTCATCGCCAACTTTCAGAGGACCTACGAGAGACCATCTTCAGAACACGATCTGTATTAGCTGCACCAGAAGAAAAACGAGTCTCTACGCGAATTTATCAAGAGGTTCTCTGAGAAGCGTAACCAGATCCCCATGATCAGGGACGAGGCTATCATCGCTGCCTTCCGCAAGGTTGTTAGAGACGCCCCGTTCATCGCCAAATTCACTCGAAAGCCGCCAGCCTCAGTCCGGGCCCTCTTCGACATGGCGAACAAGTATGCCGACTCAGCAGAGGCGGTCGCCGAAGCTTTCGACGAGAAGAAGGACTCCCGGCAGAAGGAACAGAAGGCGAAAGCCGACACCGAGCCATCTCAAAACAAGACCGGCAGCCGCAAGCGGAAGTCGGACAACGAGGTAGCCAACATGGGGCGCACTCGGTCATGGCCCCCGCGGAATAACGACTATCAGAAAGTCATGAATGGGCCATGCCCCTTCCACCCCAAGTGCAAGCATGTGGCCAAAGACTGTTTCATGCTCAAGAAGTTTGCTTCCGAGCAGCCTTCATCATCTGGCGCTGACAAGGACAAAAATAAGCCAGATCAAGACCCGGCTGGCGATTTTCAAGATCCTCAAGCCGAGCTCAACCACATCTTCGAAGGGCCGTTTGCGTACGAGTCCAAGCGGAAGCAAAAGCTCATAGCGCGCGACGTGAACACGGTCTCCACAACAGACGCCCCCTGTACTTGCACTGGTCAGAAACGTCCATCACGTTCACCCATGCAGATCATCCAGATCGGGTTTCACACCCGGGACGCTATCCACTCGTCCTGGACCCGGTCGTCAAGAACATCAAGTTGAAGAAGGTGCTCATAGATGGAGGCAGCGTGCTCAATATCCTTTTCGCCAAGACCCTGGATGAGATGAAGATTCCTCATTCAGATCTAAGGCCGAGTACAACGCCCTTCCATGGAATAATTCCTAGCCTGTCTTCAACACCACTCAGGCATATAACCTTGCCGGTCACCTTCGGCACGCGGGATAACTTCCGCAGGGAAAACATCTGCTTCGAGGTCGCCGACTTCGAGATGCGTACCACGCGATACTCGGACGGCCGGCACTCGCCAAGTTCATGGCAATACCGCACTATACCTACATGGTGCTCAAAATGCCCGGGCCAGTAGGAGTCCTCTCCGTCCGCAGCGACATCAAGCAAGCATTTGGCAAGCCGTCACAAGAGGCGGTAGTCGGGCGCAACAGCATTCGGCAAGCCGTCACAACCGAAGTCGAGCAAGATCAAGTTCCGGCCAAAAAAGCAGTGAAGTCAGGAATTTCGGTGGACTCTGACACGAAGAATATCCCCCTGGACCCTTCCGACCCCTCCATGACTGCTCTAGTCAGGACCGGACTCGACCCCAAATAGGAAGACGTGCTCGTCACCTTCCTGCAAGCCAATAAGGATATTTTCGCGTGGAAACCGTCCGACATGCCGGGCGTACCGAGGGAGGTGATCGAGTACACCCTCAATGTGAAGACAGACGCCAAGCCCGTCAAGCAACGACTGCGCCGCTTCGCCCAAGACCGGAAGGATGCTATTCGGGAGGAGATAACCAAGCTGCTCGCAGCCGGGTTCATCAAAGAGGTCTACCACCCGGATTATCTAGCAAACCCAGTTCTGGTCCAGAAGAAAAACGGTAAATGGCGCATGTGCGTCGACTACGCCGATCTCAACAAGGCGTGCCCCAAGGATCCATTTGGTCTTCCCAGGATAGATCAGGTGGTGGATTCAACTGCGGGGTGTGAACTTCTCAGCTTTCTCGACTGTTACTCGGGATACCATTAAATCAGCCTAAAAGAGGAGGACTGCCTAAAGACGTCTTTCATCACGCCGTTTGGAGTGTACTGCTACATCACTATGCCGTTCGGTTTGAAAAACGCTGGAGCAACGTATCAACGCGCAATTCAGCGGTGTCTCCACACTCAGATCGAGCGCAACGTGGAAGCCTACGTCGACGACATGGTGATCAAGACCAAGTCCAAACAAGACCTCATCGCTGACCTAGAAGAAACCCTCCAAAATCTTTGAAGATTCAAGATGAAGTTGAACCCGGAAAAGTGCGCCTTCGGTGTGCCATCCGGGAAGCTACTCGGCTTCATCGTCTCGCATCGCGGCATCGAGGCCAACCCGGAGAAAGTCAACGCAATCACAAACATGGCACCCCCGACTAACCAGAAGGACGTCCAGAAGCTGACAGGCTGCATGGCGGCACTCAGTCGGTTTATTTCCCAACTGGGCGAGCGGGGCATGCCCTTTTTCAAGCTATTGAAGAAAGCGGACAATTTCCAATGGACTCCGAAAGCCCAGCAAGCCTTCGAAGACTTCAAGCAATTCCTCACATCACCTCCCATGTTGGCGTCACCCATGCCCCAAGACCGCTAATGCTATATTTGGCGGCAACTACTTAGGTAGTCAGCACGGTGCTGGTGGTTGAGCAATCCGAACCGGGTCACATCCAAAAAATCCAACGGCCAGTCTACTTTGTCAGCGAAGTCCTTGCCAACTCGAAGACGAGATATCTGCAGGTCCAAAAGCTGCTCTACGGCCTACTCATCACCGTCCGGAAGTTGGTGCATTATTTCCAAGCACATCAAGTCACGGTGGTCACATCGTTTCCACTCAGGGATGTCCTACATAATCGCGAGGCCACGAGCCGAATCGCTAAATGGGCGCTCGAGTTGATGGCGTTTGACATCATCTTTCATCCACAGACAGCTATCAAATCACAAGCTCTAGCCGACTTCGTGGCGAGTGGATTGAAGTTCAAATGCCCACGACAACAAACAAGCTAGAGCACTGGACAATGTACTTCAACGGTTCTCTACGGATCGGCGGTGCCGGGGTGGGCGTCGTATTGACGTCACCCACCGGCGAAAAACTCAAGTACGTTCTACAAATCCACTTTTCGGTTTCTGTTGACACCGAAAATCACCAGCAGTGTCGAGAACGAGCCGATGATCTGGTTCGATGCACTAGACACGTGAAGGCCTGGGAGATTTGCTTAACTCCAGTGCAGGTCCTAAATTTGAGGTTCGTAGGCGTGCCAGTCAATTTGACCCTGCAATTGACAAGGAGATAGAAAATATTAGACCAATGAGCCAATCGGTTGGAAGCCGAGTTGGACTCGTTTCATCGGCCGATTGCCGATATGAACCAAAGCACTTATACATCGACTTGAAGCCGATGATGGCATAAATAAGCAACATAAATAAATTGACTATCCTCCAGCCGATTGCGATAACAATGCAGATAAACAAAATAACAATTAAACAGTACAATCGGCTTTATTTAACTTCCGATGAGATGAAACCTAGAAACTATCGACAGCCGTACTATTAACACCAACCTTGATAGATCGGACCGAACCGAGACAGTATAAGGTTAACATTAACAACACTAGACCGATAGAAACTAGATTAATCGTGCTACCATAATAGATCGGCTGGATATAAAGTAAAGATAACTTATCGGCTAAACACTCCGATAAAAACATTGCATAGGCACCCATCGACTTAACAAGGATAAAATTATTACCACCAGTCTAATAGGTCGGACCTAACCGATGCAGCACAGACCGATGATGATAAAAGAACCTCGATGAGCCGATAGATCTAATGCAATCGTGATGTACTATATGATAAATTATCGGCTATACATTCTGATAAGATGCTTACATAAATCTATCAACCTAGCAGGAATAACTTATCACAGGCAGTTTAGTAGGTCGGACCAACCGATGCAGCACAAACTGATGATAAATTGCACCCAGTAAGCTGATAAAATCTATGCACATGTGATGTGATACACCTAATCAGCCTAAGAGATCAAACTTAACTGATGCAGCCGTAGACAGAACAGATATATCGTGGTAAGCCGACTACCGTGAACCAGCTAGAATATCGGACCTAACTGAGGAAGTCCTAGCCGATACGATAGCCGGGGTAACGAGACTTACCCTCTTGCAGGAGGTCGAACTTAACCGATGCAGCCTGGCTCAAGAAGCAAGAACCCGTCGAAAAGGGTGGCGATGTGCCAAAATTGTATTGATCTGTGTGATTGAGATATTTACAAGGTACCCGGGCATACGTATTTATACCCCGAGTTGATACAATCCTGATCGGATATGAAATAGGAGTTTCCTAACTATAAAAGAAAAATTAACCAGCCCTGATCGGACACGGGATCAGGTTTTCCTAAAAATTGTTAAAGCTACCTAATTTATAGATAAAATAATTAACTGCCATACTGTGGTCTTCAAGATTCCTTCCTGGATCCGGTTTCTTTTGGATTAACTCCCTTCGGCTGATATAGCCTCTTTCCTTAACCGAACATGATAATGAACCGCACCAAATTTTGGCGTTAACGGCTTCTTACAACGTCGCCGAGTATGAGGCACTCATCCACGAGCTCCGCATCGCTATATCACTCAGCATACGTCGACTGGTTGCACGCGGAGACTCTCAACTCGTGGTGAACCAAGTTATGAAGGACTAGACATGCCTCGACGACACCATGGCGGCATATTGTCAGGAGGTCCGCAAGCTGGAAGGCAAGTTCGACAGGCTGGAGATCACACATGTCCTACGACAATACAATGATGCTGCAAATGAACTGGCAAACATGGGATCCAAGCGAGAGGCGGTCCCGACAGGGATTTTTGTCGAGCAACTTATGGAGCCATCAGTCAAGAAGAAACCGGCACCAGAGCAGTTGGGAGGCAAACCTACCCCGGCGACAGATGAGGTGCTGCACATATGTCAAGACTGGCGGACTCCTATTCTCAAATTCCTCCGGGACGACGAACTCCTAGAAGATCGCAGTCAAGCCGAACAGATAAAACGTCGAAGCAAGAGTTTCCTAGTAGTCGGACAAGACCTGTACAGAAGAAGTGCATCCGAGGTCCTCATGCGCTGCGTCGTTGCCGAGGAGGGCAAGCAGATTTTACATTCGATCCACTCGGGCATATGTGGCAACCATGCTGCATCCAGGACGTTAGTCGGAAAGGCTTACCGGTAGGGATTTTCCTGACCAACAGCAGTAACAGACTCAAAAGACATTGTTCGCACATGCGAGGGTTGCCAGTTCTATGCAAGACAAACCAATATCCTATCCCAAGAACTCCAAACAATCCCAATCACTTGGCCCTTTGCAGTATGGGGCTTGACATGGTTGGGCCTTTCAAGAAAGCGCCAGGAGGGTTCACACACTTATTCATCGTAGTAAATAAATTCACCAAATGGATTGAGGCCAAACCCGTCGCAACCATAACAGCGGCACAAGCAAAGGACTTCATCATGAGTATACTATACCGATTCGGGGTCCCCAACCGCATCATCACCGACAACGGTACTCAGTTCACGGGCGGCGTTTTTCAAGATTTCTGTGAAGAATTTGGCATCAAGATCTGCTATGCGTCTGTGGCACACCCGTGGAGCAACGAGCAGGTTGAACGAGCCAATGGCATGGTCTTACAAGGTATCAAGGCCAGGATATTCGACCGGCTACAACCATACGCGGGCCGGTGGGTCCAAGAGCTCCCATCTGTTCTCTGGTCCCTCAGAACCACGGTCAGTCGGGCAACAGGACAATCCCCTTTCTTTCTGGTTTACGGTGCCGAGGTTATGCTACCCACCGAGTTAGAGTTCAGCTCTCCACGAGTGCGGGCTTACTCAGAAGACATCTCAAATAACACCCAATTGGTCAAACTAGACCAGTTGGAAGAAGCGAGGGAAGCTGCAATAATCCAGTCAGCTCGATATTTACAAGGCCTGCGTCGTTATCACAATTGCAATGTCCGTGGCCACGCCTTTTTGGTCGGGGATCTCGTCTTAAGAAAGATACAAACCACCAAGGACAGGCACAAATTATCCCCAATATGGGAAGGGCCGTTCATTATCGCGGAAGTCACACGGCCTGGCGCCTACCGACTGAAGACTAAACACAGCGCCCTCGTCAGCAACTCATGGAATATAGAACAGCTACGTCCTTTCTATACCTGAGTTTTATAAGTTTTTTCATGTGTATAGTTCCTCTCTGACTCACTACGCCGTTGGTCCCAACCGAGTAGTAAGTCGGGGGCTGCATGTATTATGTGTGCTTTGTCAATAATATACAAGCCCATTTTACTTAAGTTATGAAGTTTTGCAACAACCTTGTTGTGTTTGCCCAAGTATAGCTCCTTACAGTGAACAATTTTATCAAAGTTCCTATAGACCAACTCAGCGCTTACTATATAGTCGGGTAAAGCTAATGACAACTAAGTAATAAGTCAAAGCTTGGCGGCATTGCGCATATATTTACACATGCTCTTACAAAAAACTTATGTACACATCGATTGCACGGGTGATAATCTCTGCAGTTGGCCTTGCCTTAGCTATCAGCTCCAGCGCCTCCTCAGGAGTCGTCTCCTCGGCGAACCCCTCCCCGATGGCTTCAACATCTACCCTTGCGTAGATGGACTTGGTCATTGCCAGGGTCTGGGCCACGCCGGCAATAACGTGCTCATCCGAGTACCTCTTCAGGGCACTCGGTGCATCTCTAAAGCGCTCCTCCAGTTGGAAGATTGTGCTGGAGCTGGTTCCAACAGGACGAGGATCCATCAGGTCAAGGAGCCCTTTCACGGACTCGCTAAGGGTTTCCCGTGGCTCCTTAACTACCCTGATCTCCTCCGTGAAGGCCTGAAATTGGATTTGGGAATTGGCTCTAGCAGCTACCCGGGTTCACCAGCAAGTAAACTTGTTAGGCAAAGATGCGGAGGAAATAATTAAGGGATTGGCTAAGGTTATTGTCAGAGCGGAGACTTACTCTTGTAGTCGGCCTCCCACTTGGCTATGGCCTTCTCCAGTTCAACCTTTTCTTTCTCGAGCTTGGTGTTGGCCTTTTTCAACTCAGCCCTCTCCTCCTCAAGCTCGGCTTTGGCCCTTGTCAGGTCAGCCTTGTCCTTTTCAAGTTCGGCTCTGGCTCTCTCGGCCTCCTTTAGCTGTTCTTCTCCCTTCGTTCGGGCCTTCAACTCGGCTTCAAGGGCTACACGACAGATTAGTCAAGAACTCAATGTTGCGGCCAAGGCATAACCGGGCAGTCGGGAATAATACAGTTGGAGGAATATACTGAGGATCTGGTCGTCAAGATGGGTTTTCGAGGCTTACCTCTCATCTTTTTGGCTTGATCCCAATTTTGGGCCCTGAGCTGATCAATGGCTTCCTTAAGCTAGCTCTCTCTCCCCTAGTTGCGTCGCTCCAACTCGTATTTCGCGGCTTGGAGCTGGTCCAATTCTTGGAGTTTGGGGGCGAGCTCGGTCAGGACCTCATTTATCTGCTCTACGTGGTCAACAAGCTTCTGCTCAAAGCAAGGGCATTATAAAGCAGAGTCAAGCGTCAAACAAAGAAGACCTACAAGAGCATGTCACGGCGAAGATCTTACTCGGGCCCCCTAGGCAGTGGCGATCATAGCGCGGAGGAAATCTTCGCGCTCCTTCTCTACCGCTGCTTCGTCATGATTGTATCTTTTTGCCACCCCATTGGGGGTCATCCATCGGAAGGTCCTCGGGAACTTGCAAGGTGGAGCTTCGAGCCTGGGGAGGTTTAGCTTCTCCGGGGACGACGGCGACGACGACAACAATGACCAAGATGGCAACAGGGTCCTGGCTCTCGGCTCAGCGGCCTCAGGAGCGTCAGGGATTGGCTCAGGGGTTGGAGCAGTGGCTTCAACATCTGCCCCTTGGTCGGACAGTGCCGGTGGCCCTATGGCTGGGACGGTCTCAGTTTCTGCAACTAGGACTGTCACCGGCTCGGTGGATGTGCTCGCTGGTGCTGGTTCGGCCGGGGCTAGCCCGACGTCGGGAGCAGCTGGCACGGTCTCCTTAACATCAGTGTTGACTTGTCTCCTGTGTAACGGGTCAAGCGTCAAGGCGTTATTGCGCCAAACAAAATCTTCAGAAGATGCAGAGCAACCTACCTCTTGGAGAACTTGACCTTCTTTCCAGGAGATCCACAAGACGGCGCTGGAGGGCCGCTGGCTGTCGGGCCTGACGGCGCGGTGGTCGGCGGTGGCGTTTCCATCCTAGTCGGTCCCGCTTGTGGAGTGGTCGGCTGGGGTGACTGGGCACTCGGCGGAGCTATCCTTGGCATCGGTGTCGCTGGGTCTGGCTGTGCTAAGCCTGACTCCTTACTCAGCAGCGCGCTTTTTGGGCCCAGTGTTGCTGAGCCCGATTGCGTTGGTCCTAATCTGGGGCTTGAGGGCCTTGCAGCAGCACTGGAGGTGTCCCTGATCTTGAGGCTCCCAGCTACGGCACTCGGCTTGATGACCTTTTTCTTGCCCTCATCTACGGCAGGTCTCTTCCCCGCTCTCTTGGAGTCGGGCTGGGCAGCGGAAGGACTTCTTAGCCTTTTCTTCGACTTTGCGGCCGACAGCGGACGGGAGTCATCATCGAACTCCTTGCACCACTACAAACAATTCAACCATATACATCACACAATGATGGGTCATTATGGATACAAGACTACAAGCATTCATCACAAAAGAAAAACAGAGGTTACCTCGGGACAAGGCCGCTTCCGGTTATAAGCCGCGATGCAACGCTCTCTGTCTTTGGTTTCGGCCACCCCATTGGAGAAATAGCTGAACAATGTTCCGATTACTTGCTGGTCAACTGCCTCTCGGCTTTCTCGGTCGAGGTCATTTTTCCCTTGATAATCCCAGCAGAACTCGCTCCTCAACTTCAATGGCTGAATGCGCCGGGTCAGGAAACGCTTGGCCACCTAGGGGCCGGTCAGGCCGGCTTCCCTAAATTTTTCCAACCTTGCCAGCAACTGATGCACCTGGCCCATCTCCTCGAAGGTTGGATCCGATGACCAATTGGGCGAGACCACCGGGGGTTTTCCAGTGAATGGAGGCAGGGAGGGTGTCAGATCTGAACAATAGAACCACTCCTTATGCCAGCCATTCAGGGAGGACTTCAAAGGAAGACTGATATATATTTTCTTCATCTCACTTCTCAACTGAAGGCCAGCCCCCCCCCCCCCCCAATCACTTGGATCTTATTCTTGGAGGGTTAGGGCTTGATGTGGAACAGGTGCCTAAAGAAATTGAAGTGGGATTCTACACCCAAATAGCACTCGCAAAGAGTCACAAATATGGAGATTTGTAGGACCGAGTTGGGGTTCAGATTCACCAACTCCAATCCGTAAAAGGTGAGCAGACAGCGAAGGAATTCTGAAGAGGGAAGGAACAAACCCCAGTCAAAGAAAGAGGCAAAAACTACAGTTTCGTCGGCTCGGGATTTGGAATCGACTCACCCTCGGCCGGACGCCAGTGGATGGTTTCACGGCTTTGCAGCCGCAGCGACTTCTCCAGCCTTTCCAGCTTCGACCGGCCGCAATCCGAAGTCCGCCACCCTTCATCCGACGTCCCGACGAAATCTAGAACTTTCGGCATGGCTGGGGGGTCAAGAAATTTGGGGGAAATGAGGTCGGGGGCTTGGAAGGGACAAATGAATGCGGAGTCGCTTGAGCTTCGATGGGGAGGAGTAGCAATGGTGAACCCTAGCGGGAGGTGAAATTTCGGCACGGAGCTAGGAAGATGAAACGATTGGTCGCTTGGGAAAGATAGAGGAATCTTTTCTCTCTCTCCTATCCTTTATAGAGCCTGTGCCGACTTATGGGCTTGGGCCTACAGTCGGAGCTGGGCCATCAAGATATGAGTTCCTACAGTAGCTCGCTCAACTAAGTAATAAGTCAAAGCTTGGCGGCATGCGAACCCTAGCAGAGCGGGAGGTGAAATTTCGGTGCGGAGGCGGAAGACGAAACGATTGGTGGATTGGAGAAGATGACGGAACCTTTTCTCTCTCTCCCCGCCTTCTATAGAGCCGTTTCCGATTCGTGGGCTTGGGCCTGCAAAGTTAGAACTGGGCCACCAAGACATGAGTTTCTACAGTAGCACGCTCAACATGAGCCGCTCGCTGACTGTGTAAAAATCGCGGTGCTGGTGCTACCAACAGGAACCGATGAGGTAAACAGATATGCTTCATGAAGGCCTTATTGCTAAACACATGTGTTTAGGTATCTGTCTTATCCACCAGGTATCGAGGATATATCCTTATAAGGATCACAAGCTGGTCTTCATTAAAATTGGGGACGCAGGTATCTTTCTCGAGTACACCTGACCACGCAATGGATTTATTTTCATAAAGTGGTACTCGGCCTACATGCTTGATCACCAGTTGCCATAAGCAACATTATTCCAGCCAACATGACGCTGAAGTGTCTAACTTCCGAATAGTGCACTACTCGGGAGAGACTATAAATCTTCATTCTAGCTGACACGATGCTGAGGGGTCTAACTTCTGAGTGGGATGCCACTCGGGAGAGACTATAAACCTCCTTTTTCCAGCTGACATGAAGCTGAAGAGTCCCATATACGAGTGGCATGCTACTCGGCAAGACTATAAATCATATTCCGGTTGACATGATACCGAAGAGTCTCACATACCAGTAGTATACTACTCGGAAAAGACTACACAGGTTAAAGATCTTTGACTTTATGTTTAATTGTTTTCACAATTAAGCACAAAGTTGGGGGCTACACCTAATAGGTGCGCCTATTCGGCGTACACTATTCATACATCTACATGAAGCCCTTCATAGCCTCGCTGCCAGCTGACATGAAGCAGGACTCGGGAAGAAGACGCACTCGGATAAAGAGTACTCGGGAGCAATGCACTCGGGCAATCTTCACCGTAGAGGATGAGCACTCGGCATCAGCTGTGACTCAACTATGAAGGTCTCAGGGGCTACTGTCGAGGCCATGGGCCCCGGGTATCTCATCACAAGCATATGGGCCACTTGGATAGAGGATGGGCCGAGACTTGTAATTAGAGATATAGTAGCATCCGACAGGCTTTGCCTTGTATAATAAGGAATATACAGTCTTAGTCGGGTAAATTGTATCTCTAAGAGGAGATCCCTTGACCATATCCGGCTAGGACTCCTACCCTGTACCCCTGTCCCCCAGTATATAAGGGAAGGCAGGGCGCCCCCTGAGGGTGGAAGCTCATAGAAGCAAACACCAATCGTCAAAGGAATAACACCAGAACTGGACGTAGGATATTGCCTCAGATTGAGGGCCTGAACCAGTATAAACTCTCCTTGTGTTCCTTTGCAATCCACCGCGTTTCTCATCGCTGAGTAGCCCCATATTCATATTGCCGGTGTAAAACATCGACAACCACTGGTCAGTGAGATGGTTCATGACGGACTCGGTCTACGGACCGGAACAGAGAGGTTCGGTGGACATGACGACGTAGACGCCACGTGGCGACACGTGTACCGGATTGGTTGATGTGGCGATGACGGGGCGAGATCTAGGGCTGACGTGGCAAGATGATGTGGCAAGATTGGATTAAAGAAATCCTACGGCTGAGATTAAAAACTAGGAATCCACGATGTAGATCAACAAGTGCAGAGTCCTATTCTCCCTCTGCGGGCCGGCCAGCCGGCTGACTCGGGCACGGCCGGGCGGCGGCGCAGGGGCAGTGTAGGGCGGTACAGGAGTGGCGAGCCCCGCGGGACCGGCGGCGTTGGCCGAGAATAGGAGGCAGCTCGGCGGTGGCGTCATCGGCTGGGAACAGGAGGCGGCTCGGCGACGTTGGCCAGGGAACTGGAGGCAGGCGAGGACGACGACGGCGTCGGGACGGCGTCAGTGGCGCTGGGCAGGGGAACAGAAGGCGACGGGGTGTCGCAGGGGCGGCGAGCCCAACTGCGGCGGCGCCGGCCAGGGAACAGGACGTACGCTCGGCGGCGACCCTGGCCGGGGAAGCAGGACGCAGGCTCGGGCGAGGAGGGAGGCTGGCGCAGGGGTGGCGGCGATACTCACCAGTGGCGTCGGCGGCTAGGGCGAGCAGAGGCGACACGGCGTGGCTGCGGAGGAAGATGGCGGCGGCGCTGACTTCGGGAGAAGAGGAAAACGATGACGACTGCACCCATATATATAGGGGCGGCACGCGGCGGTTAGGGCGGCTGGCTTCGGAGTCCTGCGGCGCCACAGCGGAGTCGGGAGGAGCGACGATGCACGAAAGTAGGCCGGGCACAGCGCGGCGGTGTCGGCGCGGGCCAGGCCGCAGCGCGGCGCGGAAGCAGGCCAGGCGGCTGGGGAACAGGAGGCCTAGGGCGCGGCGCAGGCCGGTGGCCGGTGGACCAGCTGCGGCGCCAGGAAGAAGGAGCGCCTTCGCCTCACTGCCTAAGGTAGAAGAAGAGAGAAATAGAGAAAAAGAAAGAAAGGCAGGGGGCTAAGTGGAAAAACGGAAAAGAAGAGGAAGGAAGGGAAAAAGAAAAGGAAAAAGGTAGGGGTTTTGTGGAAAATTTGCTGAATTCGGACTCTTGAATTTGTTGAAATTATTTGGAGAACTAGAGAATGAAATTGGACCTCTGGGGAAACTAGAAATTGATACGGATGCGTAAATTTAGAGTCTTGAAATTTGGGGGAAAATAAATTAGGAAACGAGCTCCACTTCCGAAATCCAATAAACCCGATTAAGAAAACGGCAACAAATCACACCGTAATTAATTATTTAATCATATTAAATTCTTTTTATTATGAAATTTTTCATTAAGCTGTTTGAGGCGAAATAAAACTAAGGTGGATTTTCGCAATCGGCAAAGAGAGCGAAAAACGAAAAATCCGGACGTGACACTGCCCCCCTTATATACCAAGGGACAGGGTTATAGAGTAGGAATCTCAGTCGGACTCCGACCAAAGGATTTCTTTCTAAGAATACAACGTGCCCGACTAGGACTACATCCTTTCCTTGTCATACAAGGTTATGTATGCCGAGTCCTACTGTATCCCTAATTACAAGGTTAGGTCTATCCTCTGTCCAAGTGGCCCAAATGCTTCTCATGAGATACCCGGGGCCCATGGCCTCCACATTATTCTTCATAACAACTCTTAATCAACCTTCACCTCCTGGAAGCTGCACACGTTGCCTCTCGACTAACGCAAACAAATTCTATAGAGCGTAGGGAAACCAGCGTGGGGAAACCAATATTCAAGTAAAATCCAAATGCAATCAACCAATAAAAATAGATGGAAAACAAACCTAAGGGCTGCTCATACCTCTCGCTTGCTAATAGATTCCTAAGGCCAAGGGGGTTGCAACTATGGTGTTCCTATCCCTTATATAGGCAAGGGAACTTGAGGTGGCTTAGGCTCTAAGTTTCTTACCATGCAAGGAAACTTATGTGCTAAGGTTCCATAGTGGCTAATCATCTTGTAGAGCAAGAAAGCTTAGGAGCTAAGGTTCCTTGGTGGATAAGCATCTTGTAGAGCAAGAAAGCTTAGGAGCTAAGGTTCCTTGGTGGATAAGCATCTTGTAGAGCAAGGAAGCTTAGGAGCTAAGTTGGTGGATAAGCATCTTGTAGAGAAAGGAAGCTTATGAGCTAAGGTTTCTTACGAAGGAAAGAAACTTAAAGGCTAAGGCTTACTATTCTAATTGTCATGGCAGCTATGTAGAAATTAGGTAATATAAGGAAAATACTTACTTGATGACATATGTCTTGGTTTAGCCATTGGGATATGGCGAATTCATGGCTAAACTAGTCTCTATCTAAATTAAATGGTTGGCATTAGAGGTTTTGCAATGGCTTATAACTAAAGGTTAGTAAATATCCATGCTCTGTAATTAACTTATGGTTACATTTATTTTAGTTCAAGTGCCACCACATGGTGTGAATTTGGTAATGGATGATCTTAAATTAATAGTTGATCTGTAATTATGTGATGCCATGATTATTTGCATTTATCCGACATGCATGCTTGTTAAGTAATTCTTAGGTCAATATGTTTAAGAATAATTTATGGAGTTTATTCTATAACTTGAATTGGGTGTTTTATGTATATATGAGTTGAGGATTGAGAATTTATTATTTACTTAAGCATTAGGAATTTGCATGGTTAGTCTACTTACTAAAATACTGCACTAATCATTTAGTTAAGTAATGCAAATATATTTAGCTCTATTATCATTTTATTCTAATACGCAAGGTTAGGCACGATCTTGTCATATTCAGATTTTTATGGGTTAGGGGCTTTAATCCCATTATTGAATTTATAAATTAGTATAAAGAGGATTTTAATATGGGAAATTAATTATCCACTAGTATTTATTTCATATTTGTTCAACAATTCTATTTGTGAAAACTATTATTTTGGGTCTAGAAAGTAGATCTCGAATTTACAAAATTTTATAGACAAGTTTCAATCAATTTGGACTTTATTTGAATTAGTTATGAATTTTCAAAGTTTAATTCATATTTTTCTTTACTAAAATAATTCCTCAAATCCTTTTTAATTTACTTCCTGAATTCTTTATTAAAAAAAAGTTTAGATCACTAAAAGGTGGGGTCCATGGGTTTTTTAATCTATTTGGATTACTTTTTTTTAAAGAAAAAGGTATATGTGGCTGATAGGTGGGCCCTACCTTGACTTTGACTCGGTCAAGTTGACCTGGGAGGCTTAGAGGTCTAGTTGTCGGTGACTCCGAGGCTAAACAAGAGGTTAAAAAGATTTTTAAGTTAGTGGGGTTCATATGTCAATGATATAGAGGTCTAAAAAGGTTTTTAATTAGATTCTCTTAACAGATTGGGCCCACTGTCAGTCAGGGACTAGCGATTTGATTTAATTAAACACTATCATTAACTCCAATTATAAACTAAATCCAGTGGGCCCCAAATGTCGGTTTCACCTTCCTATCTTCTTCTTCTCCTATGGCCTTCGTCTTGTGCCCGTGCAGATGGGGCATGGCACCGCGGGCGGCGGTGCCCCGGCGAAGGAAGCCGGCCGCCGTCGCGCATGGGCCCGGCTTGGGTGAAGCTAGCAGTGGCAAGCACGGGGCTCGGCAAGGGGCTGCGCCGCTGCGGGGAGTTCGAGCCGGCAATGCTTCGGGCTCTGGGCGGTGGAAAACAGTGTCGCACCAGCGGGGAACCGGCGGTTGCTGCGGCGCAGGTCGGCGGCGGCCGGGGAGGGGTTCTAGGGGAGAGTTTTTGGCGGCTGATTGGTGGCGATGGCGATAGGCGCGTCGGCCAATTTGGTCAGGCTCGACGTTGGGGTGGCATGCAAGCGGTTTTGGGTCGTCGGCAAAATTGGGACGGCTCAATGGAGCTCCGGCCATCACGAAGCCCGGCATGGCTTCTCCATGATGGGATGAAGCTTTTCCTCCACCGAGCTCGGCCCGAGGCAGTCATGGCGGCGGGGTGGCAGAGCTTCAACTGGGGCGGTTCGGTGGCTCAATTGGAGGGGAAGCGAAGAAAATAGGGAGGGAGAGGAAGTGGCGGGCGGAGGGGCTTACCTCGCGGCGGCCAGGAGGCGGCACAGCAGTGCGCGTGGTCGAGGCGGAGCGAAGCAGGGGTGGTCAACACCGTGCGCGAGCAGCGTCCGGGCCCCGCATGTACTCCGGGGCGATACAATGGTCACGGCTGCCTCCTCCTCCCTACTCCGGTGCGGCCCTGCAGTGCTCGAGGCACGGCGGCGGGCAGAACGAAGGCGAGGTGAGGGGGAGAGCTTGGGCGAGGTATGCACATAGAGCGCTCGATTAAATGCGGCAAAGGCGAGCTCAGCCTCCTCCTGTTTTATAGGTTTCGCCCGAGGCTGGCTTGAGGTGGAAGGCGAGGGCGGTGGAGCCGTTAGGGTGGCAGGGGATACCTTTGACTCCCCGGTGGTCCGAACGATGTCCAGTGCCGTGCGGCCTTTGGACTGGTGGTCCAGCAACAGCCGTGGTCCGGGGGCGGTCTTGGCGTGCGCACGGCTTTCATGCTAGGGCGTGGCGCAGGCGTTGGGTCTCGTCAGTGCTGATGGCGATGGTTCGCTTCGGTCAGCGGGGTGGTTGGAGGCGACGAGACGAGGCGGCGAGGATGGCGTGCATCGCTAGCTGCGATGGGGCGGGCAGGCGCGGGATGGGTGACGCGACACGAGGTGCACCATTGTCGGCGCAACTCGCGGCTAGGCGTATGGGTCTGGTGCGGCAGGGTAGGGTGCTATCCTGCCGGTGGGCGGCATTTCATCGAGCGGCCGATGTTAGGTGTGGTCACATTGGGTCAGTTGGCGACGACGATGGGTTGAGGTGATGAGGACGTCAACGCATACTTATTAAGACCGGACTGGACCGGTGGTTCGACCGTTAAAAGACCGAACCAGAGACTATACCGGTTCGGTTTACTTAAAAGACCGTCCATGTAATCGAACCGCTAAAAACCGTTTGAACCGGGTGTTTTTTTACGGAACCGGTGAACCGGCCGGTTTTATTGGAACCGTCCGGTTTTTATCTGTGGACCTTATTACCCCTGTTTTTTTGGATCACACAACTACGGTATGGGCAAAATCGTAAATGTTTTTTTTAGGGTTGCCTGTGCTGTGCCTGCTCTGCCTTGGGCCTAAATCGAATCGATCCCCATCGGCAGCGGCGCAGGCGCACAGCGGCGGCGGTGGCAGCAGCAGCGCCGCGGAGGCACAGGCGCGCAGCAGCGGAGGCGAAGGCGCAGGCGCAGGCGCAGGCGCACGGCGGCGGCGACGGCAGAGGCACAGGCGCACGACGGTCGAGGTTAGCTAGATGGTAAAGCTAATATTAATCAACTTTAGTTCACATGTTTTGCTATTCCTACAGAAAATGAACAAATTTCTCTGAAAATTTTAGCTTAAATACATAGATATTTTCATGAGTTGCAATTCATTCATAACTAGCTACTGTGATTATACAATTAAAATATTTATGTGCTTATTTTTCTCTATAAATCAACTGTATATATATATATATTGCTCCAGTTCAATATATTTCATGACCGGTTCAATTCATCTAGTCTAAAACTATCGAATGAGCGGTTCAACCGGTTCTTAACGGTTGGACCAGTGAACCAGCGAACCGATGGCCTTGCCGGTTCAATGTCCGATCTGGTCCTAATAACTATGCGTCAACGTTGACGAGGCGTGGCAGTGGTGGGCTCTTGTCGTCGTACACGGCAAGGTGTGGTGCGGAGCCCCTAGCAAACGGCGGCACGTGATGGTGTTCGATGGTGGCAAGGCGTAGCAAGTCAGCCGGATGGCTCGGCCCTTGCCCTGGGACGTGGCCAGGTGCGAAGTGGCCGCTTGGCCGGGCTTGGGGCAGGCTGGCCTGGTTTGGAGGTTGGGCCAGTTTGGCTCAGGCCTATGGAGAAGAGAGGCAGCTGGGCTTATGTGAAAGGGAGGTGTTGGGCTAGCTAGGGACAGGGAAGAAGAAGACTCCATGGGAGAGAGAATATGGAATTAGCCCTCTATTTTCTATTTGGGGGAGATTTAAACAAGTGACTTGCATAAATAAATCTAGGAGATTTGTATTTCGATTCACAAAGACTTTGATCTCTCCCTTAGTAATTTGAGAATTCAAATTTGGGTTCGGTTTTTTCATCTTTCCTTCAAAGGAAATGTAACATACCAGAATTTCGACTTTCGAAATTCTAACCAAAACAAATTAACAAAAAGACCTCGAAAGTAAAACTCTATAATTTCCAAACCAGAGAGCAATAATCAGAGGTAAACTACTGAAGTAAATTTTTTTTAAAAAAAAAGGGGGGAAAGCACTAGAGCTTTTGTAGTTAAAATTTTAGTTTACTTAGGGACTTACCCTAAGTCACAATATAAATAATAAAAGGTAATATGGCTAAATGAGTATAAACTATGTTCAACATAGGAATCTGTGGACAAATAAATTATTACCATTTCATGTGCATACTTTGTTTTGATTGTTTTTGGATCTTATAGTGCATTTCCATAATAGGAGGCATATACATTTGTATAGCCTAAATAATTTCTAAGGAGAATAGGTCTAACATAAAATAATGGAAAAATTTCCATGAGCCAGCAGGTCAAACACATCTTTCTCTACCTCCAATAATTTTACCATAATTTATGCTCCTCATTAACCTAGTAAAACAGTAATACAAAGATTGCATGTTGGACAGCTCACAAGACTTGGTCTCTAGAGGATTCTTCTCTCAATTTCACTACCATGTGGGACCCACTTACTCCCAAGACCCACCAGCCAGCCAGAGACACCGCCCAAGCTCGCCCACATGCCCAGGAACATGCCACGACTGTCTCCACGCGTCGACACTGCCCTGAGCCACCGTAGCTAACACCCTCCACGTCAAACTTCCCCGTTTGTGGTGAGAACTCGCCATTAGTATCCTCTCCTCGGCCTAGTCGTGTTCTTCCAAGAAACCCCAAGCTTCCACCTTGTAAAAGCCGGCTGCAGCTTCATCTTCCCCGGTGCCGACAAGTGTTCGATCGCCGTCGTTGAATCTCGGGTGAGCTTCACTGCACTTCAACCACCAGAACATGATCCTCTTCCTCTAGATGACCCATTTTTGCCTTTTCTTTCCTAGGTTGCATCGGCCACCGTCATGGTCGCCGCCCCTATCACCTCTGGAACGCCGCCGCTCGGGTTGTCACTGTTCCGGCGAGCTCCGACGACCCCAGCCTGAACCATCTCGCCGCCAGCATCGCCTTGGTCCCAGGAGACTCTGGCCTCAACCAATCGAATTGCAACGCCGTGTACCAGGAGATCGACACCGTCTTCTTCCCCTCCGGTCAAGTTGCCGCCGCCGTAGATTTGTCCCCTCTGGTTAGCCTCTGTTCGATTCCTCGCTTAAGACACCATCTCTAAGAGACCTCTAACACGATGGGCATCTTCCCTTGGCAGCTTGTCGAACGAATCGAGCCACCGCTGTCGCTCAGTGGATTTCCGCCGCCGCCGAGCTATCTTCAGAGACACCAT
The DNA here is from genome assembly GCA_003991445.1 of Oryza meyeriana var. granulata. NCBI lineage: Eukaryota > Viridiplantae > Streptophyta > Magnoliopsida > Poales > Poaceae > Oryza > Oryza meyeriana. The sequence goes on along the minus strand of RYFJ01002974.1, from coordinate 73,253 downwards.
CGCCATCCTAGCTTCGCCAAGGCTAGCGCAACCCTCGGGGAGGTTCCTAGTATCTCTTAGGCACACATGCATGCACTGGCTGGACCGAAATAAGCCCATAGGGTGATTTGCCTCGTCGACCCGAAAGCAGCCGCCGCTGGAGATCGCCGTCGGCGAGATTCCAGTCATCCCAGCTAGCAAGACAAACACCCATGACTTCGCCGTAATCTCCTCCATCTTTTCTCTGTTGGCCACAACGCTAGCTGCACCGCCGTTCGCCGCCGGTGCCGGCAAACAGCACCGCCGCCCAGCCGCCAGCTCCTCTCTCTGTTTTGTCTCACTAACACGTGGGACCTACTTGTCAGTGCTGGATTAGCGGGCAAGGACCGAAGTGTAAAGAAGTTAAAACCTGTTAGATTGATTGGCAAACATATCACCCTATGACATGTGGACCCGAGGACCTATGTGTGAATAATCAGAAACCAAAGAACTCTTAATGAAAAATCCTTTCACACGTGGCTAGGGACCGTAGGTTCTATTTCTAGGAAACACAGGGACCTTTCTGCACTTTGTCTCTCACTGACCGGTGGACCTGACCGATTAAAAATCCAAAAAAATAAAAGAAAATACTAAATGGCTTTATTATTTCACTGAAAAATATGCAAACTTCAGAAATTCATATCTAATCCATTTTAACTCCAAACTGGATGAGACAAAGTTTGTTGGAATCACAAAATTACAAACTTTATTATTGTAAATTAAAATCTGGAATAATTAATACTTAATGTGCCTCAAAAATTAGATAAAGTATAAATGTATGTAAACACTTTAAAAATCTTATCCACCTCATGTTAACTCCAATCTTGGTAAATCAAAACTTGATAAATTCACAAAATATTGAACTTTGCTGTTGTAAACTAAAATTTGGTTAAACTTGTACACAAAACACTTTTATACAATTTGGTAATAGATAAATACTTTGATTAATGTATAAAAGATGTAATAACTTCTAAAATGCATAGGAAATTCATATTAACTCCAAATAACATGAACCCAAGTTTGTTAGCTTCATAATATCTTGCCCTATATTTCTGTAAAGAGAAGATTAACTAAAACTAATACACAAGATGCCTTTGAAAATTTGTATCATAGATAAATATTTTGTATAGGATATAAAATGTACAAGAACTTCTAAAAATCATAGAAACTCTATTTTAAATCTAAATGAAATACACCCAAATGGCAGTAGATTCACATGGTATTCTTCTCAAAATATGTAAAGTTATATTTCATAAAAACTTAATCCTAAAACTCATATATATACTAAAATACACGTATAGGTACCGTATACAAGCCTAAAACTTACAAAATTAATATTTTCAAAATATGAGTTGATAAAATAGAAACCTCTTCATCAAAATTCATAAAGGACCAGTACCAACCCATAGCATAGGTTCCACACATTTTAAAGTAATTTAGACATTTAATATTATTTTGTAACTAGACGTGTTCATGTATAAGTCTTCTAAAATTTATATCTCCAAAATGCAAAATAATAAAATAGAACTTCCTTCACTAAAAATCATCCAAAACCAATCCCTACCCACCGTCTAAAGCTCACACTTAGCAAAACATCTCATAGAGTACCTCTAAAATCTATATAAGGTACAAATACCGTATTACGTACATAGAAGATGTAAAATTCATAACTCCCAAACCGTAAATGATAAAATAGAAATTCCTTCACCTAAATTCACTTTATAACAGTAGCAACCTAAGGTATAAATCTCATGCATATTAGAGCATTTTGGAGTTTTCGCATTATTTGCTATTTATTCGGTCGTACGTTATTTTCTTTCTAGAGAATGAATTCGATATCGGTGAAGAAGTGAGATAGTTGGTATCTGAGTATTCAAGAGTAAGACAAGTATTCTCTCCTCCTCCTTGAACAAATTGAATCCTATGTTTTGGGGAATGAAATGTGTTGTTTGTAATTGCATGCGTATTAATGAATAACGGTATTTGAATTGTGGTAAATGGTAGTTATAACCTATTAGTTGCATGATCCACCTTAAAATGTTGTACTCTTTGCTGTTTGTAACCTTAGGCTTGGTTAGAGTACTTGATTTGTACTCATGGGGGTCTATATTAAGTTAATACACTTGCTTATGCTTAGCCATGCTTAGTAATGTGCTAAATAACATTGTGATCATTTTATACCTTTGAAAATGGGAATTTTATAATTTCTGGACAGAGGTGAAGCATCTAGTTATTTGTGAACTAAAATGATGAAAAACCTGATTTTAGACTTGGGTAACAAGTGGTGTGCACATGGAGTAGTTGCATACTGATAGAGGGAGTGTTCGCCTGAGTCAATTAAGAACTGGACTCAGTGTCATATTCTCATGTTAAACAGTACAACCACATGTGCTAGTATGGGGTAGCCATAGTGGATTAAGTTACTTAATGTTTAGCCTTGTATTTTGGTAGGCAGGGTAGTATGGGCAGTGCCTACAACGGACCGTAGGGCTGTTCAGACGAGCTACCTATATCCCATAACGGAATAGGCGTCTAAGTTTGTCCAATACAACGTTGTGTGCCTCGTGGGGAGCCGGGTAGGCTGCCACCACGGCGCTGGGTTAAGGCGTGGGCCCGCCACCCATGGCATCAGGATAGCGCCCCGATGTGGAGTAACACACCTCGTGCTGGTGCAAGGCTAAATGTTAGGTAATGTAAAAGCTGTGTTATGACCTCTAGACTGCCTTCAATGTGTAGAGTGTGGTGGTACCGACGGGTATCGGACAAACTAGAGCGATCATATCATGTGGGTAAAGTTGTACAAACTCTGCAGAGTCAAAACTAATCGGTTAGCCGTGCTCACGGTCATGAGCAGCATGGTTGTGTCCATTGAATATAGATTTATGCTTTTAAATGTGTTTATGAAATTGGGATGAGGATTGGTGATTTATGAGAATTATTATGCTTATTACAATGCTTATGGTAGCTTGTTGTTGTGGAGGGCAGCAAGTAGGAAAATTATTATGTTGATTACTTCCCTACTTGTTATATATGTTTCTAATGTTTTATTAAATACCGTTGCAAATGATTGTGAACTAAAATTAGCTTTATGCGAAACTGAACCCACAAATAGCCATCTCCTTGATTTTAGAGCTCGCATGTAGCGATATAGGATTGTCCTTGCCAGTACATTATTTCGGTAATGTACTGACTCTTGCTTGTATGGTTAGAATTCTTTGCTACAGGTTGAGTGCTACGAGAATTCGTTGCTCCTTTAGGATTGATTCTTTAAGGGGTCTACCCCTAGTCGAATTGCCTGTGGTATGGGTAAACAAGCTTCCGCTGAATCATATTATTCGGCCATTTGACCTATGTAACTTTGATGTAGTAAATTTAATTTACTTACTTGTACAACCATTTGTATTGGATATTACTTGCTAAGATAAACGTGTAGGACTAGAACTTTCCTACGCTAGTCACACATTAGTAAGAATTTAGAAATGATGAGATGCATGGATGTTAATTCAACCGTAGACCATGTCCCCAAAAGTATGTATCTTGTTTGGTCGGCACCTTCATGTGCTTTGACGGGCATACTTCGCCATTTCGGACTGATGAATCAACTCTCCAAATATCTCGTTATTTCTGAATTCAGTGCTTTGGATTTGTATTATGAATGGGTAAATATTATGGCAAGGCTGCGATGAGGATGGATGGTTACTGCACTCATTTGGTTTTTATTCGAGATCACATCCATCTAAATATTTCGCGTTGTCATAGTAATTACTCTCCATAATGCATTTCCGGGGTGCCCACAGGAAAGGTTTGTTTATTTAGAGAATTAATTTTATTGTGAACCCAAAATTTGTTGGATTAGTTTTTAGTAAATACCTTCCATTTATTTGGGAAACTTGTCTAGGTAATTTCAAGAGCTAGGGTTTATTGGTGCCATTTAAAAGCTTGGTTATGGTGGTGTGTGCACTATGGTTTGGAAATTAAATGGGTATTTAATTTCCGTTTACTAGTGATTTATGGACCGATAGTTATTCCCTTTTATTATTCAAAGGATGAGGTTAGGAAATTAAATGAATATTTAATTTTTTTTCTTGTAGAGGGTTATAAATTATTTTTGGTTGTCAAGATAAACTTTGAAATTGACTTGGGTCGTTGGTTAGTCTATTTGGCTCGATTCTTATCATGTTACAATCAAAGCAACCAAAGACACGGTGTCGGTGCCATGGGCCCAGGGTACCTCATGAGAAGCTATTGGGCCACTCGGACAGAGGATGGGCTTAGCCTTGTAATCAGGGATACAATAGAACTCGGCAGACTTAACCTTGTACGACAGGGAAAATACAATCCTAGTCGGGCACGTTGTACTCCTAGAAGGGGATCCCTTGGTCGTAGTCAGATTGGAACTCCTACTTTGTAACCCTGTACCCCAGTATATAAGGGGAAGCAAGGCGCCCCCTGACGGCAGGATCACTAGGATCACCAAGATCACCACAATCAGAATCACACAACCTCAAAGGCAATACACAACAACTAGACATAGGATATTACCTCATCTCAAGGGCCTGAACTAGTATAAATCACTTGTGTCCCTTTGCAATCCATCGAGTTTCGGTCCGACGAGTAGCCCTATATATTTATTGTCGATACAAAACATCGACACACGGCATGATGAAAAGAGTTTTAAAAAGTTTGAAATTTCTCGTATTTTTCTTTACTGAATTTTCAGGGTGTTACATGGGCCCGAGTCCGGCTTGTCCTTGTCTTTTGGTTCGCTGGATGTTGATGTCTGCTCGGAGACAAATTTCTTGAGCATGAAGCAATCTTTTGCCACATGCTTCCCCTTTGAGTGGAAAGGACATGTCCCGTTCAAACCCTTCTGGTAGTCGTCCATCCTAGGGGGGTCGTGGTCGGTTGCGGTCGACTGCTGCCACTATGTCTTCCGACTTGCGTTTGCGGTTTCCAGGTTTCGACGGGGCTGCGTTGTCCGCCTCCTGTCGCCCCTTCTATCGCGGATTGCATCGAGTGCCTCAACAACTATGTTGGCTAAATTAGCATACTTGTTCGCCATGTCGAATAAAGGTTTGATGGAGTTGGGCGGCTTCCAAGCGAACTTGACAATGAACGGAGTGTCACTGACTCCCTGGCGGAAGGCAGCAATGACCACTTCATCCTTGATCTTGGGGATAGAGTTCCTCTTCTCAGAAAAACATTTGATGAAATCCCGTAGAGACTCATTCTTCTTCTAATGGCACTGCTATAGATCATACTCGGATGCTGGCCTTTGGTATGTCCCATGGAAATTGGCCACTAAGCGCTCACGAAGTTCCCCTTAGGAGCCAATAGACCCTCTGGGAAGCCCTGTTAACCACGTTTGTGCCAAGGTGGCTAGGGCGACAGGGAGATAGTTCACCATGGATTTGAGGTCACCTCCCGCTGCTCAGATCACCAAGGTGTATACTGTCAGCCAAGATTCCGGGTTGGCCTTGCCGTTGTACTTCTGTATGCCAGTTGGTTTGAAGCCTGTGGGCCAGTCAACTCGTTGTAGCTCATGCGAGAAGGCTGGAACTCCCTCGTCTAAGTGGGGGCTCCAGCTCCGACTGCGGCGGTGAAGGTGTTCTCATCTTCGAGTCAGTGACGTTTGTCTTCCTCGCGTTCTCGGCATCGAGTGCTGATATCGTGGTGGAGATCTTGTTGTAGTCGCTCTCGGGTGTCATGGTTATCCCAGTGCCCATCGTGCTGATACCGCCGTCAATCATTAGTATGATCTTGTGATGCGCGGTTAGACTCCGAGTGGCGCTGGTCAGAGCTTGCCACTCGGTGTTGCATCGCAGTTGGAGAAGTTGCAGCATTTAAAGTCATCCTGTCGCATGGGATAACGGTGTCTCCAGATTGCTAACATTATTGGCATGTTGCTGCTGTTATTATAGTCTTGATCTTGGCAATGGTCATCACTATTTGGTGATCAGGCCCCAACTGCAGTGTATCCAGGAGTGTAACAGTGGCCACAACATTTTGTTGAGGCATGACGAAGATGTTGTGGTCGCCCACCCAGTTCTGGAGGATCTCTTGTTGCACTATTCGGCCGGTTTTGCGCAGATCGCGGATGCGAGCGTCTCGTTTGGCCTGTAGTCATCGGTCTTCTTCCTCCTCTAGCTCACGCAGTCGGCGAGCCACCTCCTCTTGTTGTTCGCGTAGTCGGTGTGCATCTTGTGTTGAAATTGATCCCTTTGATGCCATGAAGACCTCACATGGTGGAGAGAAGCTTCCCGAACTGCTGTCCGACTGGGAGTCAGACTCGGAGTAGTGCAGTGGCGTGACGATAACCCCAACCTCCCTGGGCCCGATCCCGAGTGACTTTGGGCCGTATCCAAGTCAAATTCTAGGGGATTGGGTCTGTTGCATCAGATTTGAATTGAAGATGGCTGCGGCTTTGTCGAGTCCGAGTGGAAGATTGGCGATCCCATCTCCCCTAGATCCTATCTCGGCTGGCTCGGAGCTGAATCTGAGTCGAACACTAGGAAAGAGAGTTGTCCCAGGGCTCGTAGATCTTGGGTATTGCCAAAACAGGTTGTTGAAAACTGCCGCGGGGTTGAGTAAGCCAACTGGTGCTGGGTCGGCTTGGTCCCTGGCCAATCGAGTTGAAATCGAGTCGAACAAGGTGAGATTACCGAATTTGTAGGCAATGAAGTCGAGGCTTCCGAAGCTAATGGCTTGCCCGAGAGAGAAGGCAATGGCGTCGACTCCTGTGGTTGGATCCATCGGGCTTGATGACGATGATCTTGATGAATCCCCTATCTGGCGCACCAACTGTCGATGTTTTGTATTGATTGTATTGATTGTAAGGCTACTCGTCGGAACGAAACTCGATGGACTTTGAAAGACAAGACGATTTATACTGGTTCAGGCCCTCGGGGTGAGGTAATACTCTACTTACAGTTGCGGTATATTGTTTTCGATGTATGTGGATTGATCTGTCTAGGAGGCTCCTTGCCTCACCTTATATACCGACAAGGCAATTTTACAAGGTAGGAATCCCAGTCGGACTCGACCAAGGGATTTCCTTCTTAGAACATAGAGTAACTGGTTAGGACTATATCCCTGTCCTTGTCATGCAAGGTTACATGAAGCCGAGTTCTACTATAGCCCTAATTACACGGGTTGGCCCATTCTCTATCCAAGTGGCACTACTGCAGAACACGTTTTCGCATATAGGTAGAACGCGTTTCGCAAGCGAGCAGCCGGCCCGCCTGGGAGAAGGGATATGTGAAAATACCCCTTTTCTCAGGCGGACCTGCCACCGCCCGCGAAGATCCATTACCGCAGGTAGGCGGCTTAAAGGACCCACCTGCGGAGATCTATTATCGTAGGCGGAACAGTTAAGTCAACCCCCTGCGATAATCGATCTTTGCAGGTGGTCTAGTTAAGACATCCGCCTGTGGTTTTAATTCAAAAAATAATTAAAATTAATTAATTAATCTGTTTTCCATAAATAAATTAATTGATTATTTAAAATTGTCTCCAAATCAAATATTATGCATTCTCTATTAATTGACATCACCATATGTTGGACAGTAATTGACATGAATAATTAATTGTCATTCACTAATTAATAATTATTACACAACGTGCTACCTAATATAATTATTCACAACAAATATGTCTACATAGTGAACAGATATTTGTTTCATACATTTGTAAGAAGCATATGTTCTTTTTCCCACTCTCAAATTTTTTGTACTTGTTATCCCTCGCATATGTACTTTCAGGTTCGAAAAACAAACCAAGTGTGCTACATATGTTGTGGTGGATGAAGTGGCACAAGTCGGCACAGAGATTCAGAAGTGTTGTCTTATTCATCGTTTGAGCTGGTCCAGTTATTTGACACAACTGCAAGAGGAATAAGAGAAGCGAGACGTTACAATAAGTAATACGTGTTGTCGAGGCCATGGGCCCCGGGTACCTCATGAGAAGCATTTGGGCCACTCGGACAAAGAATAGGCCTAACCTTGTAATTTGGGATACAATAGGACTCGGCATACATAAACTTGTACGACAAAGAAAGGATATAGTCCTAGTCGGGAACGTTGTATTCCTAGAAGGAAATTACTTGGTTAGAGTCCGACTGGGATTCTTACTCTGTAACCCTGTCCCCCAGTATATAAGAGGAGGCAAAGCGCCCCCTAAGGGCATAGCGAAAATCTCACTAGAGAACCTCAAAGGCAATACACCACAACTGGACGTAGGGTATTACCTCATCTCGAGGGCCTGAACTAGTATAAATTGTTTCGTGTTTCTATGTAGTCCATCAAGTTTAGGTCTCACAAGTAGCCCTATATTCTCATTGCTGATACAAAACATCGATAGTTGGCACGCTAGGTAGGGGCTTCGTCAAGATTATCTTCATCAAGCCTAATGGATCCAATCATGGGAGTCGATGGCATCAACTTCCTCCCCGGGGAAACAATCACCTTCAGGAGCCTCGACTTCGTCGCCGACAAAGTCGGCAACCTCACCCTGTTCGACTCGGATATGATCCAATCGGCCAGGAACCAAGCCGACTCCGTGCCGGTCAGCCCAAGTAATGCTGCAGCAATCCTCGTCGACACGCTGCGACGATCTTCAACATACCCGGGTCTTGGGACAACTCTTTCTTTCGGTATTTGACTTGGACTCGACCTCGAGCCAGCCAAGATCGGGCTAAGAAAGAAAGAGATCGTCAATTTCCCATTCGGACTCGACGATGCCACGGATATCTTCAATCAACATCCGATGCGGCAAACCCGATCCCCTAGAGTTCGATTTGGATACGGCCCAGAGCCGCTTAAGATCGGGTCTAGGGAGGTCGGGGTCGTTATTACACCCCTCAACTATTCCAACTCCGACTCTCAGTCGGACTCCGAATCTAAGTCGGACAGCAGTTCGGCAAGCTTCTCTCCGCCACGTGAAGTCTTTATGATATTCAAGGGTTCAACTCCCACTCAGGAGGCACGCCGACTACGAGAACAACAAGAGGAGGAAGCCAGCCAACTACGAGAACAACAAGAGGAGGAACCTAGCCGACTACGAGAACAATAGGAGGAAGACGCAAGACGCTTACAGGCCAAGCGTGATGCCCGCAACGACGATCTGCGCAAGGCAGGGCGGACTGCTCAACAAGATATCCTCCAGACCCGAGTTGGTGACCATAATGTTTTCGTAACTCTTCAACAAAACGTTGTGGCCGCTGCAACTCTACTGGATACACTGCAATTTAGGCCTGATAACCAGGCCACCCTAACGATAGCAAGAATTAAAGCCATGATCACCGCTGCTGCATGCCAGCAGCATCAACAGTCGGGCAATACACTCATACCAACTAACAAGTCGACTTCTCCAACAATGATCTCATCTGCCTCAATGCAATGCCGAGTGGCCGGCTTTAGTCAGCCGCATACGGAGTCACGCCACACGTCACTTGGCAACCACAATAATGACCGGCGGCACCAACATCAAGATGACCGTCGGGATAACCAGGACGTCCGAGGCCGACTATGATGTGATCTTCGGCGAGACATCAACGCATGACGCCGTGAACGCGAGGAAGATGAGTGTTGCCTACTAAAAGATGAGAATGAGCGCTTCGGCCTCCACCATGAGCGGTTTCACTGCCGTAGTCAGAGTTGGAGTCCTCACAGATGAAGGTGTGCCGGCCTTCGCCCACGAGCTACAACAAGTCAACTGGCCGTCAGGCTTCAAGCCGACTGGAATTGAAAAATGCGACGGGAAGACCAACCCCGAGTCCTGGCTCACAGTTTACACTCTGGCGATCCGAGCAACTGGAGGGGATCACAAGGCCATGGCTAACTACCTCCCAGTTGCTGTAGCCGACTCGGCGAGGACATGGATAACAAGGCTTCCTAAGAGATCAATCGGCTCCTGGGGAGAACTCCGGGAACACTTCATCGCCAATTTCCAAGGAATGTACAAGAGGCTATCTTCTGAGTACGATCTGTATCAGTTGCATCAAAGGAAGAACGAGTCTCTTTGTGATTTCATCAAGAGATTTTCTGAGAAGAGGAATTCAATCCCAATGATCTAGGACTAGGTCATCATCGCTAAATTAACTCGGAAGCCTCCCAACTCGGTCAAGGCTTTGTTCGACACGGTGAACAAATATGCCGACTCAGCCAACGCTGTTGCTAAGGCCCTTGATGACAAAAAAGGCACCCCGACAGAAAAAGCGGAAGGACACTGATGACGCAGCCCACACTAAAGCCAGGCACCGCGAATGTAGGTCGGATGACTTCATTGTGGCAATTGGTCACAACTGTCTTCAACATCCTAGAACTGAAGATTATCAGAACGACAAGTGACATGTTTGGGGCTCACAAGCTCAAATGCAAGGATGGCATCCCACTCCCAACTTGTGCAATACCGAACAGCTAAGTTGCTTCCTGATAAGTATTCCTCACTCGGCCTCGCCAATGCCACAACAGCTTACACCTAATAGGTGTACATTCTGCGTATTTTCTATTTTTGTTCTTAATTATTGCAAAAATACTTGAGTAGCATAAATTCCGATCCATGAAACTTTACTCTATAAAAGACGAACTCAAGTCACCCAAAACACGTGTCTGGGAAAGAGCCATGAGCCGACTCCCGACGCTAGGGGGCTATAACTAGTCGGGCAGAGTGTTTAAACGTAAGGGGTCAACTACTCGAGGAAATTAATATCAATAAGAGAAGGAACACATATTTACATCTATTGTAAAATACATAAATTTTCTTCGGGTGATTGTTTTTTTCATCAGATGCTACTCATCCGATATGTTTATAATGCAAGGCCAGTTCTGGATACGCGTAACAGGAACTCAGGGCTATGAGCCTATCTCCTACGCTAGGGGGCTGGACTAGTTTGCCATGATACACTTGGAGTGCGACTCTTCAAGAATTACTTGGAATGCTCCACAAGGGCTATTGTCCGAGTACTCGCACCAGTCGAGACTCGAATGCCACCTTTACTTTGGTACGCTCCATGTGGACTAATAACTGACCTCCGGCACCAGTCAGGACTCGGGTACCACTTGGCTGGGTAGGGTACGCCCCATGAGGGTCACCAACCGAATCCTATGCTAATGCGAGGTTCGGGTACCTTATTGGGTCACAATTCTACTGGGTAAGGTACGCCCCATGAGGGTCGCTAGCCGAATCCCATGCTAATGCGAGGTTCGGGTACCTTATTCAGCCAATAACCGACCTCCGGCACTAGTCAAAGCTCGGGTACCAATCTGCTGGGTAGGGTACATCCCATGAGGGTCACTAGCTGAATCCTATGCTGATGCAAGGTTTGGGTACCTTATTTGGCCATACCTCTGTTGGGTATGGTATGCCCCATGAGGGTCGCCAGCCGAATCCTATGCTAATACGAGGTTTAGGTACCTTATTCGGCTGCAATTTTATCAGGTTGGGTATGCCTTAAGAGGGTCGCCAGCCGAATCTTGCGCTAGCGCAACGTTCGGGTACCTATCTGGCAAAAATATGGCAACAAGTCACTACTGGAGCTTTCAGTCGGGAGCAGCATCAAACCCGGAATCTACGGAGGTGCTCATCATTTTTCAAGACTAGGAGACTCCAATCGTTCGATTTTCATTAGAAGACGAACTTCCTAAAGATTACAACGAAGCCGAGTAAATCAAGCAACAGAGAAAAACCTTTGTCGTAGTCAGAGAAGACTTATCATCGAAGCGCATCCAGAGTTCTCATGCACTGCGTCACACCTGAGGAGGGCAAGCAGATCCTGCAATATACCTACTCGGGCATCTGTTGCAACTATGTTGCATCCAGAATGTAAGTCGGAAAGGCTTGCGGACAAGGATTCTCTTGGCTGATTGCGATTACCGACGTTGAAGCACTCATTCTGAAACTCAGGAATATCCCCATCAAGCAACTCATCATCCACTACCTCCTCACCTGCATCAAAGCCTAAAGACAACAGACAACACACAAGTGCAAGTATCAGTACATTTTTACAATGTACTGGCAATGCCAAACCTAAATTACATGAATGGTAATATCAAGGAAAAGCTAATAAGGCTACTCATTTGCGTAAAAGCAAGATTTGAATTTTGATAAACATTTCTCAAGGCCCAGTTCACAAACATGTAATTAGAATCCATAATATATATATATATATATATATATATATATATATATATATATATATATATATATATATATATATATATATATATATATATATATATATATATCTATATCTTGATTCCATTTCAAAACATATAAGTGGCACTTACCACCCTCCATGGCAGTAAGCCCAAGGAGTTCACAAAATCCTTCCCTCAAACTTTCCCATTTGTACTTACACAATATTTAACACACTTTCATAAATCTATACTCAATATAAGTCACTAGGCCGCTCATGACCACGAGCACGGCTAATCGATTAGTTTTAACTCTGCAAAGTGTGTATACTTTACCCACACGATGTGTAATAGTGATCATGTCAAACATACCATGCGATACCGTAGTACCCATTTCACTACTCACAACATAGCCTTTACATTGCTCACTATTTAGCCCTGCACCAACGACAGCAAGTGAAGATCCACTCTAGGAGCAACTCTAGAGCCATTAGGTGGCGGGCCCATGCCTAAACCTAGCGCCGTGGTGGCAAACCATCTATTTCCCCACGAGGCACTATACCGTTGTATTGGATAGACTTAGACGCCTACACCGTTACGGGTTAATAGGTAGTTCCTATGAGTCACTACCACATCGTAACTCATACTACTCAGGCCTACCAAATACAAGGCTAAATATTGAGCAACTTAGTAAGCTATGACTGACCTATATCAACACATGTGGTCGTACTGTATTCCATAGTAAAAGACATTGAGTTCAGTCCTTAATTGACTCAGGCGGGCATTCCCCCTATCAGTACGCAACTATCACATATGCGTACCACTTGCCGCCCAAGTCTAAAAGTCATTTTCAACATTTTAGTGCACCGTTTTACTACCAATCACATTTCTGTCCAGAATTATTAAAATACACATTTCAATATTTATAAGGTGCCAAATGAATTTAAATACAAAGCTAAGCATGGCTAAGCATATAAATATATATATTTATATTATAGATAAGCCCATATGAGTGAAAAAGCACGCCACACCCATCCTATGGCTACAATGGTAAGGAATTCAAGTTTTAGGGGTTTTCATAATGCATCTAATTGGCATTAGCTACCAATCGCCCATTTTTCAATCATAATTATAAATAGCATGCAATTTAGTAAAACAAACAATTTTCCTTCAAAATATGGGAGCAATATGTTCAAAGGGAGAGAGGAGGTTGCTTGCCTTGCTCATTAGTAATTCCTATATCAGCGTCAAGCTCAGCCTCTTCATCAAACATAACTTCTCCCTCTAAACAATTGATGTATAATCGAATAAATATAAATAGACGAGAAAACTCGAAATGCTCTATTATACATGCATGTTTTACAATTGGTTAGTATTGTTACAAGAGGATTTTTGGTGAAGAAATTTCTATTTTACTGGCTTTTGTTTGGAAGATATAAATTTCCAAAGGTTTTATACTAAAAATATGGATTATTATTATTACTAAATTTTTAAAAATATTTCAGAGGCTTATATTATGGATTTTGACCTTCTAGAAAAATAGCTCACAATTTTATGAGCCTAGTGCAATTTTTCCCATCTCAATTGGAGTTGAAATGAATTTTCTATGAATTTTTAAAGTTAAATCCATTTTCTAGTGCAACAGAAAATATTTTAATCATTTTCTCGGTTTTTCTCGGATTTAAATTAAGGGGGTCCACATGTCAGTGAGATGACAATTGCGCTGAGGCCCCTGGAGTTTCCAGGAATCAACCCGCGGTCCTAAAACATGTGGGAGAATTGTTTTTATTATGAGTCCTCGCTGATTTTAGTTATTACATTTAGATTCTGGACCCACTCATCAGTGTCTGGTGTATTTGCTAAAAGGACCTTGGGAGTTTTAAATCTTCGCTGAGAGTGTTCGCATGTGCTAATCATAGTGGGGTGTAATGCCCTGAAAATCGTCTTAATTAAAAAATTATCACGGGTAAATGGAAATACAAGAATACACTAGAAAAAATTTTGTTTGAGAAAAGAGTTTGAATAAAATTTTGAAATTTCCAATATTAAAAATCCCAAGGCTAAATCTTTAAATAAATACTTGGGTGCTTTTATATTCCATGGTTTTGTCGGAGTATTTTAAGCATTTGAGTATTTACAATAATAAATCCTTCGTGTTTCGTGGTGGTATTTACTTCTGGTAAATTCCCCGTGATTTAATAAACTCTCTGAAATTTTCTCGGATTTTTTGGAGCTACAGAATTAATTTTAATGCTATAAAGATCACTAAAGTAATGAAATAAATATAAATAAATTCCTTTTCCTTTCCCCTGTTTGGGTCGTTTCTGATTCAGTCCTTTGAAGTCTCTCCGTTCATCGTGAACTCTGACTCCCTTTTCTGCTAGGGTTTTGTGTCGTTCCCAGATCCCTAAAGTCACCTCAAAAATCTAAATTCGGAGTTACCGGATTTATTCATCTTTGAAAACTCTAAACTCTTTTGGACTCCCAATTCGAGATCCTTTGTATTCGAAACATCTATATTCCTCTTTGAGATAAATTCCCAATTCCTTTGCTCGGGTCGTTCTCTATCAAATCCCTTTATACCTTTCTCGGGTTATCATTCCCGAATCTTTGATTCTCCAAAAGGTCCGACTCCAGGCAAAATCCCCTAAGTTTCAAATCTGACAGACTCGGATTTATTCATTTCCCTTTTATCGAATATTCATCTCTTTCCCCCTTTGATTTTATCGAATAAAATCCAAATCCTCAAAATTCCGTATATTTCTACAAATCTTCAATTCAGAAATATATCTCGAATTAATAAATTCCAATTTTCCAAATTTGGAATTTTATCAGAAGACCCCTCTCCTTTCTCCTTTTTCCCCTTTCCTCTTCTCTTCCTTCTTCTGTCCTTCTTCCTGGTCGAGCTCCCGGCCCAGGCCGCCGCGCCGCACCCCGGGACTCCCTGCCCGGCCCGCGCCTCTCCCTCGCCCGTGCCCGCGCCCTCGCCCTTGCCCGTGCCCGTGCCCGTGCCCTCTCCCTTGCCCGTGCCCGTGCCCGCGCGCCCTCTCGCTCGCCTGTGCCCGCGCCCTCTCCTCGGCCCGGCCTGCGCCCCGGCGCCGCGCCTCTCCCTCGCGCGTGCCCGTGCCCGTGCCCGTACCCTCTCCCTTGCCCGTGCCCGTGCCCGCGCGCCCTCTCGCTCGCCCGTGCCCGCGCCCTCTCCTCGGCCCGGCCTGCGCCCCGGCGCCGCGCCTCCCCTCGGCCTGCGCCCGACCTCGGCCCAAGCCAGCCGCCGGTCCAGCCCAGCGCCACCCCCTACGCCTCCGCCCCGCAACCGCCGCCGCCGGAGCCAAGCCCCATATATATAGCCGCCGCCTGCCCCCTGTGCCCTAGCCGGCTCTGCTCCTCTCCACGCCGCCAGGCCGCTGCCGCCACCCCGTCGCGCCGCCCTGCTGTCTCCATCTACCGTCGCCCAGCGCCGCTCTCTCCCGTGTGCCGCTGGTTCGGAAGCCACCACCGTCCTCTGCATCTACCGCCGCCAGCTCGCCCTCGTGCCGCGCCGCCGTCAACACCTGCCGCCGCGCCGGCGTCCTGCGCTGCCTCAGCCGCCGCCCTGCCGGCTGTCTCTGCCTAGCCGCCGGTGAGCATCCTCGTATCCGCTTCCTCCCTCCTCTGCCTGCTGTCACCGTGGTCATCGTCATCCCCATCTGCCGTGCGTTGCCGGTGAGCATCTACCCCGTCGCCTCCATCTTCTCTGCCAGGCGCCGTGCTGTTCCCCGCTCGGCCTCGTCGTCGCCGGCATCTACCTGTCCGCCGTAGCCGCCTCCCTCCTCCTCTGCCTGTTGATGCGTCGCCGTCGCACCGAAGCCGCCTCGCGTCGCTCCTGCGAGAACGCCGCCACACTGCATCTAGCTACCGCCTCTCTTCCTCAACTCCCTCCGCTCCGGCGCCCCTCGGCGTCCGCTGCCGTCCGTCGTCCCGACGCCGTGGTGCTGCCCCGATGTCGTCTTCTCCAGGTGCTGCTGCTACCGCCGCTGCCCATACTCCGACGTCGTCCCATCGTCGGCCATCACTGGAAGGCCTCAAGCCGCCGTCGGCATCGTCAACTTCACCAGCCGCTGGTGAGCCCGACCGCCGTCACTGCCGACTCTATCCCTTTTCCCCTCCTCTCTGTAGTCGGAACCCGTTTCCCTTTGGCGCATCGCTAGTGCGTCGTCAACGCCGTCGTCAATCTGTGTCCTTGTCACCCATCTGCCTCCATCGGGCGTTGCCGTCGAACTGCCGTTCCCCGTCCGGCATCGTCGCCGTTGTCATCGTCTTCGATCCCCGCCGCTGGTCAGCTCCAGACCTCCCGTCGCCGGTGAGAATTCGGACCAAAGCCGTCCTTCTTTGATTCATCGCTGCCATCGCTCTTTTCCAATCGGCATCGTCGCCCATCCTCCTCTGCCTCCTGCTCGTCGCCGCCGGCGTCTTTTCTCCCCTGCCTCGGTCTCCCGTCGCCGCATCCTGCCATGGGGCAGGAGCTTGCCCTCGCCTTGAGGCACTGCTGGGTGGCCCTCATCTGTGTATGCCATGCGGGGCCCAAGCAGTTTCCTCCCCTTTGTGTATGACAGTGGGCCCGGTTCGTACTTCCCCTTGACATGTGGACCCCAGTGGTTCCCTCTCACTGTGACTGTCATGTTGGCCTCAATGTCCCTCCTTTGTTTTGAATGACAAATGGGCCCCACTCAATTATCCCTCCAAAAACAATTCCTCTATTAATTAACTTCCGAGAGAATATTCCCAAGAATATTCTTTTCCAATTCTTTTCGGATTTATTCCGAATTCAATATTCCGAAAGCCGTATCTTTTCCATCCGAACTCCAAATCGACCCGTTCTTCTTCCTAAATTATCTAAAATTATAATCTACTTGTTTATGTATTTTTATGTATTGTTTATTTGGAGTTTCTTAGGATTTTTCATCGTTCTATGTGTAGTCGCGTACTATCGTCGATTCGAAAGACTTTGGAGTCTGCGGAAGAGTTCGGAAGAGTATTTAAAGACTTTTGCGATTGCAAGGCAAGTCACACGACAATCTCCTTGAGCATGTTGATCCCATTTGTGAAAGTATTTTATTTTAAAGTTATTGCATGAAATGCTTTTGAATGTCATTATATGGGTATTTATTTACTATCCTATGATCCTTGACTATTATGGCCGTGTCGATATTGATTCCTTCACCTTGATACTCCGGGTAATATTAACTAGCCAGATGTTTAATTATTTATCTGGCTAGATTATTTAGGATTTTGCTTAACCATGCCTAGAAACTATAGTGTCATTTTATGTGGGTAATTAATGACTTATTTATGACTAATTATGGATTAATGGCTATATTTTCATGACAGTGAGTCGTGGTTGATTAATTAACTATGTCAACTAAAACTTGATTGATGGTGGGTTGTGAGCACCAGGTTGGAATGTTGCTAGCGGTGCTCATGACAGTTAAGGACCGGTTCGCGGACTACTTGTTGCGAAGCAATACTCGTGCTAACCACAAGCCAGCATGGGTAATGGTAGGATCCAATGTGTAGTACGTTCAACCGGGGTCCACCATGGTGTGTTGTGGCTGTGTCAATAAGACCACCATGGCTGCGTCAATAAGTCCATGTTTTGGGCGTTGGATCGTTTCCCTGTTGGGGGCCTGATCAGCTCCTGCCGGAAACTGGTGGTCCAGCGGGTGGCTCCCTTGTTGTGCGGGTTACATAGAGGATCTTATCACAATTCCATTCCGAGGTACCGTGGTGGTATTAAGGTGCACAGTGATGTGTTGTGGAGTTGTGTCTTGTGGATAAATTGGTACATCTCTGGCCAGAGTAAAACTGTTCGAATAGCCGTGCTCGCAGTTAATGAGCGGCCTAGCAATGTTTCTGTGATTAGTCCCACACTACTCATTAATGGAAATAAATGATGGAATATGGATAGCTCCTGTTTGGAGAGTTATGGTTTGGGCCTGAACTGCGTTGGAGCGCTGTTCAGTGGTTGATTCAATACTGATTAATACTTAAACTATACTGTTTTTAATGACTTTGAATGCAAATGTTTTAAATGCTGTCTTATGCAAATAAGCCATATTATGCCTTTCCTTTGGTATCCTGTTGCATTACATTGCATTCCCTAGTGTGGCTTGTTGAGTACGGTGGGTGGTACTCAGTCTTGCATTATTGCAATCTTTAGAGTGAAGCTTTGCGTGGAGGAGAAGATGGTGTTTGGCTTATACCCCAGTTGAGCTGCCTGTGGCTTGGTGCTGAAGCTACGCTAGTTGCCGTTCCGCTGCTGTTTTCTTCGATGTGAGGACTAAGTGCCTCTGTTGTAAGTATTTATCGTTATTTCGTTTTGGTTATGTTTATCAAATTATCAATTTGTGTACCTCGGCTGATTCCTGGACGAGGATTTAGTGCACAAATTAGCTTTGGAAATTCTGGTGAATTTCTGGGCGTGACATGGGGCTTGCCTATCAGCGGCTCGGGACAGCGTCTGCGACGGCGCGCGTGGCCGACCAGCTTTGCAGCGGCGGCAACGGCGGACAGTGGCAGATCTCGCCAAGCTATCAAAAGAGAAAAGGTAGAGGGTTCCCAAACATAGTTATCAGTGGCTTTCTTGGCTTCAATGGTGACTGAAATCGATGGTGACGATGGCGGAGGCAGCGGCATGGCTCGGCATGCAGGTGCATATCTCATTATAGGCCAAAGCAACGCATGCATGTGGTATCTAAGGTGCTAGGGATGCTCACCGAAGGTGTTGCGTGGCTCGACGAGGCTGGAACGGCGGTGAGCTCTCCAGAAGTGGTCCAGCGGCGGCAGGGTACTCCGGGCGAACAACGTCGGCTAGATCTGGGCTGCAATCCAGAGGAGAGCCATAGGCCTTGGCTTAGTGAGGTACTGAGGTAGCTACATGTGCATGGAATCGAAGTATTGCTCACCGTGGTCAGAGAAAATAAGAAAGCAGTGCAGCAGTCGGCGGAGAAGAAGAAGATGTGGATCTAATGCCTCGGGGCTCGTTAGCTTCTCATGCTCGAGCCTTGGGGTCGTCTTGGGGTTGCGAGGCTGCTGGCCAGAAATCGACGCCGGTCTTGCCCTGGTCAGGGAGAACGTGGTCACGCGATGGCGACGATCTCCAGAGCCGGGTGCGCGACGCGGTGTCTTCAACCTTGATGATAGGGGAAGAAGAAGGGAAAAATGGATTAGGGATTGGAAGGTTATCACGTTCCCATAGTTGGGTTGCAGCGAAGCTCACCAGAGGACAACAGCGATGGCGGTGAACCCGGCGGTACCGAGGAAAGAGGCAGCGTTCCCAGGGTTGTGGTGGGGTTCTACCTCAGGCTTACCATGGAGTAGAGAGAGGCTGGAGAGGAGAGCGTGATGGCGAAATGGTTTGGGTTGTCGTCGACCCTACCGAGGGAATGGAGATGTAGGCGCTAGCGTCGCTCGTGAGGTGGAGGGGAGATCTGCCAGCAGGCTGGCGCGTGTCCTCGCGCGTGGCATGTGTGTTCTGCAGGGTGGGGCCGTCTTGGAGAGTCTCTGTGGCCAACAGGTGGGACCCACGGTGGCTGGGGCCCATTTGGCAGTGAAAGGCAAGAGAGAAACCCTCCTAGGGACTAAGTATAAATGAAGTAGTTGAGGGTTACATTGATCTAGTCATTTGACTTAGTTACAGTGACAATAAAATTATGGAAACATTACTGTAGTTAGAGGGTGATGTTTTCCAACACTGTACCAAATTTCAGGGTCATGTGACTTGTAAATTTTTCTTGGTGAAATTGCAAAGTTTGGTACAAAAATCAGCCCCCCCTGCACACCAGCCCTAGCCAGTGAGCTCCGGCTCGTCATTTTATGTATAAATTTTGTGAGGAAGGCACTGAAAATTTTTCTGTAATTAGTTAAGGTCTTGCTCTGCATTCTGGAAAATTTTTGTGGGAAGGAGAGTTATGAATAAATTTTGTCAAAATTGACAAATGGCCTGTCTGCAGTGGAGGTTTTCTACCATTTTGCTGATTTTAAAGTATTTATTTGAGCTACTCACTGAGATGATAAAATTAACAAAAATTTCAGTAGGTAGTTGATGGTGTGTAGTTTTTATGAAAATTTTCCTCAGATTTTTATCTCCCCAAAGGTCCCCTTTAATTTTTCAATAGTTCAGGTTGTACCTATAATTTTTATTAGGTCATACAAGGATAAAAGATATAAAATTTGGAGGTGAAAATGCATTATATAGGATTAGATGCAACAAGGCATAAGAGCTTTTCAGGTACCACCACCATGCCCCACAAGTTATTCAGGGCACATGTTTGGGTATGTTACATAATATCCATAGAGAAAAGTCCTTTTGTGTTCCATATCACCAGGGCAGGAATTTTCTTCTTGTTATGTAGAGATGAATCATCTTCTTGCCTATCAAAATCCTATGACTTGGTACCCGATTTGTACCGATGTGTCCCACATGTCGGGCAGCTTTTCAAGTCTGCGTGCTCTTTGCAATATAGGATACAGTGGTTCTCACATGCATGAATCTTTTGCACACCTAGTGATAACAGGCATATGAGTTTCTTTGCTTGATATGTGTTGGCTGGTAGGAAGTTAGGCTTCGGAAGGATCTTAATTAAGAGAGATAATAAATCATTGAAACTACTATCCGACCATCCGTTGCACGCCTCTTCAATCTTAGTAGTTCAAGCACTGAACGTAAGACTATCATCTCCTTAGAACAACCCTTTGATTTTTCGTACAATAAATCTTTTGCAGCCTTCTCTAAAACTCAAAATTATCTAACCCTCTCTAGAACCCGTCACACTTTCAGTTCAGCGTGGCGTAGCATCTCCTTCAGATCGAAATCAACATTGTCATTAAAGTCCTTCAAAATTTCGTCGTTTGACATATTTACTGTGAAATTGTCACCATTCCCTCTTTCTTTGTGATTACCATCCCCTTGGAGGTCAACATCTTCGCTGTGATGGGACCAAACCTTATAATCCACAACAAATCCACGCTTCACTAAGTGTGACCTGATTACATCTGGAACAATCCACACTTTCTGATTCTTGCAATCGACACATGGACAATGTATTTCTTTTCTACCCACTGTCGAAGCATGTGCCCTCGTTGCTTCAATAAATTTCGAAACCTCCTTCATGTACAATTGCTGAAATCTTGACGTATTGTACATCCATGCCCTATCCATCTGAGAATTGAAACAAAATTAAATAATATCCCACATTCAAACTTAAATATCCAGTTAAAAAATAAATATCTAAAAACTATACAAAGCAAGCTATTCAATATCGAGGAAAAAATTTATTGCAACAAAAAACACATATTCCCTTGAAAAAAATCACCACCCTCTTTCTCTCTCCAAATAGATCTAGGAGTTCACATACACATTCAAATATCCTCATTTTGCCTTGAAAAGAACTAAAATTGCATACATGTGGATTAAGGAATACCATGGCACTAATATTACATAGATATTTTGATTCAAATTCATGCTAAAACACAAATAAAAATTGTTACATCTAGATAAAAAAAACACCATTCCCAAGCAAAATTTACACCATCCAAACCCTAAATTTGAAGAAAAACTTCATAAATATAGTAGGAAAACATGATTCTAACCTTAGGTAGGCAAATCTCCCAAAAAAATCCGAGTTCAAAACCTTCCCCCAATATTTTGGTAAGTTTTGGAGAGAGAAACATTGAGTTGGGGAAGAAGGGATCGAGATGGCCAGATATATATGTGAGAAGACATCGTAGGCGGGCGGCTAAGAGACCCGCCTGCTATAATAGATTTATTATCGCAGGCGGGCAGCTTAGTGGCCCGCTTGCGATAATTGATCGACGCAGACGAGCCATAGCGACCCCGCAGATCGGAATTATCGCAAGCGGCCCTCATCTTGACCCGCCTGCGACCTTCGGGGGGGTTCGTCTATGAAAATTAATTCTGTAGTAGTGTGATCGTATTTGTCTTCCTTGAGGTACCCGGGGCCTATAACCTCTATAGTTATTTTGCTCTAATTTTAATTTTTCAAGTTACAACTTTTTTGTACCCACACATAAAAATAGTCTAAATGACCATGTTCAAAATGGATATATTTTTCACCGGTTTCTAGTTATCTCTCTAAACACCCTCTCTGCTTGAGGCAAAAATAATCTGATGTAAGCAGATTAATAGTAGGCTGATGTGGCTCTATTGGGCATGCTAAAGCTGAGGCTTTTTTTTCATGGTGGCTCTGTTCCTAGTATTGAGGACGACCTCTTCCGTGTCCTCTCCCTTGAGTCATGCACATTTCCCAAAAATAGATGGTGATAGACCTGTCCGGTCCAAGGCATCCTCCCTCCCTCTCTCCCACTCTCCTTTCACACATAAACCACTTGAGCAATTTCTAAAAATAGATATGTAGGCACCAGAGCAAAGGTCAAAACATCAAAAAACTAGGGCAGTAAAAAATTAACCACTCTTCCTCCTCCTCATCCTCTTAGATTGGTGTTTTCATTTGACGCTGCTGATAGTTGGATTTGTTTTTGTTCTGTTTGATTTCCAAATATAATGGACCAAGACATTTGAGCTGACCATATCAGTTTGTGTTATTTCTACTTGTGTTCAACAGTGGCAGCGATGGTGCAGAGAAAATATCTCAATTTATTTTCTGGTGATAGCTCCCCATTTCCCCGACTACTCTTTCTGTTCATTCTGAACATTCCAGCATAACCAATGCAACATGGGACATGTAGAGGCGTCGTCAGATTCAAGCAACATTTTGGCCATCGGATTGCCTCAAGATACACTGCAGAAACTTGAACCATTCTGATCAATCATCAGCATTGCCAAAGAGGAGGAGAACAAGCTGACCTATGAGCAACAATCGGACAGATCGGAAGGGATCAATCAATCAATAGGAAGAGGAAATTAAGAATCAAATCATATTCATAGGACATGATGAGCAAACTGAGATGGTTGATCATGGCCTTCCAGGTTTGTTTGCTACTCCTCACACCCACAGACTTGGAGGGTTTGCAGCTCGCTGGCGCCATCAGGAATCGCCTATTCTGGCCAACATCTTCACCGCTGCATCATCTGCCTGATCTATTGGAACAAGAACCGGTAAGAACCAATAATATAATGCATACTTTTTCATTTTGGTACTCGTTTAGATCGTGTTCACTCTTGTTTGGTTGAGTTTTTCACTTTTAGGTGGTGTTCTTTTTAGCTTCTAGGTTGTGACTACTCCCTCAATTTCCGTTAGCATGCTTCCCGAAATATAAAACGGTGTATTTTTTGCAAAAACTTTCTATATAAAAGTATCTTAAAAAATCAAATAGACATATTTTTTAAGTTTTTAATAGTTAATACTTAATTAATCATGCGCTAATGATATTTTTTATTTTGCATGCGGCTTAGCCACGTAATTGTCAACATGAGTATAGAGTTAATTTCCTAGAGTTCTGAATTTGTAAATGATCGATGGTTATTTGCAAATATACTCGGATACTCCCTCGTTATATAGGAAATATATAGAAAACGGTGTCATCTGGCTACATGCACGCAACCAAGCAAAAGAACATTATAATTTAAATCTTTTATCACATATACGGAAAGGTAGTAACACTTAAAAAATCAACGACATCATGATATATATGTATATAGTATTATCCTATTCAAATTAGCACCTATAGAATAACGTGACTGAATCTATATGATTTTGTACAGTCATTTCAGCTGGTCATAATTTAACGGAAGTTGAGGGTTTGTCTAATTAACACCTTATGTCTTTTTATTAGAACTTAATGGTTATGTGCCTAATGGCAAAAGCCGGAGATATAAACCATTTTCATCAATCAAAAATTATATTCTACAAATACTTTACGATGATAAAAACTTCTACTCCAAGATATCCTGCCAAGAAATGCAGAGCAAACCAATTTGTGAATAAATATAGCCATCCATGACAGCTATTTTTAAAGTTGACTAGAATCTCAAGCATTGACTAAAGGAGAAGGAAAGAAAAATTAAGCATGAGGACTTAGGCTGATTATAAGCAGCTGGCCTAATTAATAATCTATATAGCTACAGGTGAATGATCAGTTATGGCTGGATCATGGGAGGATTGTTGAAGAAGGTACAAGACAGCCCAAGCCCAATCACAGGAGTGAAGTGAAACCGTTAGTCGCCGTTATGAAGAAGGAAAAACATGGGGCACCGAAAAAGAAGAGCAAGGAGGAGTCCAATAGTATGGTGGTGATCGTTGGCTTGTCAGTGGCCTCCTGCGTAGCATTGGTTGCCCTGATTTGCATATGTTGTTGCGCTTGTCGTGGTTCAGCGTCTTCGTCATCGCCGTATGATCTACGGGATGATAAGCCGCTGCTGAGCCTGAACCTGAGCGACCTGTCATCCGGTTCGTCTCGCAAGTCGTGCGCCACACCGATCGACGTCAGCAGGCTGGGAGCGTTGACGTCGGAGTGCCAGCAGCAGATGGACAGAGGAAAGCAGCCTCCTGCAGCAGGATCCATGTCGATGAATAAGGTGTCAATGCAGTCGCAGGCCATGCGGATGAGCTCGCACGAGATAACCACCATCGCCGGAGCTGGACGCGGAAATAATAAATTAGGGTTAGCAGCTTCTTCTGCTGCTGCAGGGGCGGAGGCGGGCTCTGCACCTGCGCCGCCACCTGCTCCACCGGCTCCGACTCCGACTTGTTCTTCTTCTTCTTCTCATCATCATCCACCACCACCTCATCATCAACCTACTAGCAAGGACAAGGCTAGCACCGGCAACAGTACTACTACTTGTACTAGTCCTTGTCCTCCAGCAGCTGGGCCACCGCCTCCGCCTCCTCCTGCTGCACCAAGGGGGGCTCCTGGTCCTCCACAGCCACCGGCAACAGGCAGAGTAGGAGCTGGACCCCCACCACCGGCGCTGCCTGGTGCTCCCAAAGTACGTGGTCCACCGCCGCCGTTCAAGAAGTCGGCGGGGGCAGCAGCAGCAGCAAGCGCCCAAGCGGATGCATCCAAGACAAAGCTTAAGCCCTTCTTCTGGGACAAAGTTACCGCGAATCCAAACCAAGCCATGGTCTGGGATCAAATCAAAGCAGGATCCTTCCAGTAAGCATTAATTAATTAATTAAGTTCCTCGATCTTCTCAATATATAATTACTAGCTAACGAATTAATTGCTGTAGGTTTAACGAGGAGATGATCGAGAGCTTGTTTGGGTGTCAGTCCACGGAGAAGAAGAGCAGCGACGCCAAGACGAAGGAGCTGTCCGGCAAGGATGCGTCGCAGTTCGTTAGGATCCTGGACCCGAAGAAGGCCCAGAATCTGGCAATATCACTCAAGGCACTCAGCGTTTCAGCCGAACAAGTGCGCGCTGCGGTGGTGGATGGCCACGATCTGCCTTCGGAGCTGATCCAGACGCTGGTGCGGTGGAGCCCCACGAGCGACGAGGAGCTGCGCCTTCGGCTCTACACCGGGGAGCGCGCGCAGCTGGGCCCCGCCGAGCAGTTCATGCGCGCCATCATCGACGTCCCCTACCTCTTCCAGCGCCTGGACGCTCTCCTCTTCATGGCCGCGCTCCCGGAGGAGGCCGCCGCCGTCGAGCAGTCCTTCGCCACCCTCGAGGTGGCCTGCCAGGAGCTCCGCGGCAGCCGCCTCTTCAAGAAGCTTCTGGAGGCCGTGCTCAAGACCGGCAACCGCATGAACGACGGCACCTTCCGCGGTGGCGCTCAGGCCTTCAAGCTCGACACCCTCCTCAAGCTCGCCGACGTCAAGGGCGTCGACGGCAAGACCACGCTGCTCCACTTCGTCGTCCAGGAGATCATCCGCTCCGAGGGCGTCCGTGCCGCCAGGGCAGCCAGCGGCGGCGGAAGCAGCAGCATCGGCTCCATCTCCTCCTCGGAGGACCTCCTCCTCCTCCTCCAGACCCAGAGCAGCATAGGCAGCAGCAGCAGCGATTCATCGGAGCAGGAGCACGACGAGACGGAGCGGTACAGGCAGCTTGGCCTTGCGGTGGTGTCCAGCCTGGGCGACGACCTGCAGAACGTGCGCAAGGCGGCGTGCCTCGACGCCGACGCGCTCACCATCTCGGTGGCCAGCCTCGGCCACCGGCTGGTGAAGGCCAACGAATTCCTGATCACGGGCATGCGGAGCCTGGACGAGGACAGCGGCTTCCACCGCCGGCTTGCCTGCTTCGTGGAGCAGTCGCAGGCGCAGGTCACCCGCCTGCTGGAGGAGGAGAAGACGTTGCGCTCCCTCGTGCGCGCCACCGTCGACTACTTCCACGGCAGCACCGGCAAGGACGACGGCCTGCGCCTCTTCGTCGTCGTCCGCGACTTCCTCGCCATTCTCGACAAGGTGTGCAGGGAGGTCAAGGACAAGGAGCAGGCGGCCGCCAAGGCCACCAGCAAGAAGCAGCCGACGCCGGCGCCAAGGAGCAGGCAGTCGTCGCAGTCATCGCTCTCCTTCCGCGACCCGCGGCAGCAGCTCCAAGATCGGAGGGTGGCGGCGCAGACCCGGCACAGTAGCAGCTCCAGCTCCTCTGATTCCGATGACTAGTTAGCTAGATAGCTATGGCCTATGGCATCGTACTCCTGCGGCTCGATCTCAATGGTAGCTAGGCTGCCTAGGCGTTGTTAACTATACTGTTGCATGCATCGTCCTGACAAGTGACGATCTCGAATCGATCGTTCATCCTTGCATTGCCGGATTGCATGCACTGGGCTGACTGATCAGTTAATATTGCCCATAGGTTAGGTTGCAATGGATGGAAAATACAACTCATAGGAATATAACTACTACTCTGCGGATGGCATAAGTGTAGCAGTTCTTGAACCGCCTCCCCCCACTGATCAGTCTGAGCAAACTCTGCAGTTTGTGGTGCATTATATCCAGCATGTGCTAGGTTTTCATGTTCTTGAGGACAATACACATCCTATTTGAGTTTGCTTACATACATGTTGCGTCCCCTGTGCTTAAGGATTCTTTAATCTATGGTGGGGAGGGGGACATGCAAGAAGACAATGCTAAGAATCATGGGGACCAGCAGTCAATGTCCCATAGTGGTATTTCTAATGGGGGATCAGCTAATTCCAATCAGATGGTGTTATTTTCCCTAGAACCTCATTACTTACTGAACGCTCAGTTTTGAAACATTTTGGTTGCACTCAGGCCGATTCCCAGAAGCTTGTGCAATGCAGCTCCCTTCACCCTAGTTGGGAGAGCTAAAGCTTGGTCATATCTTCAGAGCCCTAAATAGGAATCGTCCCTAGTGGTGTTGTTTGCCCTTCTAGCTGCAGTTCTCATTTTGGCTAAAGAGACGCTTGAACAGACAATGCAGGAGGAACAGTTGATTATGCCTGAACCAATCACAATATTCCCTCCTTCTCCCACTCTTATGCTGACATGATCACAGAGGAGTCCCAAGAGACTTTGCTAATGGACCCCTTCCAACAGCAAGACCAACATTCTCACAGCTGCCCTCACTTGCCGTTGGAAAGAAGAAGAAGAAGAAGCAGCAGCAGCTGAAAAAGGTGGCCCTGGTTGATACTAACCGAAGAAGTGGCAGAATCAACAAGATTATTGAGGGAGATTCATGTCACCAGACCCCAAACCAGAGACAGGAGTGTTAAAAAAAACTTACAACACTGGCTGAAAAAAAGTGGTATTTTATCTTCATTAAGCCCTCTGCCTTCTGAATTTATGAATGATTCTAAATCTGATAATGACACTGATGCACCTCCAATTGAATGTTCTATCCAGCTTGTTACACTCTGAAAATTTGAATAATAAAATACATAAAATTTTAAACCTTTTAAAACTTTTTGCATCATGCTGCTATCTATGAGTGTTTTGTCTGAATCCTATCTATTTGTGCAATGGAATATCCTCAACCAGTAATGACGAAATTTGACACATTCAAAGATATAAATGGATAGTTTTTATATATGCTCATCTCTAGATCTAGGTTGAAGAGAGAGAAAGAGAGATAGTTACAATATTATTTTTTTAATTGTTCATAATTTCATCATGCATGTTTCTTTCTTTCAAATAGTTTTGAATTAATTCTTTTCACATGAATTTATAGATGGATCGGGCAAGGATGTACAATACTCCAAGATTTGTACCGTTATATATTGACAGAGTATCTAAATTTATTAAAGCTGCCAATGCGCACGCTTTGAGTAGGAAGACAAAGGAAATAAATTATCCTTGGGCTGACTACAAGAACCAGAAAGTATGGGTAAATCTATCTATGTGTCAGTGCCATGGGCCCCAAGTACCTCATGAGAAGCTATTGGACTACTCGGATAGAGGGTGGGCCTAACCTTGTAATTAAGGATACAATAGGACTCGGCATACATAGCCTTGTATGACAAGGTTAGGATACAGTCCTAGCCAGGAACGTTGTATTTTTAAAAGAAAATCCCTTAGTCGGAGTCCGATTAGGATTCCTACTCTATAACCCTGTTCCCCGGTATATAAGAGGAGACAGGACGGCCCCTGAGGGCAGGAGAATCACCAGGATCACTAAGATCACCACAATCAAAATCACACAATCTCAAAGGCAATACACAACAACTAGACGTAGGGTAATATTACCTCATCTTGAGGGACTGAACCAGTATAAACCACTTGGTCCCTTTGCAATCCATAGAGTTTCGGTCCGACGAGTAGCCTATATAATTTATTGCCGATATAAAACATCGACAGTTGGTGCGCCAAGTAGGGGCTTCATCGAGATCATCTTCATCAAGTTTGATGGATCCAATCATGGGAGTCGATGGCATCAACTTCTTTCCCGGGCAAACAATCAGCTTCGGGAGCCTCGACTTCATCGCCGGTGAATTCGGCAACCTTACCCTGTCCGACTCAGATTCAATTTGATCGACCAAGGACCAAGCCGACTCGCCGGTCGGCCTACTCAATGCTACAGCAATCTTCGGCGACATGCTGCGGCGATCTCCAATATGCCCAAGTCTAGGGACAACTCTTTCTTTCAGTGTTCAACTTGGACTCGGTTTTGAGCCGGCCAATATTGGGCTAAGAAAGGAAGAGATCACCAATCTCCCATTCGGACTCGGCAACACCGCAGATATCTTCAATCAACATCCGATGCGCCAAAACCGATCCCCTGGAGTTCGACTCGGATATGGCCCAGAGCCGCTCGAGATCGGATCTAGGGAGGTCGGAGTTGTAATCACCCCCATCAACTATTCTGACTCTGACTCTCAGTCGGATTCCAACTCTCAGTCGGACGGCAGCTCGGCGAGCTTCTCGCCACCATGTGAAGTCTTTATGATATCCATGGGTTCAGCAATCACTCAGGAAGCACGCCAACTACGCGAGCAGCAAGAGGGGGAGGCCCGCCGACTGCGAGAACAACAACAGGAAGAAGCAAGATGCCTGCACGCCCGCAATGACGACCTGCGCAAGGCTGGACGGACTGCTCAGCAACAAATCCTCCAAACCCGAGTCAGCGACCACGACGTCTTCGTTACACCTCAACAGAATGTCGTAGCCACTGCAACTCTGCTGGACACACTCCAGTTTGGACCTGATCATCAGGCCACCCCGACTATAGCAAGGATAAAAGTCATGATCACCGCTGCTGCATGTCAGCAGCACCAACAGTCGGATGATACCCTCATACCGACCAACCGGTCGGCATCTCCAACGGCAGTCTCATCTACCTCAACGCAACGCCGAGTGGCTAGATCCAGTCAGCCGTACACGAAGTCACGCCAGACGACACTCGACAACCCCAACAACAACCAGCGGCGTCAAAGCGACCATCGGGACAACCAGGATCTCCAAGGCCAACTACTACGTGATCTTCGGCAAGATATTAATGCTCGGCGCCGCGAACGAGAGGAAGACGAGCAACGCCAACTGGAAGACGAGAACGAGCGCTTCGGCCTCCATCACAAGCGGTTTCACCGCTCTGGTCGGAGTCAAAGTCCTCATGTAGATGAAGGAGTACCGGCCTTCACCCATGAGCTACAACAAGTCGACTAGCCAACAGACTTCAAGCCGACTGGAATTAAAAAATACGACGGGAAGACCAACCCCGAGTACTGGCTCATAGTTTACACTCTGGCGATCCGAGCAACTGGAGGAGACCACAAGGCCATGGCTAACCACCTTCCAGTTGCTCTAGCCGACTCGGCGAGGACATGGATAACAGGACTTCCTAAGAGATCAATTGGCTCTTGGGGAGAACTTCGGGAACGCTTCATCACCAATTTCCAAGAAACGTACGAAAGGCCATCTTTTGAGTACGATCTGTATCAGTTGCATCAAAGGAAGAACAAGTCTCTTCGTGATTTCATCAAGAAGTTTTCTGAGAAGAGGAATTTAATCCCGAAGACCAAGGACGAGGTTGTCATCGTTGTCTTTCACAAGGGAGTCAAAGACACCCCCGTTCATTGCCAAGTTCACTCAGAAACCTCCCGCTTCTGTCAAGGCTCTTTTCGACATGGCGAACAAATACGTCGACTCGGCCGACGCTATTGCTGATGCCCTCGATGACAAAAAGGCACTCCGACAGAAAGAGCGGAAGGACACCGATGACGCGGTCCTAACTAAAGCCGGGAACTGCAAACACAAGTTGGATGA
Source organism: Oryza meyeriana var. granulata (assembly GCA_003991445.1). Lineage (NCBI taxonomy): Eukaryota > Viridiplantae > Streptophyta > Magnoliopsida > Poales > Poaceae > Oryza > Oryza meyeriana. The sequence continues at coordinate 42,487 of RYFJ01002974.1, read as the reverse complement.
CTTCATTATGGTAGTCGGTCGCAACCGTCTTCGACCTCGTACAACTGAAGATTATCAGAATGATAAGTGACATGCTCGGGGGTTCAAAAACTCAAATGCAAGGATGGCATCCCCACTCCTAACTTGTGCAATACCGAACAGCTAAGTCGCTTTCCGATAAATATTTTTTTCTTTATATGATATTCCTCACTCGGCCTCGCCAATGCCGCAGCATCTTACACCTAATAGGTGTATATTCTGCATATTTTCTGTTTTTGCTCTTAATGATTGCAAAAGTACTTGAGTAGCCTAAATTCCGATCCGTGAAGTTTTGCTCCATGAAAGACGAACTCAAGTCACCCAAAACGTGTGTCTGGGAAAGAGCCATGAGCCGACTCCCGACGCTCGAGGGCTATGACTTGTCGGGCAGAGTGTTTAAACATAAGAGGTCAACTACTCAGGGAAATTAAGATCAATAAGAGGATAAACACCTATTTACATCTATTGTAAAATACATAAATTTTCTTCGGGTGATTGTTTTTCTCATCAGATGCTACTCATCCGATATGTTTATAATGTAGGGCCCAGTTCTAGATACGGGTAACAGGAATTCATGGCTACGAGCCGATCTCCTATGCTCGGGGGCTGGACCAGTCTGTCATGATACACTTGGAGTGCAATGCTTTAAGAATCACTCGGAATGTTCCACGAGGGCTACTGACCGAGTACTCACGCCGGTCGGGACACAGATGTCACCTCGACCTTGGTACGCCCCATGGGGGCTAATAACCGCCCTCCGGCATTAGTCGGGACTCGGGTACAACTCTGCAGGGTAAGGTAAGCCCCATGAGGGTCGCTAGCTGAATCCTACGCTAGCGCAGCGTTCGGATACCTATCCAGCAAAAACATGGCAACAAGCCACTACTGGGGCTTTTAGTCGGGAGCGGCATCAAACCCGGTCTACGGTGGTGCTCATTAATATTCAAGACTGGAAGACCCCAATCCTTTGATTGCAACGAAGCCGAGTAAATCAAGCGATGGAGCAAAACCTTTATCGTAGTCAGAGAAGACCTATATCGTCAAAGCGCATCGGGAGTTCTCATGCATTGCATCACACCTAAGGAGGGCAAGTAGATCCTGCAATATATCCACTCGGGCATCTGTGGCGACCATGCTGCATCCAGAACATAAGTCGGAAAGGCTTGCAGGCAAGGATTCCTCTGACCAATTGAGATTACCGACACTGAAATAGGGCTGCGCTGGGTAGGTCGGTTTAGGCCGGCTTATTCAGTAGTAGGCCAAAGATATTAGTTCTTAAATAGCATACCCTATTGGGTCGCTCGCTAGTCGTGTTAAAATCGTGATGCAGGTGCTATTTTACAAGAACCGATCAAATAATTAGATACGCTTCATACTAAGCCTACAGCTAGGTGTATACATTCGGATATCTTGATTATTTACCAGATATTAAGGATATATCCTTATAAGGATCAACAGTTGCTCTCCATTAAAATTGGGGATGCAGGTATCTCTCAAGCACACCTGACCACATTTTGGGTTAAAATTCAAAAAGTGATACTTGGCTTACATGCTTAGCCAACAATTGCCCTAAGCAAAAATTCTTCCAGTTGACATGACGCTGAAGAGTCTAATTTTTGGGTAGTATACTATTCGGAAAAGACTACAAGGTTAAAAATCTTTGACTTTATGTTTAATTGTTTCACAATTAAGCACAAAGTCGGAGGCTACACCTAATAGGTGCGCCTATTTGGTACATACTATTCATATTTTTTATGGAGCCCTTCATAGCCTCGTTGCCAGCTGACATGAAGTGGGACTCGGAAGAAGAAGCACTCGGACAGAGAGTACTCGAGAGCAATGCACTTGGTAATTCTTCACTGTGGAGGATGAGCACTCGCCATCAGCTGTGACTCAACTATGAAGGTCTCAGGGGTTGCTGTTGGTGCCATGGGCCCCAGGTACCTCATGAGAAGTTATTGGGCCACTCGGACAGAGGATGTGCCTAGCTTTGTAATTAGGGATACAATAGGACTCAGCATACATAGCCTTATACAACAAGGTTAGGATACAGTCCTAGCCAGGAACGTTGTATTCTTAGAAGGAAATCGCTTGGTTGGAGTCTGACTGGGATTCCTACTCTATAACCCTGTCCCCCGGTATATAAGGAGAGGCAAGGTGCCCCCTGAGGGCAGGAGGATCACCAGGATCACCAAGATCACTACAATCAGAATCATACAACCTCAAAGGCAATACACAACAACTGGACATAGGGTATTACCTTATCTCAAGGGCCTGAACTAGTATAAATCGCTTGTGTCCCTTTGCAATCCATCGAGTTTCGGTCCGACGAGTAGTCCTATATATTTATTGCCGATACAAAACATCGATACTATGATCAGTGCGCACTTGGTGACAAGTGGATTTGTAAAGAACAACACAATTTGGTCCTAGCATGGAGAGAGAAGTCTGTCTGAAATAAGCGACCATGAAACTGGTTTCTATCAAGGGGTTGATCATAAACAAGATAAGTCTGATAATATTGAGATGAATGTTGACCATGATGCAATGGATGACGTTGATGGTGATGGTGATAACATTGAATTCGATTTGGAAGAGATATTGCACCACACTGAACCAGAGGTACTAATAGGGTCAGCAAAAGGTTTGGATAATTTTGAGACGTTACAAAAAGGCATGAAGGAACATTTATATGATGAGTTAAAGGGATGTAACAAGGAGTACACAATATTGCACTCGGTGCTTGAACTTCTGAGGTTGAAAGCCGGGAATGGTTGGTCCGACAGTAGTTTCAATAGTTTGTTGAGTCTCTTGAAAGACTTGCTTCCGAAGTCCAACTCTTTACCAACCAACACATATCAAGTGAAGAAGCTTATATGTCCGCTGTCGCTGGATGTGCATAAGATTCATGCTTGTGTCAACTATTGCATCATGTACCACAAAAGGCATACTTTGTTGGATAGGTGCCCAACGTGTAATGCTAGTTGGTACAAATCGGGCAACCAATCTTTGGAGAAGATAAACAATGATGCTGTTGATGGGGAAGGAACTATTTCATGCGAGAACAACAAGAAGAAAATCCCTCAACTGGTGATGTGGTACCTACCTGTGAAAAATCGCGTGAAACGTTTGTACTCCAATCCAAGGGACACTGAACTTATGCGTTGCCATTAAGAAAAGCGCAAGAAGGATGGGATACTTTGACACCCTGCCGATGCTCGCCAGTGGAAAATGTTTGATGAAAAGTACACATAATTTGCTAATGATCCGAGGAATATAAGGTTTGCGTTGAGTACTGATGGAGTGAATCCTTTTGGAAACTTGAGCAGTTCACATAGCACATGGCCAATACTCCTGACCATGTATAACCTTCCCACATGGCTTTGTCAGAAGCGAAAGTATGTTTTATTGTCCATCCTTATACAAGGTCCGAAACAAACTAGTATCGGTATAGATGTATTTCTTGAACCATAGATGGAAGATATGGTAGATTTATGGGAGCATGGGATCCGGGTGTGGGACAAATTCTTAAGGGAATACTTCACATGCAAAGCCATCATTTTCATTACCATCAACGATTATCTTGCAATGTTTTCCCTGTTAGTCCTACAATTGAAAAGATAATGCTAGCATCCTCAATGGAACTGGCAAGCTAATCAACGAATTGGAGAAGGATGGAAGTTACCTCGGGCGGTGGCCTCTTAACATTGAACGGCGGAGGGAACTCCCATGAGTCAAAGTTGATCTTCACGCCGCTAGTGAAGAACTTGAACACCCAGTTGTAGGTGTTATGGAACGACACTGCTTCGGGGGATTCTCGGGTAGGGTCATCCTGCCCCATGTATTCAAAGCTCGGGTGGACACGGTCCTTGAGGGCCTTAATGTGCTGGATGATGAAATTCCAGACAAACCAGACCCCGGTCAATCCGTCACCCCTTAGATCTTCAAGGTGCTTCAACAACATGAGCACCTGGCTTCATGTCATCGGTTGGGAGCGCCGGTCTAGCTCTTTGAGCACCTTAGGGGCATGGCCAATGAAGGCTGGCAGAGAAGGGACAGGATTGGAGCAGTAGAACCACTCCTGATGTGTAACACCCTGAAATTACCTAATTAAAATAACTATGGGTAAAATGGAATTTTAGAAATTATTTTAAAAGCCTCAAGGAGTGAGAATATTAAAAACAGAGAAAATTCCTAACAAAAGTTGGCTTGGAGATAATTTTAGAAAATACTTTGCTTAATCCTCTATCTCCTGGAATTTTCTAGGATTTATTTGAGCAAGGAAAGTATTTTTGGTCAATTAAACAAGCTTTACAACATTTAAAAAAAGAAAAATAAAATAAAAACCCCTCTCCTGTTCACGGGCCGTATTCGGCCCAGTATTGTGCACTTAACACCCCTCCCTTGCGTGCGCACCTCGGCCCACAGCCTGCAACCGCCCGCGTCTCTCCGCGCCGCTGATAGGTGGGGCTAGGGATGGCAATTGTGCCCATTTGTCCGTTTACCCACGGGCAAAAACCCTAGGATTAGGTTTGTTCTCCACTTAGTACCTATGGGTTTCTTATTAGGTCGAAAACTGTGCCCGATGGGTAAACGGGCATGGGCATGGGCATGGGTAGTCACTACCCATGCCTGCTTCACCCATTTACCCGTCAAAGATAACTGACATGTGGGCCCTCAGTCAACTCGGTATAAAAGCATCCAACTTCTAGGGTTTCTATCCTTTTATTCCCCTTTACCTACCCCTTTCTCCATAGCCGCTAGGAGGAGGCGCCCGCCTTAGCCGCCGTCCGCCTGCCTTCGGCCGCTGCCCGCTCTGGCCTCTGGCCGCCTGCCTCCAGCCGCCGCTCACCCAAGCCTCCGCCCACCCCCGGCCGCCGCCTTTCCTGGCTTGCGCCTGTCCCGGCCGGCCGCCGCTTGCTCCGGTCGACGCCCGCCCTAGCCGTCGCTCGCCTCCCTTCGACCATCGCCCGCTCCGGCTTTCGGCCGTTGCCTGCCCCGGCCTGCGCCTGTCCCGGCCGACCGTTGCCCTCCTCCAGCCGCCACTCGCCCCGGTCTCTGCTTGCGCGTGTGACCTGGTCGCCACCTGCTCCGGCCTAGTGGCGGGTAAACGAGCATGCCCACGGGTGACGGGTATAGGCAGGCTTCCTTGCCTGTCATGTAGTAACGGGTATGCCCGTGGGCAAAAATTTCCTCACGAGCACGGGTATGGGTAGGCACTACCCATGCCTGCCGTGTCTAATTGCCATCCCTAGGTGGGGCCTACCTACCAGGGCCGCGCTGGGTGTGTGGGCTTGGGCTCGCATATTCGGTCGTGGGCCATAAAATAAAAAGGTTTCTTAAATGGCACGCCTATTGGGCCGATTGTTGGTCACGTTGAAATCATGATGCAGGTGTTGTTTTACAATATTCCTATTAAATAATCAGATATACTTCATGATAAGTCGACAGCCAGGTGTATTACATTCGGGTATCTCGATTATTTCAAGGTATTAAGGATATGTCCTTATAAGGATTGACAGCTTGTCTCCGATAAAATCAGGATGCAGATATCACTCAAGTAGACCTCATCATGCATTGGGCATGAGTCAATAGTGATAACGGTTTATAAATTTAGCCAAATTGACATGAGCAAAATTTTGGTCATAATTGACTGAAGAGTTATTTTTCCATGTGATAATCACTAAAGAAAGACTGAAAGGTTAAAGTTTCTGACTCTATGTTTAGTTGCTTCATAACTACGCATAGAGTCGTGGGCTATACCTAATAGGTGCACATATTCGGTGCACACTATTCTATATTTTCATGAAGCCTTTCATAGCCTCATTACCAACTAACAGAAGCAGGACTCAAGAAGAGAGGCACTCGGAAGATGAGTACTCGGGAAGATAGCACTTCGGAATTTCTTTACGATGGAGGAAGAGCACTTGGCAGCAAGTTGTGACTCGACTATGAATGTCTCAGGGGCTACTGTGGAGGACATGGGTCCTACGTACCCTAATAGGAGGCAAATACGGCCACCTGAACAAGAGGTGGGCCGGCCAATGCAATTAGAGATAGAGTGGTACTTGGCTTCATGTTACCTCGCACGAAAATAAAAGGGATAAAATCCTAGCCGAGTACTATATGTACAAAAAAAGGAACCCTGGGTTGTATCCGACTGGGTTTCCTACCCTATAACCCTTGCCCCTCGCCATATATAAGGAGTAGGGATCCCTCTTGGGGGAACAACTCATACACAACGAAAGCAATACACCATAATAGAAGTAGGGTATTACTTCACATCGAGAGTCTAAACCTGTATAAATCTTCTTGTCTTTCAAATCTATCCAGCTTTAGGTCCGACATATAGCCCCATATTCATTATTGCCAATATAAAACATCAACACCACCGCACCGCCGTCATGGGTTGTCGACCACACTGCCGGCGTGCTTCTCCACTGTGCAGCTAGCCTAGGTTTGTTAACCACACTGCCGCTACGCTCGAACACTGTGCTGTAGTGCTGCTTGGTGTTGTCTTGTGTGGAGATTGGAGAGAGCGGACGAGGTTGAGAGGATAAGGACGAATGGAGGATGGGACAGTCTAGGAGAGCTCCCATCGGATTAGAGAAAGAGAAAAGTAAAATATACTAGCTAAAACACCGTGCGTCGCTGTGGAAGAAAAATAAACTGGTGAATTTGAAATGTAAGAATTTATGTTGAACATCACATTTCTAAAAAAATAATCAGCATTATAAACACATGATGTTAAACGTGATATTCATCTGAGCAATTCCATTTGTGTTTTTAATTTTGTTATTACAGGTATGCTGAAATCAATTTCAAACATACTCTAAGGGACTGTCTGAAGGTGAGAGACAAGGAAGAAGAAGAATATCATATAAAACGAGATGAGCCATTAGTGTATGATTAATTGAGTTTTAATTATTATAAACTTGAAAAATAGATTTATTTGATTTTTAGAGCAACTTTTATATAGAAAATTTTTACAAAATACGTACCGTTTAGCAGTTCGAGAAGCGTGCTCATAAAAAACGAGGGAGTTTTCTCCCCCTTCCCTCACCTTCGAACGCTGCCTAAGTTAAATTGTTCATATATATTCAATATTAGACTCATTTTGTTGCTCTAGTCATCTAAAACATGATGGAGTAAACATATTAATTACAATTTGTACACATGATTTAGGCTGCGTTCGGTAAAGTTTCAGGCTTCTTCTTATTCCTTAGTTTTTCGTGAGCATGCTTTCTGAACTGCTAAATATTGTGTTTTTTTCAAAAATTTTCTATATGAAAATATCTTAAAAAATCAAATAGATCTATTTTTTAAGTTTTTAATAGTTAATATTTAATTAATCATATGCTAATAACGTTTCTCGTTTTGGTGCACGCAGAAGCTAGCCTAAACGCAGCCTTCTGTGGTTCGACCATTCCAAATATATCAAGGGCAAAAATCAGAAAATTATGATGAAATTTAAAATAAAAAAGAATTATCTTTTTGCAAACCTCCATAGACATATAACTATTTTTTATCTAACTGATGAGCCAATCATGCACTGTAGACACCACAGTGAACTGTTAGAGAGGAGGGACGGGGCAGGGAAGGAGTCGGTGGCTTGCTGCAAGCGGAGAGGTAGTGCGAGTGACTGGCGCTGTGATGTGTTGGAATGTGATTGCTTGATTAATTGCCTTGTGGGTGGATGCTGCAAGAGCATCGAACGACTGCTAGAACTGGCAAGGAAAATCCAACGGCCTGGGCTTCGAACTGCAGATTATACGCGAAACTGAGTGTGGAAGGAAGATACACGTGTCAGAGCAACGTGAGGGCAGCAGATTTCACCGAGAATTATGATTCTATAGGATTTGTTCATGCAGTCTAAAATCTGTCTGCTCGATGTCTTGTTTGATGCATACAATATCTGCTCAATATGTTGCTTGCTTCATGTAACATGGAACTGTATTTTGTCCCGAGTTTATCCCATTGGATATATTACTTACTTCTTCAAGAAATAAATACAAAGGTACAATTCTACGGGTATCATGTCTAATACCAATAGATACCATAGATATGAGGTACCCGATCTATCACGTGTGGGACAGGGTGCGAGCTGTGAGGCATGAGAGGAGGTCATGCTTGTGATTCACACTGAGGAGGCGCGATTGAGGAAGAACCGTGGACGTATGAGATGGCACTGATGATACGGAGGATGAACTGCGAAGGAGGCGGCGGCTCCGGTGTGGTACCGAGGCTAAATGGCGGAGAAAATGGTGCTAGCGAGGCATCACACACTTGAATCATAGAGGAGGTGACGTGAGCTTACGATTAGAATGAGGAATTGTGTGCAAAGCTAATCACAGTTGGATTTGCTCTATGAGTACTAGCCCAGCTAGTAACCAACCATGCATAGCTTAGAATAATAAATACATAGCCTAGTTGAGCTTACTGAGAGTATCATGTGTTGGCTAGGCAAGCTCGTGTAGTAGTGCCTGGGAGTGTGTGAGAGAGAACATGTGCGAACTATATTGTTGTTGGAAAGAAAAGGTGGTGTTGGAAGAACCATAAATTGTATTGTTGTGGGACGGTATCCTATTCGGTAGTTGCCCTCAAACAAAAAATAGGGAGTTGGCGGGATGATGTGAGGGCACGTCCAAAGGTGTTTATTAGCAAGCTCTTTGTATGACCACATCAATAAATTTAATGACATGGAAGAGAGAGGAGGATAGAGAAACAACGTTGCTTTGCATGACATCGGCTCAACAATGCCTCCTATCTCACGAAAGGCGAGCAGGCACGAGGAGAGACGACCTTTGTAGAATCCGTTTTCAAGGAGAGCTTGACCTTCGGATCTAATGCACAACTTGGTGAATCTTTGCGCGGGGAATGGATTTTGGCGCGAAGAAGGATTGGGAGGGCAGGAATCGGCAGACGATCGTGTGCACTCTAGTTTCTTCGATCGCCAAATTGGGTACTGTAGATTTGGCATTGTTGTTCCTTAAATCAGCTACGCCATGCTAATTCTTAGCCGCGACACTGCCCCTCCTTTGCTCCATTGACATCCCACCAAGCTACCGTGGCACTCCTTCATGTCCTCTCCTCCATCACACCGCCATCATGGGTCGTCGACCATACCGCCGGTGTGCTTCTCCACTGCGCCAATGGCCTAGGTTTGTCAACCGCACCGTCGTCGTGTTCGGACACCGTGCTGCAGTGCTGTTGACTGTTGTCTTGTGTGAAGACTGGAGAGAGATGACAGGGGTTGAGAGGATAAGGGCGAATGGAGGATGGGACAGTGGAGGAGAGCTCCTGACTAGAGAAAGAGAAAAATAAACTATATTTGTTCATGCAGTCTTAAAAAAAGTGCTGCTCGATGGGTTGCTTGTTGCATGCAATGTCCGCCCAATGCGTTGCTTGCTCTATGTAATACGAACGTGTATTTTGTCTCACTGGATGTATTGCTTACTTCTTCAAAGAATGAATGCAAAGGTTATAAAAAATAAGATTTATATTTAATCCTAACACACATGTAGTGATTTAATAATTACTATATATTAATGGAAAATCAGTTAAGAGATAGTTATTTGTAGGGATTGGTTTTCCAAACGTAAAACAAGAAAAGTCACGTCATAATTACTTACAAGCCTGTCACTATAGCGGAAGGAGAAAAGTTACAGCTATGATTAGAACATCTCTAATAAAATAATTATTTTTAGATCTTTAAATTTCTATTTAGGTAACTAACTAAAAAAATATAGAAGATAGTTAAAACCGGCCATTTTCCAATCGCTAAATCCCACCGGCTAGTCAGCCATGATTACCTACACGCCTGTCACTTTACCCGTCACTGGAGTGGGTAATCACTCTTCCAACGTTCCGAAGACAAGCGGCCAGCGCCCCCCGCCCTACCCCACCCCCCCAGTCGCTCTAGGGCTAGGGATCCCCAGCCACCGCCGCCGCCAGCTCGCTCTCCGCCGACGGCAAGATTGGGTGATTTGACGGTGGTTGCTTTGCTTGCTTCCTTCCTTCCGATCGAGCGCCGAACAAGGGAACATGGGGGGGAGCTCCAACACCAACACCAGCAGCGGCGGCAAGGACAAGGACAAGGACGACGAGAGGGGCTCGCGGTCCACCAAGGAGGCGTCCTTCAAGGAGGGCGAGAAGGTGCTCGCCTACCATGGCCCCCTCCTCTACGAGGCCAAGGTCCGCTCAATCCCTTCCCTCTTCTCTCTTTCCATCACAATCCAATCTAGGGTTAGACCGTTACTATCTCTCCCCTCCACTTGCCCTCCGGAGGTTGCTTTGCAAATGGCGGCTAGGATTTAGCGAATTCGGATCCAGACAAAACAAACATGCATTCGCCATCTAGAAATTTTTATTTAGGTCCTAGGGATACCAAAGTCCTCTGCACAAGGAAACCCCCCCTCCTGCTTTTCTGTTATTCTAGACCATATCTGTGCAGTGCAATTCCTTACATAATTTCCTTGCCCTTCTTTGGCTTGTTAAATGCATTGCCTAATGGATTGTCTTTATTTCTTTTTCCTTTGGATTTCTCAAGGTTCAAAAGTCCGAAAACAAGGAGGATGAGTGGCGGTATCACGTCCATTATCTTGTAAGTCCTCCATCGCCATTGTACAGCTTGACAAGTCTATTATCGAGGAAGTTACATTACATAACCTGTATAGGTCCATTATCCTTTGGCTTGCTTTAATCTTCCTCTTCTCTTTCCTAGGGCTGGAGTAAGAGGCAAGTGCAACCAAAATGGATGTTTGATAAGTCTTCCATGCTTACCTATAGCTAATTACTTATTACCAATGCTTTCCAGTTCTATATGTTGATGTGAATGTTTTTTCAAAGATCTCACCTATACCTATATGATGCATTTGATGTTCTATTTTATCAAGCAATTGGCATTATTATTACATAGTAGCATGAGATTCGTGAAAGTGTGCAGAGCTTCTCATGCCTCCGCACTGATATGACTAAACCAAACGCCTTTTGTTTCAGCCAAATACATTGGTCTCCAGTACAATGTGCTTCATGGCCTCAATCTGAGTAATACAGCGTTACAGCATTGCATCATATCAAAGATATAGAATTCAGAGTAGATTTTGGGCTACATCTGTGTCTCTTTATTGTGTAATGTATATTTATGATGTTTTTGAAACCATTTCAATCAAACTTTTATAATTTTGACCCCCAATATATCAACTGCTATTTATATATTCACATGTAAATGAAACCATTAGATTTGGTTATGAAACATATTTTCAAATATGATGATTGAATGATTATGTTGATGAAATCATCTGTAGAATATGATTTGTTATGTCTCAGTCGGGGAAGTGATCCTATGCCGGTTTTTGTGACTTAACTTCAGGACGTGAGTGAGTGCCTGGAGCCCGGGTAACTGACATATATTGAAATAGGCCAATCCATTTTCCACATGTGAATTGATAATCCATTTTCCACGTAAATTGAAGCCATGGGCAACACAAATTTGTGTAATAGTTGTGCCAGATGACTTGACAATTTAAAAGAGTCTAAGTTGGATTTTGGACCTTGAGTTGGATATGGATGACCTTATACATGTTCAAGTGTCTTGTTATTTTTCTGGCAGGGCCATATTGTTTTCTACTACCATATCTGGACAGTCTCACATCTTTGCATTTACGGTGCAAAAATATTTTTTTCTTAATATTTCCATGAATCCTGTTGAGGTGCTTTTTTTCTATCATTGCACTGATGCTATTTAGTTGTCCTTCTTATGCTCTCCTAATCCAATTGAACAGTCTTCTTAATATGTTTATTTTAATGAGTATAGCTGGGATGAATGGGTCACAAATGATCGTTTACTGAAATTAACCGACGAAAATATCCGTAAACAACAAGAGCTTGAAAAGAGCCAAGTAGTTGACAAAAGCGTAAAGTCTGGACGGGCGGCGCAGCATAAGCCAAAAGGCTCTAATGGTTAGCTTATTTCTCCCTCTTCCCTGTATTGTACAAACTTTTTTTACTGGGACGATAGTTTTTACTTCTATCCATGACAAGTTATCTGTATGTTAAATCAATGTACTGTTGGATCATGTCTAGACTATGTTCCAATGTGAGCTTCCTTTCTAGGAACTGTTTTGCCAAATTGTTGTTTTCACTGTGTGTAGCTGTGGAGTGTCATATTTCTATGAAAAACTTGTATTTTGTTAATACGAGTGTCGTCCTGTCAATGCTTAATCTGTATGCAAAAGAATAGAAATGCCAAACGGCAAAGACATTGTGAATGATGGGATGGATATAACTGAACACCTTGATCATTTACATTGATGGATTAAGCTCAAACTTCACCCTGGGAGATATTTCTTGTGAATTAAGTTTGAAGATATGAACCAATCTTGGAGTAATTTTGCGATACTTAGCTTCTGGTATAAGTTATGAGCGTTGGTACTATGCATATAGGACATTCTGAAATTTTCCATTCATCTTTTTTGTATCGATATTGTTATGAACTCATGAAAATCATGATTACATTTTTGTTTAGGGTGGAAACTATCTCTTGGTTCGATCATGAAAACTGCCATGGCTTTGACACCAACTCAGCATGAAAAACTCTTAAAACATTGTATATGTTCTTCTCAATTGTTAATCTATCTTGTATGTCGAATCTGAACTGCAATTCTTTTCTGTACTTCTAAAAATAAGAAATGGTGACAAATGGTAAACCAAAGGAAAAAAAAGATAAAAGTTAATGTTTGCAACAAATATTTCTGTTTCTTCTGACAAATTGACTTTGAAGTTGAATTTTTAAAGGGGTGCCACCAATCTACAAGCAACACTCTATATGCTACTGGAATTTCCCATGCTGTTATGGTGGTTATATCAAAATTATTTCCATGCTTCCACCAAAGGATGGGTTTCCACTTAATATGTTACTTTTGTAATTTGTTCCTCTTATATTGGTCTTACTTAGATATTGTAATTACATTCAGCAGATGCAAAAACTGATAAAGAGGACACCAAGATTCTTGGTAAGTTCACTCAATACATTTTTCAAAGTTATTGTATCATTCTCTGGTGGTTCATAGGTTCTTTTATCCTTTGCATGATACTTATTACATTTGATCTCTGCGATGTTACAACTGCAGTCAAGGGGAAGAAACGCAAGGGTCAGCCTGGTGGCACTGAGGTATCTCACTTCCAAATATGTTTTATCATGAAGTTTTTTATTTCCATGAAGTTCATTTTCTATTAATTTTATTTAACTAGTATGAGGCTGCAGTTTGCTTTTTAAGACACCGCTACTAAACTACTGATATTATGCACATTTTTGCTCTTTCGAACGAATAATACTTTTTATTTGCTAGTACTACATTGTTTGGCAGTTACATTCATTTCGTAGCGGACATGTGGAAAATGGGAACATTCTTTGGTCCATATGGATTACATTTCCTCCTTTTCTTTTTGCAATATAGCACTAAAAGTTCTTGACCTTTTGTTGTATGATGATGACTATTTCATTTTCTCAATATTTCTAAAATTTTAATGATGAATATTAGGAAATCTATGCTGCTTCAGTGCTTCGTTTAGTTCTTTACGCACCAATCCAATTTCTGGACTACATGATATTTGATTACCAACAAAAATAGTCTTAAACTGTAAAAATTATGTATTATGGATAAATTTGGCGCACATGTTATTTTAAATTGGGATTATAAACTAATGCTTTTACATTGTACGAGGAGAATTCATGGCCTACCTATTACGCAAGGAGACTGATAAATTTAACATTTTGAGGCTTTCTGCTATATTTGGCAAGCATGTTGTAGATCATTTTATCTATCAAGTTGTCTCTGCATTGATTCAGGAGAAGGAAAGAAAATCGTCAGAGAGTCTCTTCATGTCACATTTTCCTTCAACACTAAAAAAGCAACTTGTTGATGATTGGGAGTTTGTCACGCAGCTGGGTAAGGTATTCAATTCTTCTCTGAGCTGTCTTTGATTTATTTATGTCTAAATGCCACTCCTCGTTTGTTAAATTATAGTTGAATATTGTCTGAATTGGCATGGAATGACAGGTACTTAAAGCATATTTGTATCAAATAGGAGCAAGCTTTCCAATAAGAGAATGAATACTAGTCATCTTGATTTCATTAAAGAAACTAGCAATCTTGACCGTTGGATATGTTGTTCATTCTTCATTGTGCATTAGGCAGCTAGTGCAATTTTGTTTAAAACAATAAAAATAAAACATTTCCACCTTGTTATTAGACAAGTAACCTTGATATATACCACCCAAACTTACCTAGATCACTAGATATATCGTTTATCTTTTGTATATTTCATGGTATCTGTGGAGCTGGCTTTTCTGCACCTTCTCGAACGTGTTCAACATGTTCATTTCTCATGTTAAGGAACATTGTAAGAATAAAGGGTACTATCTTACCCTGGGAAGAATTCCGCCAAAAGGTTACTATTTCAAGAATTAAGAATTATTGATAACTAGATAGACTTGAAAGTTTCTAGTCATTCTGTTGCACAAGTCCCTGACCTGGAAAGGTAGAAGGTACTTGTTAGAAAACTATGAATATGATGAGTTTGTCCGAATGTATCAGTATGCCAAAGTTAGTTACTATGTTTAATTGTTTATCATTCTCATCAGTTTCTTTCCTGAGCCAGTTTCTGTGTACTGCAGCTTGTGAAGCTACCTCGATCCCCCACCGTTGATGATATTCTAAAGAAGTACTTGGAGCACCGCACAAAGAAGGATAACAAGTGAGCATTCTATATAAACATAAATTCTGATTTATTGGCATATCGTTGACACAGCAAGTTATAAACAGTGGCGGGATTCAGATTTCCACTGTAGGTATTCGAGGCTTACACCATGATGTTATGTTAATGTTGTTAGTGCAATTCCTTATTTGCTACTCGAAAATTCATGTGATCCCTTTGCCCCTAATGTCTTGCTGACATGTGGACCCTGGACCAACATGTCACTGAGAGAATGAGCGGCAGGGCAAATATGGGAATGGGTAAACTTTCCAAGGTGCAAAAAAGTTACAAGCCTTTTAATTGGAAGAAGGGATAAAGTGCAGAAATATTATAGCCTAACGTGTTTTCGAAATATAGTTGATGTATTTTTCAGAAAATATTGGAAGTTACTCTAATCCTAATGAGTAAACAGGAAAAACAGGACCATGCTGTTGCATGAGAATCCCGGAGTTCAAGATTTGCGTGCTGACGAACTAGGCAAAGTTACCATTGTGTAGTGTATTATAGAATTTTATCAAAAATTGGTTATTCAGATGAATATCCATGAATTTTGGTAGCCCCCCCCCCTCCCCCACATGAATACCAGGATAATGTAAAACAAATATATGGACTATCACCTTTGGACGGGTCTTAGTGCCGCCTTTCCCTTCAATCTTCAACTAATGTGTTTTTACCCTAGGATAGCTCCTAGGAATAAGGCGACCCTAACATGGTATTTCTGAATTCTCATCAGTTTTCTCAAGTTTTATGATATGCTTCCATAGAGCGATTAGGGTTTATTATGTTATTGGACTAATCACGGACTTTCATATGAGATGCAGATCGTGGGCCCACTGTATCTCCTTTTGTTAATTTTAAATGCTAAACTTGACTGATATGTCCAGATGCACTGTACTGCTGTGTATTGCTGTATCCTATTCCAGTATGTATTGGACATGGGAATGGCACCTCAGCCATCAGGCATGTATTGTTGACATATCTTTGTGCCATACCCATAATTTGCCACAACTTATGCAAATTTGATATATATAGGCCGATTTGTTGCTAAATTAGTGGCAGTGTGGCACACACATTAGTGGCCCCATGACCCACATGCTCTTCATCAACTTCCTGTCGAAAATTTTAAAAACCTATGACCAATTGTATCTTTGCGAAACAATGCGGAATATAGCATGCTGCCCTTAGTCCCTAACAAGTAACAACCTATCACCACTAAGGGATAAATTTAACTCAAATAAATCAACTTATGATGTGGACTACAGTAATCACATGTCACGTGTGAACATTGAGTGCAAACAGTAATTGCTGCCCCTGGCAGCTTCTATCTTTGCTGTGAAACAACGCAACCGCATAACTTTCACTCTTAGTTTAAGTTTGGGTTTGTAATTCATCTTATGTGTTCTGTGCGCTTGATACTGATTATTATGTGCAGCATACACCAACAGTATATTTACTATGTGTATGTCATTCTCTTAACATGACTGAAAACCATAGCACCAAAAGTCAAACCAGCTATTGAAACGCATCTGTTCTGGTTCACTGGCTGGACCTGACTGGTGGGATTATTTATGTTGTATATTTCTACTTTGGCACAACAAATAAATAACTTGAATGGTCATGGGAACGAGGCTTCAGCCTTCCCACTAGGGCTAGATCCTCTTTCCACCTGTATTTTTACATTTGTTTGATTTAATTTGTATTGTATGCCTTCACAAGGAGAGTTCCAGCATTTATTGGTCCATGTCCTGGACAAATCTTTCATGCTGCACATTGGCTGCATGGTTCAAGATTTTCATGCTTCACTGGTTTCACATGTAACCTTCTGATTCACCTGGTTTTTACCTGTGTAATTGCATGAATGGTCCATGAAGCAAACAAAACCATTGAGGTTTCCTATGGTCAAAACTGCTGGTCTGATTTGTTTTTTCTTCGTACTATGCTGAAAACCATCAACTGACCTTTTAGTCTTGCTGGCAAAATTTCAGTATGTTGAAATGTCCGAGATCTAGAACTAATGAAATTGTTTTAACATTCACATTGATAACCATATTTATGCAAGATATGTACTTGTGCAACAATGTTTTGGATTTCGTGTTATTCTTATCCAAAGCTATTTGCATCCGTGTCAAGCAATTTTATAATTGAACACTTGGTTCGAGAAATCATCACCAATTTTGCTTGTTTTTAAAAATAATTTATTGTTCTTGAAAAGACCCATTAAAACTTTGTATTGTTTGTATTGAAGGATAAATGACTCTTATGCTGAGATTTTGAAAGGACTGCGATGTTACTTTGATAAAGCATTGCCTGCAATGCTTTTATATAAGAAAGAGCATCATCAGTACTCTGAAGAGGTTAAAGGTGATGTTTCGCCGTCAACTATATATGGAGCTGAGCATCTACTGCGCCTTTTTGGTATGTGCAGTTGTCCATTACATGAGATTAGTCTCTCAGATATATCCTTTCATATGGTTCATCTTAATGATATGCTCCACAAGTGCTTTAGTTCATAAGGGCATGTACTGATGGTATTCAATGTTTTTTCTTGTTAGCTTTTTTTTTTCTTTTGAGGAACTTCTTATTAGTTGGTCTCACTTGCATTGATCAACCAGTAGCTCTTACTGTTGCTGTTAAAATGATCAGATGCTTAGGCACTGTTCGTTATTGAGGCCTGTAGCTCTCTCACAACCCCTTGGTGGCATTGAAATTTACACTAAATCCAACAGCATAATCCCTATTTGTGGATGTGCCTACCAAATGGCTTCATAGCTACATGTACATTGTAGATTAGTAGTGCATGTTTACACCCACCTTTTCTTAAATGCTTAGCCCTGTTCAAGCACTAGATGAGCATGATTTTCCAGAATTTTCAAAAAAAAAAAAAAGAACAGACATTTTTAGTTTGCTACCCTCCCAATTAATTTATGAAATTATATCCACAAATGAATAGATTAGTAAGAAAACAATTAGGAACAAGGTTCATTGTCTGTTCAAAATTTTACTCTCCCTGAATCACATGTAAATTAACCTCAAGCTTTCATTGTATTTCTAAACTTCTCTTGTTGAGACCAATTATATCACACACTTTTGAACTCATTATTATGACTGAATAAACTTTATTTTACCCTCCTGATCTATTGCCTTGAGTTTAGAAATCAATTCTCAAATATGAAACCAGACATTGTACAACCACAACGCCTAAGACCAATCCTATCAGATTTTGATGATGGTTTTTGCAAAGTTGGCATGTGAAATCTGCTTTTCACTAACATTGCACCTAATTTTCAAGAGATGTATAATAGTTGCCATGTCAAACAAATAACATATTAGGTCAAAATAGTTAGGGGGGTTTACCAGTTTTGGTAGTTGAGGTTGTAAAAGGTCCAATTTCAAAGTTGAGGGTTGATTTTTAAACTTGGGCTATAGTTAAAGAGGGTAACATAGACTACTGTGACCCTTGTGTATTCATTTGTATTCTATAGTCTGAACTAGAGTCTGGGTAATTGACTAATTGTTCACAGGTATGCTAAATTGGAACCCCCCTAGCTGATGAAAATATAGGGTTTTGTTTAAGATGAATGTTTTGTGTCGGTAGGATGTTGAGACTGAGAATAATTCGGAAGGCAATGTAAGTACAATTTCTGAAAGGGTTCGCTTTCGCCGCTTTGCAGTGAAATTGCCGGAGCTACTTGCTTCTGTCAACATGGAAGAAGATGCACTCAACAAACTACAGCAGAAATTGCTGGACATTCTCAAGTATGCAAATCTTTCTTGATTTTATTGTTGTACTTCACTATGGCAGCATATTTCGTTTCCCATCAATATACACAAATATGTGAAGTCAGTCAGCACCTTCATTTCTTCATGCAATTCCAGGTGTTACTTTTCTTCTATATATATTAGCAGCTCTATAGTTAGTCACTTTTGGAAACATGCTTGAAAATCTCTCTATCCCACATGCAATAAATCTTCCTGTCAATACTAGAACACATGCTAACCAGATTGTAGCAGTGCCTGATAGTTAGGCATACTTGATGCCAAATTTTCTTATTAAACCAATTGGGAATTCATGTTAGGTTTCTGCAGAAGAATCAGAGTTCGTTCTTCCTTTCTGCATATGATGGTGGTTCTAAAGGTACTGATGGGATAAAAACCAAATAGAAGCAAACTGTTGCATCTGTATGTTGACTGTACTTAACTGTCTCGCTGTGTTCTAATTTTTATGTGATTGAACCATGTGTTGATGAACACTGTTAACAGCACTGTTTGCTAATGCTAATTTCATGTAGCAGAGCTGCAGAAGGTTTCCTAAAACATGGTATTCTTCATTGCATCTTTGAGGGTTTGTTTTTTCATGTGCCCTCTTCAGATGAACAGCCTATGAACTGCATTTGGTGATCATTAAGTTTAAGGAGATTTTATCCGTATTGAAGCCACTGGTGCATATGGGTTAGTACGGTCTATTACAAAATTTTAATATGATTCAAATGCCATGTAAATTCTGTGTGAAAAGTTAAGTCCTGTCTTGCAAGTAGAATGTTGGTTGGTCTGTCTGACATAGTTGAACACTTGCACCATCCAGTGTTGCCTCTCTTTCTCATCCAAAAAAAAAAAAAATTGCACCATCCAGTGCAATTAAGCTGAGAACGATATACCTGCAGGTTGGTATGTAGTGCTAAGGGGGTGGGTTAATATTTTTGATCGACTGTTGGAGTTAATGTGCACCTAACCCAATTATAGCATAAGCCTCATTTCAGCTGGGTAGACTAGCATAAGCCTCCTTTCAGCTGGGTAGACAAATTTTATTAAATTATGCAAAACTATGTCGTTTGGTTAAACAACCCATTGGTATGGCATGAAATTATGAAGCTGACAACTTGGGTCCACTTGCCGGTAAAACGTATTTTTGCTGTTATTTGCACCCATTGAAGCTTCCATGCAGCATAAACAGCGGAACATTTGCGTGTTGCTAGTGCATGGACATGAATTGTAATATGAACAACAATTTAATATGTAGTTTTGCAAAGTTAGAACATGAACATTCCATATGCAATAGTAGGCTTGTAAAAAAAAAAACTGTTTTGGTTAGGATTTTGGTAAGAGAGATGTGAAGACATTTGGTTTGTGGCAAATTTTGTTGGAGTTTAAGAGCGGAAGTTCCTAGAGTTCCAAATTTTAGTAGGCTAGTGATGGTTAGAATATGTTTTATTTTTTGGCTTGCCAAAATTTGGTAGGATGGCAACAAACCAAAAAGCCCAGTTATATTCTTCCGTCCCATATAATTTCATAGAGATCCATTCTGATTCGCCCCCTCCTGTGTAACTGACTACCATTTACCTCATCAAGGCTTGTCAAAATTGGCATTGCATGGTTTACCCAAACATTATCAAGGAGTGGAAAATGCCCAAATACCTCCAAACTAAAGTTTGAGTACCTAGAGTGTCTTGAACTATTGAGCATTCCAAGAGTGGTCTTGAGTGGTTTAGCTTGTGTGGCACATTGACTAAACGGGCCGTTTTGGATTGGTACTAAAAACATGTCCTAATTTTTGGTTAACTTAAATAGTAAGCGTTTTGGATTGAAGCCAAATAATTGGAATTGCATATGCTCCATTTGGTCACATTTAAGTTTCTTCACCATATTAAGATTTGGCTTCATATGTATAGCAAATTAAATATAAACTAGATAAATTTACCCTGCTAAAAAAATGGTGCTAAAATTTGCCCATGAGGGCAATACCAAAATTCTGGTAGGGCTTCAAACGAAAATGGCCCAACGGTTTGCCACGGTAGCGTGCTAATTAGACCACTAACCAGAATAAGAAAAATATAAAATTAGTATAGATGAAGTGTGGGCTAGTAATCTTTGCCCCGGGCCTGTTTTTCTTGTTAGTGATTATAGTCATCCCTTCGATGCGGCAAAATAATTGAGTCAGCGTGCTAGTATGGAAAACCGTTGAGTTAATGGCTTAATCCGTCATGCAGGACTTTGGACACGACTACAAATTGTGTTTCACTGTTTCACCACTTATAAAAGAAATATTTCACTGTAGGGTAAAAAATGTTTCAAACTATTAAAATGGTGAAACACAACTGAATCACGATTAAAACATTTCGCTCTGACATATAAAACAAAAACATCAACATATCCAAAAAATTAAACACAAATATGAAACACCATCAAAATCCTCAGTGTAACATTTTGATCCAACAAAAGAAACATCAATATATATTGTATGAAACATCAAGATACATTCGTTAAATCTCAAAAAAAAATCATAAAATGTACCGGTCTAGTCTAGCTTCTTTCTTCTCTCCGATGGCTGGATTTGGCTCTAGGATAATGAGTAGGAGATAGATGGAGTGTACGACCCTCGTCCCCGACTGCCATGGATGCCGCCATATCCATTCCGTCACCGCTACACCACTGCGTGGTCTTGTTGACCTCTAGCACGAACGGCGCCGATGGGTATGATGCGACAGGTATGATGACTAGGAGGCCTCCTCCTCACCGCCATCACCGCTAGTGACACTGCTTGGTGCAGCTTGATCTTAGGGTCGATGCATACGATGGGTGCTTAGTAAAATGGAGAAAGAGAAAATAGAGGAAGGGAGCAGATGACGCTAATCACTGCCATGGCCCGAGAGCTAGGAGAGGTTGGGTAGCGAGGAGGATGTAATACCCCAATCCGTTTGAAGGCTATAGTAGTTGTGGTTTGACTGTTTGGATCCAAGTGGCTTAGAAGTGATGTTGTAGTGGGTGGTTTAGTACCACCTTGAAAATTTAGGTAGGTGAGAGCTTGCTTATAAATCTTTGTGCTCTAACTATAGTACTTGGAGATTAACCCTTTTATACGAAATAAGTATGAAAGTGTAAACAAGGTATTATGCGTATGTGGGCCTGCTCAATGTATAGAGCGGGCTAATGTGCATTTTGGTGCCAAGGTGTTACCAGTGGTATTAAAGCATAAATCTTTGTTGTATGATGCATGTGTATTGGGCCATGTTCTGCACTGGCGGGGGTTTTTCTGGGCCTTTGTCATGTAAGCGGTGAGCTGCTGGGACATCAGCCTTTAAGGGGAGTGAATGAAATACTCCAGCTTGTTTGAAGCCTATACTAGTTTGTGGTATAGGTCTAAGTGGCCCAGAGGTGGTTTTGTAGTGGGTGGTTTAATATCACCTTAGAAATTTAGGTGGATAAGAGCCTGCTTATAAGGCTTTATACTCCAACTATGATACCCATGGGTTAATCCTTTTACATGAAAGTGTGGGCTAATGCAGATTTTAGAGGTAGGTGTTACAGCGAAGGCGGTGGGCTAATGTTGTAGCGGCGGCAAAACAGTTTTGGAGGTTATTTGCCTGTTTGGGAATGTTTATGGGTTCAGTGTTCGTTTTAATAATTTGGGGTGCTATGTGGACGCTGACATTGAATTCAAAGGAGTATTTTGACTTTTTCCTCAAATAAATAACCTAGGAGCCAAATGGGAAGAAATATTGCTAAAATTTGGTAGGACGACGGTTGAACTCCAACCATAAAAAGCAAAGCAAAATGATGAGCTGAGTTGACATGGCACCAAACAATGGTGATCTAGCCTAACACAAGTGAGTGCAAGATCGATGTCATGGACTTGGGTTAGGTAGGGAGGGGTTGGTGAAGTGGGATCAGGTATGAGAGATCCAGACTTTGACATTGATGGGGCCCCGTAGAATAGAATAGAAGTTATTGATTTTATGTGAGACAGAAATCGTCGATCTTTCAAAAGTAAAGAAAAATAAAATCGTCTGATTTCGGTGGGTCACATGCTCACAGCGTCAAACAATCCATGTCTCATGAAGGTAGGTCTGCTAACTAATATTATCCAAGCGAGCAAGGTTAAAATGCTCATATCAATATCAACACCTAACTAGATGTCCAAGGTACCGATGTAAATCGATATGGTCAGTGTTACTACCATACTATCATCCCTAGTAGAAAGTATTAATTGTGAAAGCATCCAATTACTCTAAAAATTACCAATGCACAGAATTGATAAAGTGGGACCTGTGATATATGGTCTTGGCGAGAGGATCCACAAAAATATGCTTGCAGATGCTATACATTGAGCCAATTTTCTTAAGATGCGTCCTACCAAATTTGTCAACATGCGTCCTACATTTGGAGTAGCGTACGTGGAGAATTTTTTTTATTTTTATATATTTTTTAAAAATATTTTAAAAAGTATATTTTTATTTCAAAAATTTTAAAAATATACTCTCAATGTCCTTGAAGGGTGTTTTTTGAAAAAACATCCTCCCATAGGACGATTTTATGACGTGGCAGATGATTGTGGCCCAGGCGGCTAATGGCCGTCTGCCCTTTTGTAGGCGGCCCTCTGGTCAGAAATAAACCCAGGGCGGCAAGGGACCGCCTGCAAAAACGCCGACTGTGAAGTCGACGCTTTTACGGGCGGCCCTCTTGCCGTCCTCTCAGAGGGTGGTTTATCCGCTTGCAAAATGGCTGGCCCGTGGGTCGGCCATTTTGCAGGTGGCCTCCTTGCCGCCCTCTGGGAGGGTGGTTTATTGCTGGGCTAGTATAAGACCCTCTCCCAGCCTTCAAAAATGTTATAAAATTCATAGAGATCACAGAAAAAAAGAAGAGAGAGCTAAAAGCGAGGCTGAATGAAAGCAGCGAAGTTCTGCCGGTTTGTTGGTTCATCTGTAGGTAAAATCTATTGATGTAGTATTGTACTAGTTACATGTATAGTACTATATAAAAATAAGTTGTTATTCGTAGATTTGTAGGTTTTTAGTCAATCTGTTAGGCGACGTAATTTGTGTAGAGATGGTAGTTATAAAATCTCGATTATATGGTATTAGATGTGAGGAGAATGTTTGTACCTAATTTAACTGTATTTTTTCATCAATAGAGATGTCAAATAAGGTGATATTTCAGTTATTTCACGGGCAAGGGAATATTAGGTATGGTCCACAAGGTGTAGATCTGCTGGAGTTTAGTTCAACAGCTAAGGGCATTGATAGGCCAGCTGAGAGAAGTTTCGGGTCAGTGTACAACTGGTTGATGCAAGGCTTTCGACTCGACTCTCAGATAAATGCAATAACCTTGTATATTGTAGTCAATCGTGCAGTTGAAGGTTTTTTTGGGAACTGATGCTGGTGGATTACACTGCCACTTGGGGATGGTACGTAGAGAATGCATTCCAACGTGGTTGGCCACTGGGCATACTTATATTGGTGTATGAGAAGGATAATACCGCTGCTGCAATGCCTGTGCAAGATGATGAGGGTCCAAGTATGATGGGAGGTGATGCCAAAACAATAGAAGAAAATGAAGGAGAGAATGAAGAAGATAGACAGACAATAGGTGCGGCAGATGAGGGAGAACTAATCGATATCATCGTTGAAGAAATGGATAAGAAATATGCTGAAAATGAGCATGCAGAGGATGATGATTTGTCTGATGAGGACAACGTGATGCCTGCAGAATGGAGCAACGAGGACTTCTTCGGCTTTGTTACCTCCGAGCGGCATCGTGTGCCATGGGAGTACAAGGAGAACGAGGTCATCCAGGGGGCTAAGTATGTATATATAGAGGATTTGAAGGAGGCAGTGAAACAATGGGTGGTGTTACTTCAAAGAGAGTTCTCGGTTGTGAAGTCAAGCAAGTCGGTGTATGAAGTGAAGTGCGTGAAGGATGGGTATTCATGACGGGTGCACATATTCAAGGGTAAATGGAAGGATTATTAGCAAGTTTTAATCATGACCGAGCATTTATGTTACTTACAAGATGTTGAGAAATACCATAGAAACATAGCATCTGCATTTATTGCAACAGAGATGTACTCCCACATTGTGAATAACCTGAGGTATGAACCAAGGTCAATCTTAGACATATTGAAGAGAACTTCAAGTACACAATTAGCTATGCTAAGGCATAGAGGGCGAAATAGAAGGTTGTAGAGATAAGGTTTGGCACATTTGAAGCATCTTATGATAATTTGTCTCGTCTGTTAGCCTATATTTTTCAGAGGAATCCGGAGACCTGCTACGACTTAAAAGCTTTTCCATCAATTGACCATGGTAATCAAAGTGTGTTGCAACGGATATTCTTTACATTAGGTGCTTGCATTGAGGCCTTTGTGCATTATCATCTTATTCTCTGCATTGAAGGGACATTCCTGACTGGAAAATACAGAGAGCAGATATTGACAGCAATTGGAGTTGACGGGAACAAACAAGTTCTACTGGTGGCTTTTGCTTTTGTTGAGAGCGAGAACACTGATAGCTGGTACTGGTTCCTAGAAAGGATTAAGTCTACAATTATACGGATGAGGCCAGACGTATGCCTAATACATGACTGTCACGCTGGCTTGCTGCGGGCAATTGAGGAATTGAGGGATGCATGTGCTAAGAAGGGGTACCCACCAAGGTGGTTCGATGTTCGAAGTAGATGGTGCATGCGTCATATGGGTGCTAATTTCTATTGGTAGTTTAAGAATAAACACCTTATAGATCTTTTCAAGAGGCTGTGCGTCCAGAATCAGGAGAAGAAATTCAATGAGCTTTGGAGGAGGTTGGATGAGCTAACATCTAAACAAATAGATGAGCAATCCAGGAGGGCTACCCTTGTAGGGGATGAGGCTCCATAAACTCTTGGATCTCTTTCAAGTGATGGACCTCGTATTAGAAGAAGGTCGGTTAGAAAATTTTTGGAGTAGATTGAGAATGAGCTAAAGGAAAAATGAGCCTTGTTGTATGATAAAGATGGTTCTTGATTCGGTATAATGACCACAAATTTGGCACAGGTTTACAACTGGGTGATGCGTGGTGTTCGAGGGCTCCCACTTGTTGGCATTGTTAAATTTATCTTACATGGCATATGCAAGTACTTCAGAGATCGGTTCAGAGCAGCTGGCCCCTCAATGGCAGACAATAATCTTTTCTTTGGCACACTACTGACTAAGTACATGCAAGATAAAAGTAATAAGACCCAAAGACATCGAGCTATACCTCAAGGTACACAAAAGTACAGATTTGAAATATTGTGTGTCGATAAGGGTATGCGTGGAATCTATCGCAAAAGAGTTGTGCAGGACTACGTGCTGAAGGAAGACGGGACCTGCAAGTGCTTGTGCCGAAAGCCTACTCTGCTCCACAAGTCATGTTCTCATGTTATTGCCACAAGCGGTGAGTGCGGGATAGAAGCACGTCATTTTGTCTCACCTTATTTCAGGAAAGAAGCAATCTACAGTACCTGGAGTGGAAAGATATACTGCTTTGGTATTGCGGGGACATTTACTACCGGGCATCCTCAAGCTATCTACATTCCTGACTCAACAAAATTGAAGGACAAAGCAGGTCGCCGCAAGACAAGACACATTCGTAATGACATGGATAAGTCAGAAGCCGGTGGAAGGTATAAACGTTGTTTAAAATGCGACCAGACAGGCTATACCTACAAGAAATGTTTGAAGGATGCAACCGGTCCAAGTGCGGTGGAAGTTGGACCTTCGGGTTCAGGCGTTAATGGCAATCGTCCTACGGGTGAAGGCACAACTTCAAGATGACTTCGTCCTAGACGTTCCCGAGCATTTGGTGGTGTTGCGGTGTAGTATTAGTCCATGTATCGATGTAATAGAGATTTTATAATTTAAGTTCTCCTGCTTTGTTGCATGCTTGATCTTTGTTATAGAACAATATGTACCGTATTGTTATTTTTTATTGTCACGTAATAGTGCTATAAACCTTAACAATAATTTGTAATGTGGTTGTTCAATTAACTTTGTGAACTTACTCTTACTTGTTGCTTTGACAATAAAAATTATGCTAACTCTCTATTTGCATGCAGGTATGGCGTACCAGATAATCGAAACGAGGTGCCCGATCTTTCGATGAGGCTGATAACTATCGATTTTAGTGGAGATGACTCTGGTGACCCGACTACAACGCACAACGTCGCTTGCGCCTTAGCAATCGCTGAACCAATCTCCTTGATGTTATTGACCTCGCTGGAGGCGCGATCAACCTGAACACGAAGTTCAATCCCTACGAGCAATCGAAGAGCTAGCAAGAATAAGACGTAGGCAATCTGATATTGCGAATATGAATAAAGCATACATTGTATTGCGAATCACAAAATTGGGATTCCGAAATTGTCTTGACAGGTGGTCGTCCGACACAACTGAAGAACAAAAATTTACACAATGGCTAAACCTAAACTCAACGAAATCCAAATCTAGCAAGGGAGGTGTAATGATCACAATTTTCTCTTGTGCAAAACTAATTTAATAAAAAGCTAAGTTCAAAAATTTGGCTCTTTAATCGACTTAGAATTTTTGTGCCATGTGTGATCTCAAGAAATCCTCAAAATATTCAAAACAGCCCTAGAACCTCTGTAGAAGCCACCTAAATTTTTGCAAAATTCTTAAACCCCATTTGAGCCAGTTTCAAAAATCAAAACCTTCAAAAGTCTATTCAAATTTATCTCTGGAAAAGATCAAATTCTACTGTTCGAGTCGGGCCCCCTTCTCTCAATCTCGGCCTACTCCTGTTTTCCTCTCTATCGGCCTGCTCGGCCGCTGGCGCGTGCGCGGGGACTTAATCCTCACGGGCCCCGCGTGTCAGCCGCCCTCGCCCCGCTCGCTGTCTCAGCCACCCGATGCAGCTGCATGGACGGCCGAGATCAACACTGCCGCCCGACCCCGCCTGTCAGTCCCGTCGTCGACCTCACCTTCTTCCTCCTCCAGCCGATCGCGCTTCCTCTGGAAATCTCCCGAACCCGCTCCCTGTGCTCTCTCTGTTCAGAGCCTTACCGCCCGGTCGGCCTTTAAAACCGCGCGGACAACATCATTCACCACGCCGCCCGCCGCTCAGCGCGAAACACGCTCCGCCATCGCCGCTGCAAGCTCGCGGTCAAAAAGCTAGCCGCCGCCGCTCTCTCCCTCCCCTCTCTCGGTACCGAACCTCGGAGACGATGCGCACGCCCGGGTGCCTCGTCCTAGCCCTTCATCACCTTGTCCCCGTCCCATCTTTGTCGCCGCCGCCCATGACGCGAAGCCACAGTGGGCCGGCGCCATTGATGCACCTCGCCAATCGAGCTCGGAGCTTATCTCCTCCGGCCTCCACCCTCGGTCCGCTAACGCCGGAGCTCTTCTATAAATAGAGCAGCCCTCCTCCCCTTCTTTCGACACCAAGCAACAAAGCCCCAGCAAGCCAAACACCGACAACCTCTCTCCACCGCCGCCATTAGAGCACTGACCGAGCTCCCACCGCCACCACCGATCACCACTGACCAATCCACCACCCCACAAGTTCCCGGAGCCACACCGAACCTCCTCCGCCTCTCTCGCCACCGATTAACCCCTATACCCGAAACGCCCAAACACCGCCACCGTCCGTCTCGCCGCCGCCTGTAATCCACCATAGACAAAGTAAAACCAAATTAATACCACCCAGCTCTTCTTCAAGAAATGCCGAACTCAAACCAACCCTTCCAAACCGTTTCCGCTGTCCAAATGGTAGCAGGCGGCGTCCTCCCTCCGCCGCCGTCGCGGTCTCTGGTACACCGTCGCCGACCATCCTCCCTCCCGTGTCCCCAGGCCGTGCCCGTGCCCTCCAACCCGTGCCCTTCAGGCCTGCCCGTGCCCCAGGCCGTGCCCGTGCCCCTCCAACCCGTGCCCTCCAGCCCGTGCCCGTGCCCTCTATCCCGTGCCCTTCAGGCCGTGCCCGTGCCCCCCCAGGCCGTGCTCGTGCCCCTCCAGCCCGTGCCCCTCCAGCCCGTGCCCCTCCAACCCGTGCCCCAGTCCGAGTCTCTCTCTTTTCTCTGTCATCCTGGTCCCACTCGCCAGCCCCTGTTCCTCTCTCTCCCTCCTGACCCAAGGGACCCCACCTGTCAGCCCCTAGCCTATTCCTTTTTATTTTTCCTTTTATTTCTTTTCTTTCCTAAAATAATTTTTTTTATCCTTTTATTTTCAGAAAATAGATCAAACTTTAAAAATTCATAACTTTTAAACCATAGCTCCGTTTGAACCCATTCAACTCTCAAAATTTTTCTAAAATTGAGATCTACGCATTGGCACTATTAGTTGTATTAAATAGGTCCTGATTCTTTGGTTGTTTTTGCTTTTAATTTCTTTTTGCCGTCGCATAGAGGCCGTTCCGAGGAGTCGCCGGAAGAGACTTTGTCGGAAGATCTCTCTCCCGCAGGACTTTGAGCAAGGCAAGTCACCCTGACCATGTTGACCCATGATTAAATCTATTTGCATAATAGGAGCACGACTTTTTCGTGCCACATCGTAACGAATCTGTTCGCCTAACCTAATTGCTGGGCATTTACCCGCCTTGAATAAATTGATGCCTGTCCTTTGTAACCATGTCATCTTGATGTTACGTACTTGGGTATGAATATCGATGACCCCCTTTTTCCAGAAAAAAATACTACGATGGGAAAACTAGGGTTTTAATAAATGATTTACAAAATCCTCGACATTTTCTGTCCTGGTCGAGAGAGTTTTGCGAATAAATGGTTTTGTGAAAACCTGGTCGGGGGTTGTGGCGCTGCCTGTGGAAGTGCTCCGACTTCTCCAGGCTTTTAAGGACCGTTTCCTTGAGAATTGCACTGAGCATTTTACAGTGCGACCACACGGGTGGTATGGGACACCCCTGGCCGAGTAACTAGTGTTCCCAGGAGGATTGTTCGTTGCTAATAAATGGGGACTGGCTGGGTGCCAAGAGGGCGATATATCCCCGTCCCTGAGTACACGGAAATGAGTTCCTGGTACTTGGTTGAGTCTGAGCACCCATTTATAGAGCAGCGTGCTATCCTGGGAAGGCTTTGGAAAGGCCCCTGTCGCCTGTCCACCTTCCCTACTGACGAGTGTGGAAGTAAGCTCGCGTCGTGTGGGTAAAGCGTGCGATCTTTTTGCAAAGATTAACCGAAACTGTCGAACGGATCCGCGCCCGCGGTTATGGGCAATGTGGGTGATTTCCTCTAGCGTTAGATTTTAATTTACAAATATCTGTGCAATTGTTTTGCGGGTTGGGAATCGTGACCAGAATCGGTCTGTGTGACTGATGGATGGCCTGTGTGGCCTGAAACGGGCCTGTGTGACCGGGGTGTCGGATGACACCGGAGTTTTGGTTGTTTGGTTGAAAATGGAATGAGAACAAGAGAATCCACCTAAATGGAGGTACCAGAGGAAGGTACGCTCCGAAAATTGGAAATTTGTGACAAGTCTCTGACTTGTGGAATGGGTCGAGCCGCGAGTCTCTTTCCCGACTAACTTAACTGGTGGTGAGTTGTTGCCAAAGCAACTCACGGAATGGATTGAAGCGTGAGCTTCTTTCCGACAACTGAAGAGCACACTTAGAGTTTTGAAAACCTCAAACCCTTTGAAATCACTTGTGAAAATAACCCTAACCTTTCCTGCTACGCCTTGCATGCCACAATATTTCCGTGACTTGTGGGAGTGTGAGTACCCCGTGTACTCACCCTTGCTAATTTTTACTCCCAGAAGCCTATGAAGATGTGAAGACCCGACCCTGCACCAGTTCTACCAGGATCAAGTCGAGTACGAGGAGTTTTAGGAATTCGGTCTAGGTCCCCAAGCCGTTGCTTGTGGGTATAAGGGCTACCATGTGTATTTTCCGCTGCAATCTTTTGTACTGTATCGTTGCACGTCTCGGGTTCTGTCCGAGGCTGCAACGATATGAACCGGCTATGTATGATAAATAAAGCAAGGTTTGGCTGTGATCCACCGATGTCTCCTGTATGTACCAGCTGGTCTCCTGGGACTGGTACAAGTATTACAGGTAATGGCGTTCCTCCTCTGTTGACCTGTACGGGTTAACAGGAGAGGGGCGTTACAGAGGTGGTATCAGAGCCTAGGTTTGGCCCCTAGGAACGAAACCCCCCGTTAGGAAGGCCCTAAGGACAATACATTCCGAAAACTATTGTGAAATCAAGACTTTCTTACCTCTTTCCTCCCTTAGTAATTTTTGAAAATATTACTAACTCTCTTCTTGTTTTCAACTTGTAGATGGCGTTACGCAACACTCACCTCTCTACGGAGAAGGCCAGGGAGGCTTAGTCGAGATTCTCCGAGATCTGGCTCACTACCTGATACTCCCCTCCACATTGCAGGATTCACCACCCAACACCATACCTCCCGTTGCCGCCTTACTCTCCGCTCTACCCCCTCCGCCCCGAGTTACGCCGTTTATTTTCACCGTTTCGTGATGGTGAGGCCTACACTCCAGCTTGCTACCAGGACGTGGCCTTCGCGGCGCATTCGTCGTCTCTGTGACCAGTACTACCCTCTTCTTGACTCCTCTCGCTTTTGCCTTCTTCTCACCGTGTAGTGGATCATCCACTAGCATCACCTTGCACCTGCCGTGAGTCATTCTCCTTCTTGACTCGTTTTGTTGAGATGACCACGCTTGGACCACCAGTACCGCCGACTCTTAGAGGCATATCGCAGCCTCGAGAGGCACTACCACTAACCCTTCGCGACTGCATTCCTCCATCCCCACACACCCTGACTTCTGCCCGCACCACTGGCTTCACAGATCCCACTGAGGAACATGTTGCCAGTTCCAGAGTTCCTCCCGAGTCCACCTCCTCTACCTCGTCGACGACGCCCGCATGACTGCCCGGGAGTACCTTGCGCAGTTTACTTCTCGCCCAGCTACACTCCAGCCGACGCCCCGCACCGGCTCCAGCATCCATCCCAGCCGTTCCACTATCAGTTGCTCCCATCCCTCTGTCTTCCACCTTCCTGCGTCTGAGGAGGAGGATCCTTTCCGACGCGCATGATGATCGGGACGAGGAGCAGGAGTAGAGCGTAGTCGGATGCAGCAGCTGGATGTGCATAACCAGTCGTCAGACCTTTTTGGTATCGTCGCCAACTCACTAGGAGTCGTGGCGAGTAGTGCGTGTGTGTGTCATGTATGGTAGTCCATGTCTTGTATGGTGTGCGTCCAGTCCATGTGACTTGGCCACCTCTTGTATATAAATAAAGTATCTATGTTTTAAAAATCAGTTTGTGCTTGTCTTTTTTTTCTTTCTTCCTTTACTTCTTCCCTCATTATCTTCTCTCCCTGTTCTCATAGATGGCCACCGCAACCAGCGTCAAGGCGTACAGGCCAGCCTCGATTCAGATATGAAGATAACAAGTGCCAGCTCAGAACCAGGGGAATAATCCACAGATCAGGAACAAGGATCTGAAAATAACATAAACTCCCACGATCACCAACCACCCCGACCGCAGTCAACCAGACCTACCACCACCCCCGCCTAAACATCGACCCACAACAGATCTTAGCCATACAAACCCAGATTCTACGGGGCATAGCTCGAGTATAGCCATGCTCCCAGCAAGCTAATCCTCCGCAAGCCCCACCAGCTCCACAAAATGGAGGGCTAAGCTTACGGAGTTTCCTTCGATCCCATCCTCCGGAGTCTCCCAGACCGTTGAGCCAATAGAAGCTGATGATTGGCTCAAAGAGTAGAACGAAAGCTTAACCTGATCCAATGCACACCCATTGAGAAGAGGCTTTACGCAGCACACCACTAAGAGACCCGCCGCAGATTGGTGGGATAATTACTGCGCTGCCATCGAGGATGTCCTCTACCATCACATGGGATGAATTTGCACCGCCTTCCGGGCAAACCATGTGCCCCGAAAGCCTCATTGATATGAAAAGAGTTGAGTTCGAGCAACTCAAGCAGGGATCCTCAAGCATAAATGAGTACTTGAGCCGCTTCAATAAGTTGGCCTCGGTACGCCACCCGAGGAAGTCAACACAGACAAGAAGAAGGATCCGACGCTTTCTTAAGGGCATGAATGTGGGAAATAAGAATTCAACTTATAAGTATTTGATTTCCCCACGTTCAGCAGTATGATTAACAAAGCCTTGATGGTAGAAGACACCCGCAAGGAAGCTGAGGACTATCGAAAAAGAAAATGACTCGTCCTGGGTTTACCCTCGTGGTGGGCAACGACCGAGAATGGCTCCCGCCGACTCAATATCGTCCGGCTGTCCCACAATACAGTGACCCACTGGAAACATGTTCCGCCCACCAATGCACAACAACCACACGACCGAGTTTTTCCCTCAGGCTCTAGGGGAGTAACCATAACAACCATCCTATTGATGCTTTGATGGTGGGCCTGGTGGGTGGGTTCGCGCATCCAAGGACCCCGACGCTACTTCTTGGGGGATAAGATCTACGCTGTCAGGATTACGGGGCATTCGGCAAGACTCCTTACAAGGAAAGGCTCTGTGCCGACTATAGGATCCAATCAGACGGTGACCCACAAGCTTCCCTTGTTTTGGGAGAGCCTGCAAGTGCGCTGCGTCGAGGACCGCTCCACAAGCAAGCGGGCAAGCTTCCGCCGACTCCACTTTGAAGAGTGGGCGAAGTGAACCATATCAGTAGCGCAGCATAGCATAATCAGGTGGGCCCAGACGTGGTACAGTGCGGGACGTTTGTCTCCTCTTATAATTTTCCGTCACCTGCAGTCTAGGTTTTGTTCGTTTTCGCGTGGCCGAGGTTCCTCTCTCTCGCGCGCTCTATTTAGGTTTTTTCGTCGTCGAGCTGGTGTGTAACAGGACTGGTTGTGG
This sequence comes from Oryza meyeriana var. granulata, assembly GCA_003991445.1. Classification (NCBI taxonomy): domain Eukaryota; kingdom Viridiplantae; phylum Streptophyta; class Magnoliopsida; order Poales; family Poaceae; genus Oryza; species Oryza meyeriana. Next base: position 9,092 of record RYFJ01002974.1, on the reverse strand, counting down.
ATCAACCTTCGTGACTGAGGGTATTCGATGATCGTACTCTTCCCCAGAGAGAGGGAGCATTGCGGGTCAGAGGTTTATCGTCAGATTGGCTGATAAGTAACCCTGGGAAATAGAGGTGTTTTCATTTTGGTCTAGGCCGACACCTTTGCGTTGCGGGACGAAACAATAGATCTGAGTATCCTAGGGAATAGGTGACTGGGTGGCTGATCACCAAGGCAAAATAGGATGTCTAGTGCCTTGAAAAGAAGGCAACAGTAACCCCTTCGAGGACGCCCAATGGGGCCAAATGACGTGAATGTTTACCCTTCGGAGACGCTCCAGACGAAGACCAGACCAGACTATATGGCTAGCCTTCAGTGCGACTAGTCCTGGGAAACAGGTGCTGTGTAAGTGTAGTACCCCGATATGTCCTGAAGACACGAGAACTCCGAGATGCCACCAGAAGTCAGGGAAAGTAGAGGTTCTTCATGTTGAATTGAGCACCAGGACACCCAGGCGCCAGAAGACCAGCGACCACTAGCAGTCATGGCCGCAAATATGAACTAGCCGAAGTTATAGAGGCTTACATGACAGATATTTTGGAGGCTCTCGCTTGGTCAGATCGCTAGCACATTCCTCGATGGGGAGCTCCCAGTACTCGTTTCCTTGGGTTAAGGAAAAGGCGATGTTGAATCTAATCGACTTGGCGTAGAATTACAGAGAGGCTCCTTTGTAGACGAGGTTGACAATAATAATGGAAACAAATCCGTTACCCTGCTGGAACGTGGGGAAATCATGTCGGACTTCGGATTGATCACTAGTTGCGTATGAATTCTTATCTATGCTCATAGGAGCTGCCAGAGCTGTCTCTATCGATAGAGTTTCGAGCTTAACGAGGAAGCATGTACGAAGAGACTACTATCTTGCATTGAGCTGAGTTGGCTCACTACCATTCAGCTGCATGTGACGTACACCTGGAGCTTTCAACTTTACCTCATGCGAAATATGGGCCTGGTGACTAGATGTATACCTGCGTGTTTGTTTGCTTGAGTGATTCCGGACCTCACCGCAATGCCTGAGCGGCTGTATCGTCTCAATGAATCCTGAAATGAACTCGATAGATATTCCACTCTTTCAGGAAGTTCAATTGAACGCTCCGATCAAGTTCTGTTGGCACATCGTGGGGTTGTTTGCTCACGGATGCGACTGAGTTTTCTCGTCACTACTAACTTCCAATCAATGGACCCCATGTGGAAGGAATAATGACTGGAGCACTCCTCATTAAGGGGTATGCGTCATGCTCTTAGGGCACCTACTACAAGAGAATCACTTGCATGTTCGTGCCAGTGTGCTCGCAATGTTGCCTTGAGTGTTTGGGGCTGTGGACTTGCCGGAGTGTGGAAGCCTTTCTTATTCAGAGGTGGGTGCACTAGCATCATTCGTGATTCAGGAGCTTAAGGGGTATCGTTAGTAAAGTACGTTTGTAGACGCACGAAATACGATGGCAGGACTATCTCTATATGTGCTTCCAACCGGTGCTTGGTCGTAGAGATCGAGATATCCACCGCGCAGTGAGGGGATCTCAGCAAGAATCCTGCACGTAAGGCTTTATTGCTCAGGTCTCTCACGTTTTGGTGTGGTGTACTCGCCGGGGGAGGATTTGGCGGTATGGATTCGATTGCCCCATGGAGAGCATCGGCTTATCACTCACTAGTAGCAAGTGCGTCCCATGGTACGCGACTGCTTACTGAAATCTGCGTAGTGGATAAATGCGACTAGATGATCTGTTGATGTAAGGTGGGTCAACGATGGTGTCATGTGGCGGGGTGCGGAAAAGTAGGCTTGTGTCAATAAGGTTCTCATAGGGTAAATGGACTGAGGAGTGTCGGGGATTGTGCCGGTCTGTAGCTTTATGTATTTTCCAGATCCTTGTTTCCTGACTCCTTTGTGGTTCCATATTTCCCCCGGTTATGAGCCCTGGCATCTCTTGGGTTCAGTCTTCTATCTGTACTACGGTGAAATCGAGGTCCTCGGAAGACCGCCTCATGATCAGCTGGCTTTGGTGACCTGGTGAGCCCATCTATGGCAGAAAATCGGTGCGAGGGGAGGAAAGAAGTGCATGGGGAAGATAAGTTGAATAATTAATGCAAGAAGGGAAAGTAGTAGCCTATGCCTATATGGCAATTACGCCGCCACGAGCATGATTACCTACTCACGCTTGCGAGCTACCGCGTAATTCATGCCTATAAAATATGGAGGCATTACTGATCGCAACGTGTGAAGTATACCCTGATGCTAAGAGCCTAAAATATATATTCACTCCAGACTGAGCTCAACCTAGGCAAGAAGATGGTTGGACACTATTTAAAGGATTAATAATCTTGGAATACACTCTCATCCTGGAAAGGCCAACAGTAGTGGCGATGTCCTTAAGTCGAAAAGTATTGCAACTCGCTTGACGCGGCCACCAGGCCAGAGTTGTGGCTATGCGCTCCGAAAATTCGAATGACCTGGTAAACAAGGGAACACTCGCCACTTGGGTAGTCAACCTACCTGGAATCTAATTCGAGAAATCCGCTCACAAGGGGATAAAGAAATAATTGCCATTAAGGAGAATATCTCCAAGGACAAGGCTCTGGATTTCTCGATAGATGACAGGAACCTTAATTTGAGTAAAAGAGAATTGTGTACCCTATAGAAAAGAACTAAGGGAACCTTATGCTCAAGGAAGCCCACGAATCCGCATCCTCCATACATCCTGGCATACGAAGATGTCAGGTTTAAGGCCATTATTGGTGTGTCCGGGATGAAAGCGAGATTGTTCGCGCGAATATGTCGCCACGTGATATCCTGTCAAGGGGTTAAAGCAGAACACAATCGCCGCAGGGAATTACTAAACCCTTAAATTCCTAATGGAAGTGGGAAGAAAGTCGGAATGGATTTTTAGACAGGGTTACTCAAGGACGCCAGTGGGTATTGATGCGATTTGGGTGGTTCGTGAGATCGCTCAGCCAAGGTCGCCCATTGCATTACCCGTTAGACACTTACACTAGGCAAAGAAACAGCAGAATTATATATTGGCCAGAATCTATGGTTCTTCTAGCCACGGAGTTCCCGTCATCATAAAGATGTGGTCAGACTGAGGGTTACGTTGTTCGATTATTACTGGTCGAGGGTTTTTGGGAACAACTATCATGAATGGCCTTGGGGTAACCCATCTCACCTTTTCGGGCAGTCTTTGGCCTATCACCCCAAAGAGATGGACAGAACCGAAAGGGTGAGGCCAGATCTTGAAAGTATGTTAAAGAGCATGTGCCTCCTAGACTTCGTAGGGACTGGGAGCGTTTCTTTGGTCCTACCCTATCGCTGAGTGCTCTTATAATAATGCTATCAGGCAGATCAAGTGCGTCCAAGGCGTTATATGGACGTAAGTGCTTCGTACTCGGGCTTCGGTCGGTCTGTGTTGGACTGGGAGTTAGGGTGAGCGAGGGCACAAGTATGTTTGGTTTGTTTGTTACACGCTGTCTTGGTAGGCGGTCTGTTGTTTGTCGGGCGCCGGTGCTCGCTTTCAAAGACCTTTGTGCATTGCTGTTGGCTCCAGCAAGGTTAGTAATGGTCGGTAACGGTAATGCAACGTAGGTTGGGACCTATCCCTCGTCACGTGTACACTTCCCTTTCGCGCCGTTTTCCTGTCTGTACTTTCGTGGCTGGTTGTTCTCCTGTCCTTTTTCCCTCGACCCCGGTGGTCCCTCGAAATCCGTCAGGGTCGGCGGCTCTTACCGTCCCCACGCCGAATCTGGTTCACATCCGAAGAAGAGTACGTCGCCGACACGACGCGCGAGTCTTAGGTTCGAAACCATTCCGGGACAGACACAAAATTGTGTCCGCCTCTTTTAATGGGTAACACTACCCCTAGTTGCCGTGGATATTCGAGTAAGATCTTCGGGCGCGATGGAAGCGGAAATGCTTGGCCCTAGATTTATCGGTCACCTTGGGCCTTCCTATCACCCATCGTGTTGGCTCCGAACGAGCGGAGAAGTTTGCTGTACCAAATATTCCCTGGTGCCTTTTGGGCTTGCCCCGCTTTCTTCGACCTCGCCGCGGACCCTTCTACACAGTAGTTCGTGGCGACAAGTGTCGTCGGTTCCCAGGCGATTCGAGGAGTAAGTGGTCTTTCGCGTCACCGCCTTCCGGCATCGCCCTGCTCAGATCCATGGTCAAATTCCTGTGCCTCCTCCGGAAGAGCTACTAACGAGCTGACACAGCAGTACTTGTATGAAAGGAAGACGACCAGTTCTGCACTCCTTCTGTAGGCCCGGTGGAGGTAAAGAAGTCCGAGAGACACGGTCTACCGCAGAAGAACTGTCTGACCAAGTTTTAGCAGAAGTCCAACTCGGAGTGCAGCACTACGGCAGGAGTCCAACGTTATCATTGGCCCCACGGCGATGGAGCCGAGACACGACCCCTTCGCATGCTAGAATACTGGCCATGAGTATGTTTCAGCGTGTTATTTCTAGCTCTCGGAATTCGGTGACGGAGAGCCATTAGGCGTCGTTTTAGGGGGTGGCTCAAGACCTTTATAATGATCAATTTCTCTTGATCGCAAACAGTTAATTTAGATAAAAAGCTATGGTTCAATAGACATTTGAGCTCTTGATTCGATAAGCTCTAGGAATCTCGTTTTGTGCATTGTGTGAGCATCTCAAGAAATTTCTCAAAATATACTATCACATCTCTAGCACGGTTCTGTGTGAAGCCACCTTAAATTAAATAGACACAAATTCTAAATAAGCTTACGCGAGACCATTTTGAAGTGGGAGCCCCCACACAGTGTGCTCAGTCAAGCAAACTGCATCCAAAACTCTCACACAAAGGTCCTATCATCAATCACAATCATTTTTTAAGTTTCGCAAACTTCCTTCGATCGAGCCCGGGGGAAGGAAAAGATTTGTATTCATTATTTTCTTTGAACCTCGTTTTTACTTGTCGTGTTCGAGTCGGAGCCTTTCGGCCCACCTATACTCGGGGGTCTTCAATTCTTTTCTGGCCTACGTTCCGCGTTTTTCTCTATCGGCCCTCCGCTGTGGCGGGGGTGTCTCATTCGTTGCCAGGGGGTAATGCCCGCATTGGTGGCGCAGCCATGCTGGCGTTGCGTAAGCGCGAAGTGGTACTTTGCCCTCACTGGAAAAGACTAGTCGGTGCCGGCTCGTCGTAGCCCGTTCCTTTTTCGCTCGGTCCAGTGCCATATCGCCATTTTTAAATCATAGGACGGTCCAACCCCAATGGCGTGCTAGGACGGCCGACGATCAAGCAAGTGGCTTGCCTTGGCCCGACCCCTCGCACTGACGTAGTCCCGTCGTCGACCTCACCTTCTTCCTTCCCTCGACGCGGAGTCGGCTTTCGACAAGGTCTCCCTCTGGCATCTCCCGATACCTGCTCCCTGCTGGGTCGCAGACCTGTTCAGTCCTCGGGAAGGCTGAGCCTTTAACCTGCCGCGCGACGCCATCGACAGAGAATAGCAACACCAAGAAATCAGCCTTTAAACTGACCGTTCGACGGTCAACAATAATCTTCACAATGCGACGCCGCCTGCGCCGCTCAGATTGGTGATCTATTAGAAATTTGAGAGTTGATGGGTTCAAACGGGGCTATGGTTTAAAAGTTATGAATTTAAGGTTTGATGCTTTTCTCGTCGAAACACAGCTATAGGACGCCAATCAATATTTTAGGCAAGAAAGCAAGCTTAGCAAAGCTCGCGGTAAGGGAACAAGAATCTAAGGCCGAAGCTAGTCGGGGGCCGAAGGTGGGGTCCTTTGGGTGGGCTCGCGGAGAGAGAGGAACACGTCGCGGCTGGCTGCAGAAGTCTGGTCAATCAGGGGATGGAGAGAAAAGAGAGATGGAACCGGATGGGGCACCTGGAGGGCGGGGGGGCACGGGCTGGAGGGGCCAGAGCACACGTGGGGGGGCAGGGGCCACGCCTGCAGCGCGCCGGAGAACCTCGGAAGACGATGCCGCACGCCCGGGTGCCTCGTCCTAGCCTTCTTCACTTGGTCCCGCCCATCTTTTGTCGCGCGCGGCCATGGACGACTGGGGAGCCACGTGGGGGCTGAAGGGCAGTGGGGGCACGGGCCGGCGCCATTGGGGATAGGCGCCTCGCAATCGAGCTAGGCGAGCTTATCGTTTGCAGGGCCCGGGAGGTGGGGACACGGCGCCGGCCGGGGGAATTGTTTGGGCGCGCACCCTCGGTCCGCTAACGCGGAGCTCTTCTATAATAGAGCAGCCCTCCCCTTCTTTCGGACACCTAAGCAACAGCCCCAGCAAGCCAACACCACCGACAACGGCCTCTCTCACCGGCGGAGGGGAGCACCGCCGGCCATTTGAGAAGCACCATGACCATGGACAGCGAACGGTTTGGACGGGTTCGGTATGAAGAGTTGGGCGTCCCCATTTGTTGGAGCGTGGGTGGTCGATTGGTTTATCGATAGCTGCGCTCCTTGGGGCACCTTCGGGATGACGGTGGGACAATCCACCAACCGCCACCAAGTTTCCCGGAGCCACACCGAACTCCTCCGCCCTCTCTCGCACCGATTAACGCCTATACCCGAAACGCCAAATTCCACCGCACCGTCCGTCGTCGGCGCCGCGCTGTAATCCACCATAGACAAAGGTAAAACCAAATTAACTACCACCCAGCTCTTCTTCAAGAAATGCCGAACTCAAACCAACCGTCTTCCAAACCCGTTCCGCTGTCCAAATGGTAGCAGGCGCGTCCTCCCTCCGCCGCCGTCGCGGTCTCTGGTACCCCGTCGCCGACCATCTCCCGTGCCCGTTCCCCAGGCCGTGCCGTGCCCTCAAGCCGTGCCCTCCAGCCCGTGCCCTCCCCTAACCCGTGCCCTTCAGCTCCGGGCCGTGCCTCTATCCCGTGCCCCCTTCATGCCAGGCCGTGCCCGTGCCCCTCCAACCGTGCCTCCAGCCCGTGCCGTGCCCTCTATCCCGTGCCCTTCAGGCCGTGCCCGTGCCCCCCCAGGCCGTGCTCGTGCCCCTCCAGCCGTGCCCCTCCAGCCCGTGCCCTCCAACCCGTGCCCCAGTCCGAGTCTCTCTCTTTTCTCTGTCATCCTGGTCCCCACTCGCCATCCGCCCCGTGGACGCCACATGTCCTCTCTCTCCCTCCTGACCAAGGGACCCCACCTGTCAGCCCCTAGCCTATTCCTTTTTATTTTTCCTTTTATTTCTTTTCTTTCCTAAAATAATTTTTTTTATCCTTTATTTTCAGAAAATAGATCAAACTGTTTAAAATTCATAACTTTTAAACCATAGCTCCGTTTGAACCCATTCAACTCTCAAATTTTTCTAAAATTGAGATCTACGCATTGGCACTATTAGTTGTATTAAATAGGTCTGATTCTTGGTGTTTTGCTTAATTTCTTTTGCGTCGCATAGAGGCCGTTCCGAGGAGTCGCCGGGAGAGGACTTTGTCGAAGACCCGCAGGACTTTGAGCAAGGCAAGTCACCCTTGACCATGTTGGACCCCATGATTTAAAAAATCTATTTGCATAAAATAGGAGCACGACTGTTTTCGGCCACAGTTCGTAACCGAATCTGTTCGGCCTAACCTAATTGCTGCATTTTACCGCCTTGAATAAATTGATGGCCTGTCCTTGTAACCATGTCATCTTGATGTTCGTCTTGGGTATTGAATATCGATGACGCCCTTTTCCAAAATAAAATACTACGAGGGAAAACTAGGTTTTAATAAAATGATTTACAAATCCTCGACACCTTGGTCGATGAGAGTTTTGCGAAATAAAATGGTTTTGTGAAACCTGGTCGGGGGTTGTCGCTGCCTGTGTGGCTCCGACTTCTCCAGGCTTTTAAGGACCGTTTCCTTGAGGAATTGCACTGAGCATTTTACAGTGCGACCACACGGGTGGTATGGGACACCCCTGGCCGAGTAACTAGTGTTCCAGGATGGTTGTCGGTTGCTAATAAATGTGGACTGGCTGGGTGCACAGAGGGCGATATACCCCGTCCCTGAGCTACAGGAAATGAGTTCCTGGTACTTGGTTGAGTTCTGAGCACCCATTTTATAGAGCAGCGTGCTATCCTGGGAAGGCTTTGGAAGGCCCTGTCGCGAACCTTCCCTACTGACGAGTGTGGAAGTAAGCTCGCGTCGTGTGGTAAAGCGTGCGATCTTTTGCAAAGATTTAACCGCACTGTTCGAACAGCCCGCGCCGCGGTTAATGGGCATGTGAGGTGATTCCTCTAGCGTAGATTTTTAATTTAACAAATATCTGCAATTGTTTTGCGGTTTGGGGAATCGTGACCAGATCGGTCTGTGTGACTGATGGATGGCGCTGTGTGGCCTGAAACGGGCCTGTGTGACCCGGGGTGTCGGATGACACCGGAGTTTGGTTTGTTTGAGTTGAAAAATGGAATGAGAACAAGAGAATCCCCTAAATGGAGGGTACCAGAGGAAGGTACGCTCCGAAATTGGAAAATTTGTGACAAGTCTCTGACTTGTGGAATGGGTCGAGACGCGAGTCTCTTCCGACTAACTTACTGTGGTGAGTTGTTGCAAAGCAACTCACGGAATGGTGAAGCGTGCTTCTTTCCGACAACTTGAAGAGCACACTTAGAAGTTTGAACCTCAAACCCTTTGCACATCACTTGTGAAAATAAACCCCTAACTTTCTTGCTACCGCCTTGCATGCCACAATATTTTCCGTGATTGCTGAGTACCGTTACTCACCTTGCTCTTTACTCCAGAAGCTATGAAGATGAGACCCGACCCTCAGCCAGTTCTACCAGGATCAAGTCGAGTCGAAGGAGTTTTAGGATTTCGGTCTAGGTCCCCCAAGCCGTTGCTTGTGGTTAGGTACCATGTATTTTTCCGCTGCACTATTTGTAACTGTGATCGTTGGCACGTCTCGGTTCTGTCCGAGGCCTGCAACTTATGAACAGGCTATGTTATGATAAACTAAACAGGTTTTGTGTGATCACCGGATGTCCTGTATGTACCAGCTGGTCCTCCTGGGGGTACAGAGTATACAGGTAATGGCGTTCCTCCTCTGTTGACCTGTAACGGGTTACAGGAGAGGGGCGTACAGGAGGCG